>JAYWVB010000020.1:0-561579 GCA_039881045.1 Chaetomium olivaceum
CTTGGGGTAAACCTCAGCCGTCCGACAAGCTCTTGAGACGGACCACGAACGAGCCGGTCAGAACCTGCAAGGATTATTAGTCTTTCAAGTCTTTTAAGCCACACTGCAACGCGCAGCTGTGTGTTTTTCTTACCTCGGCCAAAGTGATCTTGTCGCTACCCGCCAAAGAAGGGACTCGCGTCCGCAAGCAGCGGCTCAACGTCCTTCAAGAGGCCTGCGATGGCCTTCTCGGCAATTTCCTCTCTCCTCCTCTTGGTCTTGGCCCGGAAAAGTCCGAACAATACGCTGTTGAACTTGGAGAGGAATGCATCGACGAACAAGGCAACCTGGGCCCGGCGCAACGCACCGCCAGGGGCGTTGGAGGCGGGGATCAAATGGGACGGGTAGGTGTCGGCCAGGAACTGCGAAACGATGCCGGACTCGATGATGATCTCCCCGTTGTACGACAATGCTGGAACCAGCCCGCCGCGGGTTGATCTTGAGGTATTCCTCTGTCCGCGGCGTGTCCAAGGGGATAATGACTTCCTCAAACGGAATCTTGAGCTCCGCCAGCGCGATGTGCGCGCGGTGTGCCCCTTGAAGAGGGTTAGTTTTTGTTTGGCACACTACGACACGAACAACTGCGTCCTACTTACAAGGGCATCCATGGTTGGTGTAGAGGATGAGCTGTCTTGCGAAGCCATAATGTTTTGTGTTGATTGCAGCAGGTTTAATGGTTCCGATATCAAATGGGTATTGACGAGCATTCACAACAATTCCACCTCTGGCAAAGGTCGGGAGGGTATGCTCTTAAGTAGATGCGACTTGCCGAGCTCCTCAATGCAAGTTGGTTGTTCTAGCTGAATATCAAAGCTGTGGCGTCATCGATGGCGCTATTCCGGGCCATGCTCGGACTGGCCATCACGGCATTGCGGAGGGTTACCTTAGACGGAGGAACCAACAAGGGGACATATTGTCCTGATCTCCAGTGTTAGATCCTTGGAGCACCAATGCGTGGTGTCGAAGTAAGAATGTCTCACCCGTTAGCATCCATATTGCTCCGCATCGCACCAGATTCCCTCAAGCGAAAAAGAGGGATTACCAAAAAACTCTCCGCAGCCGGCTCATGGATGCTCCGAACCTAACAGTTTACACGTGTACCAGCGAAAAAGAGCCGACGCCATCCGCAATTCGACTTGGGCTGCCTTATTACTCGCTCTCGGTGACTTTATCTATTCGGTTACCGACATCAAACGGAAAGGTTGGTCGGTACGAAGTATGTCAGTCCCGTATCTCTTTAAGCTTTTGGCCCTGACTGCCGGCGATCCCAAGACAAAGCCGACAACGAGAGGATGGCTTTGTGATCAACGCTGCCCCAATCACCAAACCAGCTTTACACTCACTTTTTGAAACCGGACCCTTTTGTCCATCTCCACGTTATCAGGCCATCATTCTCATTATTCCTGGCCACCTAATGAGCCTCTCATAGATGTCGACCGTCATCATCGGGTTTAGAAGTGCTCACCCAATCAAATATTCCTAGTAGACGAAGTCCTTTCCCTCCCACCCGGCAATACTCCCAAGTATTACTTATGGAGCAGAGTTTCCCCACAGGCATTGTTACATGAAGACCCAAACAACACGCGTGCTCTACTAATTATTAACCCGATGATCAGATTCCAAGGCGCCGGGCTTTTGGTCCCAGGGGCTCTTGAAATATAATGGCCAAGCAACATATCTACTTCCTTATTTCCGAGCCGTACCCGACCCAGCCAAGAAAAGGCGATGTTTCCCAAGCCAGAGAACCCCCGCCGCGATCCAACCCCAACCATGGATGAGAAGCATCCACGAGTAGGCCGACTACGGAATCTCGCCCTCAGTGGAGGTGGTCTCGGTGGCCTATCCCAACACAATGCCCGACACCAACTTCAAACAAGTTTGTCGAATCCCACGCATTGATGCAGACCAGGGCAACTCGTCCACCAGCCTTTGGGTTGATTGGGTCGGCATCTTGCATACGCATGCTCGTCACGCTTCAACGCTTCAACGCTTGTCCAAATCAGCCTTCGCGTACGTATTGGCAATGAGCCCAGGGATGCCGCTCGCACGATCGGGAAGCTGCAAGATGCCCGCCTTGCTTCCTTGGGCCCTGGTGGTCCTCTTCTCTGTGCGAAATCATGCGGCGATTGACCGACAAGCACACCACAAGAAGAATAGTAAGACCAAATTGGAATAGTAAGACCAGAGATGTAGGATGCGGGAGCGTTCTAGCCCACCCTATTGGTACCGTTTCGTGACAGCAGTGAGAGGCACCGCGTCCGCGACCCCCAACTTATGCATATGCACCGGATGCAATTCCGACGGGGGTGGAAGGATGGTATTGGGCTTGGAACTGCCGGATCACAGAGACCTGCCTCGAGTTTTGTGACTCGGGAAACCTGCCCTTCACTCGCTCATAGATAAAGCTACTGAGCCGAGTTTTTGACAGGGCGAAACCTCCAAGTTCCTTTCCCTGGTTCTGTGCTTGATTACACATGAGTCTCTCAGCAACCTCGTCCGCCTCGACCTAAAAACTCCTGTCTGCCAAAACAGTCCCCCAATCAAATCATCTTGCCGCAACTCCTTTTCCCTTTATCGCCATGGCGGACAAACCCTGCGCCCACTTTGCCACCCACGCTGCACCACCATGGTGGGCAAGGACGGCGAGTTGTGCGACAGCTGCCAACAGACTGGCTGTTGATTTCTTTTACCGCGCACCAAGAAACGACGAGGGCCACTATGTTGCCATGGTCCGCTTCCAACAAAAACATACCAAGCTTGCCTCCCGCCCAGACAATCATCTGATCGAAAACCTACACGCTGGCTTGGCCTCACCCCATTCTTGTTTTCTCAAAGGGAGGACTTGCAGCGGAATACTGTCGAAAACTTTCTTGGCGCCATCGTGGGTTTCTGGAGATATATCTGACGAACGGGCTTGTTTTTGGGTGGTTTACATTTTAAGCATTTACATAACTACCTGAGTTGAGTGGCAACTGGGACGCGGATGAAAACCTCAGCGAGCTTGCCGTGATCAAATCTCCCTCCTTTCCATCGAGGTCATCTTCATCATCAAGTATAGGTAGTCTGGTGAAAAGGACCAGGCCGTTCCCACTAGGATAGGGACGGGACTCACTGTCGAAGGCCGCAAAGATGGTCAATAAAAGTAATTGTTAGCAGAGTCGGATGTTTATTATCAATCTTTAGTGAGACCTAGGGATTATCCTCCTTTTCATCTCATAAAATTCATTTGCGTGCGCCATCACTGCAGTGACTGCGGTCACAACACCACCTTGGTCTCTTCTTAGACAATCCAATGCTCCCTTGTGGGATTATTACCTACTACCTAGTGCCTAATTTGTCCAACGCTCTTGAGTGCTCCCGTTCTCATATTCATGTTCTCACTTCACCTAGGTAGCATTGCGGGAGTCATTCACCGGGAAATTGCCCCTGAGTCCTTTTTATTTTTATTTTTACGCAATCCCGAGGCTTGACTCGACCCCTGATTAAGCCGCCCCTTGGCTCCATGTCCCGTTTCCGCAGACACTTTTCTATGTGACTAGACGCTATACTCTAAGTGGAAGATTCGGACTCCAAAAACGGAACGAGCTGTTGGTTTAGGGGGAAAAACGGGAAAAGCTTGCCCACGCCAAGATCGAGTGGCAGTGTCGCTGAGTAAGGAGAAGCACCATTGTGACGACTCTTTCTCCAGTAACACCACGTAATGGAAGGCATTCTCTGAAGTTTTTGAGCTACTGGTATTAGGCTATTTGCAGATAGCTCAATGTTTTAGCTTCGTAGGGCGGATACTTAAACTGGGTCAGCAACTACTCTGCATCGCTGTGAAGGGGTTGTCGTAAAGCCTCACCAGTGTCTTGGTTAGATGCGAAGGTAGTCGGATTCATATTGTAAGTGGGTAGCCACCTACTCATATTGTCTCTTAAAGTAGGTATCTAGGTATCTACCTAATCAATAGACTTACGAATGAGTTCGGGAAACACACACACGATTCTGATTAAACACAGCTACCATCGTCCCACCTCTAATGTCACGCTCGTCTGACGGTGGTCTGAGGGGATTACTGATGTTTTCTAGGTATAGTCTAGGCCTTGAACAAATCCCATCACGAGACGCGAACTATGTGCGAACCCCAAAGAGGAATCGTCAACATATGGAGCACCTCTTCATCTTCAGGTTAAATACGGACCACTCTTCCATCCATCGACACCTCTCTCCATACTCAGACCACTCAGCACTAAGAAGTATCAGCACCAGTCGAGCATCTCCCAACCGCGCCCTAAATCGCCACAATGATTGCCCCAAAGTTTTTGCCTTTGCCTCGCTTCTCGCGGGAGCCATTGCCGGCCCTATTACTGCTCCCTCCCCCGTCTCGGAGGCGGAATTCCACAACATTGCCAAGCGTGCTGAGGGCATCCACTTGGTCAACTGCAAGACCGGGACCACGAACGTCTACTCTGTCGTGGTGGTGAGTGACCAATGTGGCGCTTGAGTCCAGCCATAACACCCGCTAACGCCCAAACTTAACTAGTACTGCGCCAACGACGGAAGCTGCAACTTCCGCCCTTCCGCCAGCAACATTTGCTACCCCACCGACGGTGTCATGGCCTGGGAGGGCGGTGGACACTCATGCGGATTCTCCACCAGCGTGAACTTCTCTTGGAACATCCAATGGGACGCACAAACTAAGCCTAACTACAGCAAAGTTGGGTTAGTATTCACTGTGTCCCCAGCCATGAACATATATGCCTGGAATGGTTGCTAATTATGTTACTGAAGCACTGGTGGTAACGGCTTCCGCGACTACAGTATCTACAAGGACGACCAGCACCACATGTACACCGACAGTGACGGGCACAGCTGCAAGAGCATTTATTATGCCATCTAGGTGCGTGGGTGGTTTAGTGGCCAAAGCCGTTCTCAAGAAGGAGGTTGGGGGTCCGATATTGCGAGCAGCCTGCGCTTAGAGCACGACGACACCGAGTTAGCTGGTTCAATAGTTTGGTTCTTAAAACATTCTATTGTCACTTGTTTATGCTATTCTTGCATCATTGTGTGTGTTCAGAAGCTTATCGCTGGTCTTATCCTAAGGTACAACGAGTCCAGGGGCATCGAGAGCGACCAGGGGTTTGACAGCAGCAAGTACGGATTCGGGCTAAAGAGGCGGGTCGAGGAAGGGAGCTGAGGAGCCAGCAAGCGGACGCAAGCAACAACACTACTAACCTGAGCACAAAGAGGGGGATCCTTCTTTTCTTGACAGTCTCTTTGCCTTTGAAAGGCAGGGCAACCAGTGTTCGGCAACTCAACACAGTGTTCGGCAGCTCAACATCTTGGCAGAACGACTTGAGGAAGCGATGTTGACTGTCCAACTTAACTCCGGTGCACTCGGAGATGTCCACGAATATTACCAGCACACCACTCATGACGGTGTTCGAGCCGATACCAGAGACAAAAATCGGTCGACGACTTGCTGCAGAAGCTGCAGCAAATTCTTAGGGATCTGGGTGCCCGACTGACTCAACTCTTCTCTTTGCGCAAGAGTGTTGAAAAACGGGAGATCTTTGGTACGTACTTCGTATAATGATTCCACCCTGACTATACTATGATATGTACCTTAGGTAAGTACCGCTCTATACAGCCCTCCCCCCTCCGCCTCCCCCCCAAAAGAAAAAAGAAGAAAAAACGAAACCCAATAGAATAGCCAAGACATAAAATGGCCGAGCTAAACTCGCGACGCTAAGCTTAAAAATGTATGAACATCTGTAGGAAGGTCTACTTATGCGCTAAAACTCATCAATTGGAATCATATCGCACCGCACTGTGCCTCCTGTCGTAGAGGAGCCCGCAATCACATTGCGGCCCATGATGGGTCGGTGAAACACCGGTACATACGCATCTGCTCCTGGTCGGTCATGATGAGCTGCGTAGGACATATCACCACCGGCAATTACTGCGTTTGTTAGATTTACCATCACAATCCCGCGACTGCCTCACTTACAGTTGTTGTTGGCTGTCTCCAACGGCTTGTCTGTCTGGACGTAACGCTCCAAAATAGCTTTGGCTGCCGAGGCCGCTGTGGCAGCAGCAAAGTTCTGCCAAGCATTATAATTGTGGCTGTCTGCGTAGTCGCACACTCCCTTGACCATGACGCACGGCACCTCGTCCCAGACCCCAGCCCCTTCCATCTCGAAAGCAATGACTTTCTCCTCTGCGGCGATCTTGTCCCGGTGTGCGGCTGACTTGATCACCATGTTACCCGACGCTACAGCTCCAATATAAATGGCAGGCGCCTGCGCCGTAGTGCTGTCCTCGCGCTCCAACTGCCGCTTTTCATCGAGACGATCTCTCACCATAAGCTGATTCTTGTCGCATCCGAGATCCCCACACAACGAGTCGAGCGCAGCGTCGCAGACAGGGTGTGCATCATCGAGGCAATCGCGGCAAAGGCAGGTCGCTGCGATATGGTGCTTATGGCGGTAGTCTGCTCTGAAGAGTTGGTCTCGGGCCGTACCAGGATACCGGTACTTGTCTTTCCCAGCCCGCTTGCTTTTCACAGCGTTGGCCTGCTGGAGCTGTTGGAGGAACTCGGCCGTCCGCCGCTCAAGCGCCTCGCTTCCACGGTCCGTTTCGAACCAGGTAAGGAGGTTACGAATATCTTTGTTCGGCCAACCCACATTGTCGCCGATAGCGTTCTTCCGTACGAACCGGTCTGGGTACTGCCTGCCGAAACTGAACCGAATGATGGACTTGCTGATGATCACGTCGCCAAGTAAGACCTCCCCTTGTTCGCCGTGGGGGACACCGCTGCAAACTCCTACAAGGAGGACCAGCTTCAGGGCACGGTAGCTCGACCGCATGCTTGCCGCCGCGCTGGCCGCGTCGATCGCCCCCATACTTGGAAGGAGAGCAAGGACGACGTTATATTTCCCCACGCGGCCGGTGGTGTAATGGTTTGGATCTCCTGGAGCTCTTCCATATTTGTCCCCTTCGTGGTCCCAAAATTCGTCGAAGAGAAGGGAGACAGCGTTGTACTCGATAGGCAGGGCGCAAATAACTGCAATTTCAAAGTTGTCACGTCCGGACGGTGGCACCGAAGCCATAAGAGGACGAAAGCCAGAATAAACAAACTTTTACTTAAGAGTCGGATGAATAACCACCACAACCAAGACTTTTCTTTGTAAGCTTACAGAATATGGATGAATTGTCTCGTCTAAATAGCGGCGGGCATGATCGATTTATTAGTCTACAAAGTACCCGAGTGTGTGAAAATGCCGCGCGAGGCTGGAAGTGCGGGGGTGAAGTGTTGGGCACCAGCAGCCACTCACAGCAGCTGTAACGTTATCCGACAGGGATCACGACAGCCTCCAGTTTCATCCCCGTCTCTGAGCGGCCTGACATCAGACATCAGACCTCAGACAGCATTGCAAATATTTACAAGACAAGACGATACGATTAAACAAAACATATCGACATATCGGACACCGCCGCTAGGATGGGCGAGCGCGAAGTGGGTACTGCACCGTCAATCCCGACGGGGTTCTCGTTTGGGCGGGTCCAGGGCCGCAACGTCATCGCAGGCCAGAACATCACAGGCGGGACGGTGAACTTCAACTTCCACGGAGGTAAAGTATACTACGGAGCAGCGCGTCCGGTTTCACCAATCTAAAATAGCACACAGATCCATCCATCTCACGATCGGCATCAGCATACCGCCTGTTTCCGTTCCCGCGTAACGAGAATGTCGTCAATCGCCTCGCTCTCTTCGCGGAGCTTGACCAGCTGCTGCCGCTGTCGGGCGCCTCCCAAAGCGCTGCCCTCTGGGGTCTAGGCGGTTCTGGGTACGCCAGTACCACATACTTTTGGCCTTCTGGCGCTGACAATCTCAGGAAAACGCAGATTGCACTAGAATACGCCTACCGCCGCGCCGACGAGCAACCTGCGTGCTCGGTCTTCTGGGTGCACGCCGACGACGAGACAACGTTTATGTCCGATTATAAGACCATTGCGAAAAAATTAAACATCTCTACCGAACTTGACGACGATGAGCTTCTGGCGGCCGTACGCGATGCGATCGAGACGCTCGCGCCGTACGTACTGGTCCTGGACAATGCGGACAATTTGACCGTGTTCGGCGTCGGATGCGAAGGAGCTGCCGGCGGCGAGAATATGGCGGGTCAAATGGCACGCAATCTTTTTGCCTTTGTGCCGCGCCATTCGGGGACTGTGCTGTGGACGAGCCGGGACAAGCGGATTAGCGGCAGTCTTGTCGGTGCCAATCGAGCGATCAACGTCGCCCGCATGATGGATGGCGAGGCCATGACCCTTCTCGAGACAGTCGGGAACATGAAGATCGCCGAGGGCGCGTTGGATGATGCCGCACAACTGCTTGCACAGCTCGACTGGTTCCCGCTTGCTGTGTCACAGGCTGCCGCATATATACGGAGGATGTCAATAACGGTCGAGGAATACCTGTCGATGCTAGCGAGACACAGGCAGAGATGGAAGGTTCTGCAAGAATCTGATTTTGACCGACATCGAAGGCCGGGGTTGTCGAACAGCATTTTAGAGACCTGGGATATCTCGATGGAACAAATCCGGCGGGAGAACAAGCTGGCATATGACATCCTCCACGTTCTGGCCTTTTTAGACAACCAGAACATTCCACTCGAGATAATGATCAAGGTGGCGACTCTTCGTACCGGGAAGCTGACGGACAAGAGACAAAGTGACGAAAGTACTGAAAACGTCATCTCTGGAAGCGACAGCGAGGATGACGACGATGAGGTCCTTCATGCAGTTACCCGTCTCCAGGAGTTCTCGTTCCTACGCCTTCGCGCAGCGGAGAGTACGAGCCGTGCTTATGAGATGCACAAGCTGGTGCAGGAGGCTACCCAACATGCCTTAAGAAGGAGACATAGGAGGGAGGATGAAGTGTACTTCTCAAAATTGGCCATCCAGGTTGTTACGAACCTGTTTCCGCAACGTCGATGGGTACTCCGGGGAGAGTGTGAAAAATATGTGCTTCACGCACAGCGAGCGGCAGAATGGGCGGAACTATGTGAAGGGGAGATGGAAGCGTCGACTCTTTTGAGTCTAGTTTCCCAATATATGTACGATTGTGGGAGGTGGAGAGAGAGAGAGCCGGTAGATAAGCGTGGATACGACCTTCTACGAAGAAGGCTCGGCGAGAGGCATCCCTTCACGATGTGGTTTATGGCAGCACTCGGCTCATCATACGCTTTCCAGGGGAGGTACAAGGAGGCGGAGAAGATGGCACTGGAGGTGCTAGCACTACGGCGCGATGTTCTCGGCGAGAAACATCCCGATACGGCCACGAGTATGGCGTTACTCGCCGAAATGCACCAAGCCCAGGGGAGGTACGAGGAGGCGGAGAAGATGTCAGTGGAAGTGCTGGCACTACGGCGAGACATTTTCGGTGAGAAGCATCCCTATACAATCTTTAGTACAGCGGGCCTAGCTGTTACTATACTATGCCCAGGGGAGGTATGAGGAGGCAAAGAAGATTACAGCGGAAGTGCTGGCACTACGGCGCGACATTCTCGGCGAAAAGCATCTCAATACGATCCAGAGTAAATCGGACCTAGCTACGATAAACCTGACTCAAGGGAGGTATGAGGAGGCGGAGAAGATGTTCGTGGAAGTGCTGGCACTACGGCGCGACGTTCTCGGCGAGAAGCATCCCGATACGATCCACAGTATATCGGACCTAGCTAAGATAAACCGGACTCAAGGGAGGTATGAGGAGGCGGAGAAGATGTTCGTGGAAGTGCTAGCACTACGGCGCGACGTTCTCGGCGAGAAGCATCCCGATACGATCCAGAGTATATCGGACCTAGCTACGATAAACGGGACTCAGGGGAGGTATGAGGAGGCGGAGAAGATGTCAGTGGAAGTGCTGGCACTACGGCGCGACGTTCTCGGCGAGAAGCATCCTGATACAGCCACGGCAATGTACAACCTCGCCGTTACCTTGGATGGTCTACAGCGGCGCTCCGAAGCGTTAGTTCTAATGCATGAGTGTTTCCAGTTGCGGTGTAAGGTGCTAGGCGAAACTCATCCCTCTACCCAGGCATCTTTACAATTTCTGGACTCATGGGGGAGGGAGAAAGGCAGGAGGGAAAGAGCCGTCGTCAATATGGATCGAATACTTGGGCATATAGCTCATCGTATCAGAGCGAGGAATTCAAAGTAACTTCTGGGAGTTGTATTTCACTATTCGTGGGTTGCAGTGTTTTCGTCGGGTCAAAGATCGGACAGGACGTTGTGTGTATTATAGGTCGGGATTTTCAGTTGTGGAAGCGAAACACCCAAATTCAGGGAACGGCCCCCAGAGATTGGGATGGAAGTGAAACTATTTTCCATTCTCCTCCCTGTCGGGGTTGGTTTCGGCTCTCGTGGCTCGGAGAGCTCTTAAATAGGGAGGTACTTCGTACCGTATGTAAGATGTACCTCGGTAGGTAAGTCGACGCTAACGGTAAGCCTCTGACATCCTTGGGTCATAACCTGTTTAACGTCAATAAAAAGAATCCTCATATTAATAGGCATACACTACCTAGAAACACAAAAGCCGATTGTGTTTTATCACCGAATAGTTCAGCAAATTGATTTGTACGAAGTTCTTCGAAGACGACTTCGGACCTCCGAATTATCTGAAAAGGTAGGGCCGAATTCAGTGGAGGATCGGCGCCGAGATTACCATGCCGCTCGCCCCACATGAGATCGGAACGGACTCCGTCTGAAGTAAACAACGGGCTCGGCAACGGGCTCGGCCCGAAATGCAAGGCACGGCGTTGAACGTCAGGTACCTGAGCTCTAAGGCAGCCTCGGGGGTGCTGCGAACGCGGGTTATACTTCCGCACTTTCCGCACTTCAACATTTGTTATCCCTTCTTCTTGGAGGATTGACAACCTAACCTGCACTGCTGGATTTGCAGAAGACGGCTGTCGGATGGATCGGCACCGAGAGCCATGCCCCAAGCATTGGCAGAGTGGACCCTCTCAACCATCACCCGGAGATAAACGCCCCACAGTAGGCCGCGAGCCGCGCCGGAACAGCCGCTTTGCAGGAAGGGAAGGCGCAGCAACTGACTAACGAATTCCATCCCTAATCCTCTCTCGACTTCTTTAAATCTTTAATCCCGTACGTAGTATTCCCTTCTCGTCTTCCATCCGACATAAACAAAACCAACAAAAACTCAACACCACAGAAATCATGTCACAGTATCAAGAGTATCCTCAGCATCCTCAGTATCCTCCCCAAGGGTAAGTTGTACCTCCTCCGCAATCGCATGCCACACGCTGTTCCTTGGTTCCTCTCGCCGTGGCCTGTTTTATCCCACAACAAAAAATAAAATAAAATAAATTATGATGGGACCGACCGACTGACCGCTTCCTCTTCTTTTTTCACAGTGACTATCCTCTTCAGAACTACCCGCCGGGCCCTCAACAGGGCTACGTTCCGCAGCCGCCCCAGGGTTACTATCCGCAACCTCAGCCGGCGCCCCAGGCCAAGGAGGAGAAGAGCCACGGCTGCCTCTACACCTGGTAAGTTCGGGGAGCCCCAACTCTCTACAACTATTACAGGACGCTGGCTAACCACGACTGTGTGCGTTCAGTATCGCCGCCATGTGCTGCTGCTGGCTGTGCGGGGAGACCTGCGAGTGCTGTTTGGAGTGCCTGGACTGCTGCTGCTAAAGAAGAGCAAGCAACGCACCCAGCGCCTAACGACGAGCGAATCCTGCTTCAATGCGCCCATCCGGACCGGGGAACCATCAACGGTCTGTGAGCGGGGGGTCTGAGCTTGGTGGTTTGAGGAGGGCAGACGGACGGACAATTATCCAGGGGGCGGCGGACATCTGGAGCGGGAAGGAAAGGACGGGACGGTGTTACGGGATTACACCCAGGAACGGAAGGGGATTGCCTTTGTTTTTTTGCTACTGTCTACCATCAACCCCCTCCCGTATGCCGACTGCAACGGGTTTTTGTTTTTCAGCGTTTCTCGATGCTCGATTTAGTTGTCCCATTTTTTATTAATACCCGACAGACAGCCTGACGGCTTTCCTAGCTCTTCACCGCTGTCTCTGACTAACTAACGTGAACTGCCTAGTTAACTAAGTCTCACCACCTCGGCGATCGGGATGCCGGCCAAGCGCCGCGGAAAGAAGGTGTGTGTCTCTGGGCGTTGACGTGGCTGGCTGCGGCCCTCGTGAACCAACCTATCATTCGATGTGGAACGTCAATTGTTGGGCAGGAGCTCGTCTTGGTTTTCTTGGAAGATCCTTGGACGTTCGCAATCCCATCGGAAATTGCACGGGAATCGCTGTTCTCTCGGCATTTGCCAAGTTGCGCCGTCCACAGTGACTCGGGAGTTATACGAAGACCGCCCGGGCTCGCCGGGGCAAGGGTTTACAGGGTTAGGGTCGATTCAGGGGTCCAAAAAACAACATCAACAACAACAACAACACAGGCAACACACTCATGGTATCTGAAAGAAAAGAACCGGATCGCAACACAATCCCAAAGCATGTAATTAAAATGTTAAATTACGAATCAGCGCGCTTACTACGCATT
The DNA here is from genome assembly GCA_039881045.1 of Chaetomium olivaceum. NCBI lineage: Eukaryota > Fungi > Ascomycota > Sordariomycetes > Sordariales > Chaetomiaceae > Chaetomium > Chaetomium olivaceum. The sequence goes on from JAYWVB010000020.1 coordinate 12,624, forward strand.
GACCATAAGAACATAATCAGTCTTCTTGCCGTAGTAACTGGTTATCTCAACCTCTTGTTGCTTACATGTAAAGTACCTTACCTAGTAGTTGTTTAAGTTATTGCCGAGGTAATGACCACAATCTTCTGGTAGGGTTGCAATGCTCTATTTTTCCATTACTAGGTATTCCTAAACGTCTAGTTTTTATTAGGCGACTAGTGAAGCATTTGTTGAGCTTGCAGTATTTCCTTGTATGACTGACGGTGTAACGGGCTGTGCCCGAGGTGAGCCTCAGTAACCCTCGGCCAGCTCACGTACAAGCACGGTCCACCGAACCCCTGGATGAAGCTATTCCCAGTTGCCCCACAGCGCACCGAACATTCTAGCAATGCGCTCGGGCCACCGCACTCACGATCATAAAGCAGCCCCACGAGCTGCCAGACTCTCTCATCTTTCCTTTTCTTCTTCAAGCTTAGTGTACTCGTAGAGTCGTCACCAGATAGTTGCAATATACTCCTGGGACCGTTACAGACGGTTCACAACGCCTTTTCTAGATATTTATTATTATTCATACTCCGCTGTGCCTTAAGGCGTGCCGGACCCTCAGCTATTTACTGTACAGGAAAACCGCGCCCTCACAGGCCGGATGAAAAACCCATACCAATCTTCAAGGAAAGTACACGTGTGTGAGCCTGCGAATACAAAGAGAGGAGGCCCCCTGGCCTCCGAAGGAGGGGCGTGTTAGGCCGCCGCTTCCAGCTCGAGCCTCCTAGCCAAACTGTACATCGGCAGCCTTCCTGAGTCCATCAGCCATCCCAGGACCCTCCTCGTGAGCCGTGCTGTTGCAGGATCAATACCGTGCAGAACAGAGTAAAAGTCCCGTCGCGTTCGAATTCCAGCTCTCTCCCATCTTCGAGTCAGCGGTGGGGCCAAACACCACACTACCAGGTGCTCGGCTGTCTCCCGTCCTTCGCCGCACTGGCAGGCGGGCGTTAGGATCTCTGGGACTCCTCGTGTAAACAGAAAGTCCCGTAGACCTATTGCCCCCGTTCGGATCTGGACCAGCAGAGAACTCCTCGCCTTGGTGAGACCGTCGTGCCGTCTTAGGGTTTCCTCTCGGAATAGCGTCTCTCGCTGATGGTCAAAGTCGTCCGCTGGTCTGGTGATTGCTCTACCGTCCCGTTCCTTTAGCCACCTCGCTCTCCAGGCTTCCTCCGCTACCCTGTTTGTATCTACAGCTCCCCCCGCCCAGCGCGCAATCGTGCTTGCGGCGTTCTCCACTGCCGTGGGCTCCCGCAGTCCCACTGTTCGCGGCCGGCCCCTGCCGCCGTACCCCGACCGGAGTCTCTGCTGTATCTTGCGACAGGCGGTAAGAACGACGCTCCCTGCGGTCTTCTTGCCGCCCTGGCCGTCGTCTAAGTCCGTTCGCTGGAGCCTGGTTTCAAAGTCCGCAAGTCGCTTGTTGAGGTATAGGTCCAACGGTGGCACCCACGCCTCCGTTTCAAGGTTGCGGATGGGAGTGTGCTTGAAGGCTCCCGTCACAATCCGCAAGCTTTTGTTCTGGGCCTTCCCGAGGGCCTTGGTGATGCCTTTCTTTACCGGCTCGCCTCCTACGTCCGTGGGGATGTGAAACGACGATGCGCCGTAGGCCAGCGCTGACCGGATGCACTTTGTGTACACTTCTCGCGCTTTAGCTAGCCCCAGTCCCCACGTCGTCGCCGCTAGCCTCGACAGGGCGTAGCTCTGGGTCTTCAGCTTCCTCTCCACCGCCGCAAGGTGGGCTTTCCAGTTGAGCTTCCGGTCTTTTCTAGATATTTAGTATTCGGTTATTTGTTGTAACTGGAAAACACATCATTTGACGAAACAGAGTGTATGAGAAGGAGAAATAGTCTGCTTGGTAAAGATAGCTCGAAAGTTGTGGCAATGAACTGGACCCTGTACCTGAACTATGGAGTCGAGGGCCATTAACCAGCATCAACCCGTTCAATAGTGTACAAACAGGTCGAGTGCTCTTTAGGCTCGCATTTAGTGAGTCAGACACACACTTGCCACAAACATTCACAGTTCCTGTCAAACCTCATCTTCCTCATCGTGCTGGCTCTAAGTCTGGCCCATGTTCTTGTTTGATTAATCGCTGCAGGGTGGGCGTCGTCTGCACATGTGTAATGATGTGGGAAATATTCGTGGGTACCTACCATTTATCATGACGGTGATGTTAAGCTGGGTGATTAACCCTATTACCAATTACTTGAGAGTAGTATCGAGCTAGCTTTGGTAGTCAATACACCCATTGACAAAGCATACCACAAACAATCCACGTGTTAAAGACAAACAGAGACTCAACCCACAGTGTGGGAGGTAGTTTCTGGAATCTTCAGAATGACTTTGGGCCGTTACATTTGTGCTTGGTGAACGACACACTGTGAATGGCACCCTGCGGTCGAAACAATCGCGTGTCGGATAATAAGTGCCGCCGGAAGCAGTGAATAGCAGAGTGCCCTCCTCGCCGAGCTTCCATCTGGTGTTGAATTCGCACAACTACAATTTGCTGGCGGAAATTATTGCAGTGCTACATCTATTTAACTCCCACCGACCCTCTTCCTCTGCTCTCTTTTTTTCCTTCCACTTTTAGGCACAAATCATCACCCCAGCATCAATTGTCTTCGACCGAGTCAGCAAAATACCTTCAGTGCTACTCAAAGGACAAAGGGTGTTGAGACAACTTCTTATTTTCTTTTTTACTAGAGCAAAAGCAACAACTAAAGAAGAGTAACGACTATCCCTCTTCTTGTTTCTTCAACCGTCTACTACGCACCAAACGGCAACCCAGCAGTTACAATGGCTGACCCTTGGAGGGGCGAGAGGTCCCAGGGACGACGGCAAGGGTACTATCCACCCGTTCCCGGAACTGCCCCCCGCGTCGCAATGCCACAGCGACAAGCGTGGGAGAACACCATCCCCCAAAGGTACAGGCGTAACGCTACTACGCCGCCCGCCTTTACCTTCAGGCAAGAGACCGCTGCCCCAACCGCCATGGCAGCTCCCCCAAACAACAACGCCCCGCGTAACCCCTGGCAGCCTCGTTACGGAAGCGGTGCCTACCAGGCCGGCGGACCCAGGCTGCGGCCTTCAGTAAGCTCCGACCCAGACTTTACAAGCCATAAATAGGTAGCTAACCGCGTTTCCCTTGTAGACGTTTTTTGCTCCGGCCACGGGTACATACCCCCAACCGCGACTCACCCCCGGCCAGGGTTTCCCTCCCGCTGAGCGGACTCCCACCCTCGCCAACATGAACATCCAACGCCCGGCCCCTGCACAAAACGCCCAACCAGCGGGGGGCACAGCTGGAGGAGATGATGCCCCTCAACAGCCCAGACCGCCATTCAGGCCGAGCTACATGGCCGACCCCCACTCGAGGGCCGAGAGGGAGAACCCAAGCCCGGAGGTTATCGCCAGACGGATGGCGGCCGGGGTTTCCGCAAACTACCGCGGAAACTATAGACTGGCGAGGAACCGGCCGGCAAACATTCCCCAGGAGGAAAACTGTTCGGTCTATATCACTGGGCTGGCCCCCGACACCACGACGAACCAATTGCTCGGGGAAATCCGTAACACTGGCCGCGTTTGGGCCAGTGTGATCAGCCCGCCCACGCGGAACCACGGGACCGCAGCGGCGAAGATAACATTCTTCACCCCCGTGGCGGCGCAGATCTTCCTTGCTCGCGCCAACGGGCCAGGCCAGCCGGGTTTCTTTGTGAACGGCGTCCGGATGACGGTGCGGCCCGACCGGAACCGAGTGGCCGAGGCACCCGAGCCGGAGGATCACACCCGGTGTATCTCGATCGCTGGGCCGGTGGAAATTGTGACCGTGCCGTTCCTCATGCAACACTTCTCGAGGGACTTCGTCTTTGAGGTTGATGAGATCATCCCCCTTGTTATGGGGCAGTCCATTAACATCTTGGAGTGGCGGTTCGGGTCGTATAGGTGCCAGGCCCAATGGGCTTGGAGGAACTTGAGGGAAGATCCATTCTTCCAGTCGCGCGGGGTCCGCGTACAGTTTGAGAGCGACCCCTGTGACCTATAGGCGTTAAAGTGTGGTCGTCCAGCTCAACACAAGGACCAAGGGAGTAGGATTTGGGGGTTACAGAGGGTCAAGGGTTGAGGATAGACACGTCTGAGTATAGAACATCGGATATGAGATACCAAGATTACTCCCTCAGCTTTCTATATATTGAAACCAACGTCTTATGCGTCTGACTCTGACTCGCCTAGCTGTTTAGGAGCTTTCCGGTCGTGCCCAGATGGTAACATGAGAATAATATAAAGAGATGTGGCTACATTCTCCAAGCGACCCATGATGCTACCGGCCGGCTGATTCAAAAAGAATTACATACCTACTACCGCTGTGAGGTAGCCTATAGATAGACTAGCTTTCAAGATTATCAGAGGGCTGTTATCTTGTCCGTCTCAAATATGATTGTCCGTCCCAAGGATTACTGTCTACCCCAAGGGTTACTATCCATCCCAAGGCTTGTTCATTCGAGACCGGCGCCGATGTCGGTACCGATATCGCAGTATCATGTGCTCTTTTACTGCTCCTCTGTCGTCAATAACCCCAGCCAGGGTATACCTCTCAAACGCCTCAGTACCATGACCAACACAAACTACAAGACTCTCCCGACCCAACCTCGAGTCATCAACTAACCGTCTTTTCTTCTCTTTACGACCAATATGCACAACATACCTGAACACGAGCCTGGTAACCCTCTTCCCAACCTACCAACAGATAAGGGTAATCGAGGCGGTCCGCCAAAAGACTACTCACTGTCACCTGCCTCTGCCTCACAAAACAGCGGTGCCTTTGGGTATCACAATCTGGTTTCTGTTACCCTTCTGTTATGCATGAAAATCAATCCTTCCAAAGCATATATGCTGTCGGGGTAACTCGGTCTTGGTTGATGGTCTTTTTGTGCAACGGCCCCGTGAAGTAGACCCGGCCCAAGGCCTAGAACCGCTTAAAGCTCTGGACTTTACGATCCTGTACGGTAGCAATTTGTTAGCTCGTTATCGGCCAGCGATCCCCACCAACACACTGCATTACGACACCGAAAAACATTTTCCACAGTCATTGGACCGTGAAGTCCTTCCCAAGAATAAAAATTCCGTGCAGTTATAGGAGGGACTGCGAAACCGACCTGAAGACTACCTACATACAGATACAATGCCAGATCGCCTGGGTACCTAGGTAGGGAACCAGTCATGATTGCCGAGCACGGGGGCATGGTGATGAGCATTGCCATTGTGAGCCGACTGCCCAAACTCACAAGCTACGTGGCAATGGCAGGGAATACGACAGGTTCCATCGTAGGATGGCGACGTACGCGCGGGGCTTCGGAACTGTTTTAAAAACGAGCTTGGCCAAAGCCCGTTTTTCTGTCCAGGACAACGGCACGTCACGATTGTGGTAAGGCAACGGGAGCACTCAGATCCACGAATGGACCGCCCCCAGTTTCTGTATCTCTCGATCCTTTTGCCGGAGAGCGCTGCACACAAACGGAGTCGCCATTCAGCCTTCATGTCCGGGAGACTAACACCCGCTCGGCGTCCGTGGCAATGCAGCACAGCCGGGGCTCGATTGGAAGGCTCTGGCCAAGAGCACGAACTTCAAGTCTACGTATTAGCCATAGATGGCGCCGGGAAAGCAAGGTAACTGGGAAAGCAAGGTAACACAACCCCCTTTCCTCTGTTACCCCCGCGGCCAATGTGGCAAACCTACCCCCCAGGCATGGTTCTGAGAACGGGGTTTCATTGGAAGAATGGCAGCAACACTCTCCTCGTCATGCGCCAAAAGGTTAGACCTTTGGATTATTCAGTGAGCTTTTGAGTCGACCCCGAGCCGTATCCTTGGGTGGAAAACACGCGTTGATTCGAATCTGGCTCGACCCGGCCACGGGAAGGTTGAGGTATGCGCAATGAAACGGTGGTACCATCGGATGCTGCAAACATGTTCGGTTATTTTAGGGAGCATTGTTTATGTTGCATCTTCGAGGGGCGAATGTGATGGCCAGGGGGCAGCAAGTCCGATTCCGTCCGCGGAAGGCTAAGAGGGTTGGCATGCTCTCAACGGTCTCTGGAACATGTCGAATCGGGCAGTACTCCGGAGGAATAGAGGTGTCTATTGGAACCGGCCCCTGAAGGCCTCGGACGTGAAGATATGTACCTCCCCGACTCTCCGGCTCCGGAGGATTCGTGATATCGATAAACATTACATCGCTTGTCTGCCTAACCCCCCCGCCCCTGAGGTCACGCTTGTTTGAATGCATGCAGCCAGCGAAGTGATGCAATGTAGCCATTCGGGCTCCGGTGACCGTACCCTGCTGGCGCCAACCTCGTGGAGTTGGTCAGCCGCACCTTGAGGTTCTGGCCTGTTTGAGCAAGGACTATGCCCGGTTAACCCTCGCTTGCCGAGAATTGCATGAGAAGAAGTTCAGGCCAGTGCACGCCCCTGGACGAAGCCATTCCTCGGCCTGGGTAACCCCTAATCCGGAACCTAGCCAACTTCATCATTCGTTACCGATGCTTTGGCTTTCGAGACCGAGCGTTGTCCGAGCGAGAATAGGCTTAGTTATTGGTTCTTCAATGTGTGAGAAGCGACGGGATGCCTGACCGGATGAACGCCCCTGGCTTTGAAAGGTCTCGACCGTTGTCCTCCTTTCCATGGCTGTTTTCCCTTCTTGAAGTAATGAGGTGTGATGCATCGTAGCATGGCGCTGTCTTTCCAAACAATCTCTTCTTTCCCTTTCCTCGGCCCGATCGTTGGTAAGGTGCCCTGTCTGTCTCAGAGTTTCAAAGAACCAGCCCGGACCTTGCAAGAGCGTTGGTGGCCCGGTCCCAGTGTGCTCGAGCCCGCTCCTGTCTAGCCCCGATTCCGGTGGAGCAAGGTGTTGTTCCCGTGGGTCGTCGTCGACGCCAACGGCCCGCCCCGTTGGTCAGTTGTGGGCTGCGGAGTTCTGAAGAATCCGCCGATCGGCACACTTGGATAACCTTAATTCGACTGATGTCCTGACATGTCAGAAACGTGGGACTGTTTTGCTCCCAACGTGAAAACAATCAGACAATCCCAAGTCAGAGTTGAACCTGTTCTTTCTCATCCCCCTGCTTGTATGTATGCTGGGACATGTTTGGGTCGATGAAGCGAAGGCCAAGCGAGTGAACGGACCTCAATCCGCCGCCAATCCGAGCCAACTGCAGACGGCAAGCCCGTTGCTCAACCGGGGTCCCGGGGTCAACCCTGGGATGGTTGAAATTGCGTGCCGCAAAGATCGGACGTGGAGCCAATGGCCGTGCTGTTCATGGAATCCTCCACCACTCTGTTCTTCTTGGGTCCGGCACCACCTGGACACCGTGACACCACCAAGCCCGTGACGGGCGGACGATGTAACGAGGTCAATGTCTTGGTGTGCCTGCCCAATGGGGGCCACTGAGTGCCGTTTGGCCAAAGATCTTTTGACAGAAAATCCAGAAGGACGGCCGATTGTTGCCACTTTTGGTCGGGTTTCCGAGTGCGCTCTGACCGGCACTAACTCAACGGTCCCGATGGCGCGGATGGAGAGTTTCCTGTCTCGGGCTTGTTTCCTTGCCCACTGTCCGAGTTGGACGTCCAAGGCCCGCGCGGGGTTAAATCACATGCAGAAACTCGATGGTCCCTTCTGAGACATGCATAATCCTTTTCTAGGCGACAAATATGTTATTGAACGCGGGGTGGCGGCTAAGCGTCTTTGGAAAGGAGGGGCTGGCAAACCCGGAAACGACCCATTGCTCGTTCTGTTTTGGCTGTCCTCTCGGAAACCGGCTGGCGTTCCTGCAGTCTCGTCACCGGCACACTGGCCGGGCCGCCTCGCTCATCTTCCGAGAGCGTGGCGCGTGTTGCGTCGTGTGGTTGCCTCGGCAGAGCTTCCAACACGTTTCACGGCAAGCAAGCGAAGCCAAGAGGGAAATTTTCCGTTCGGCGTTTGGTAGGAGGGGGAACGGGACGGCAGGCCGGCAGCTGAGGATGGCAGGACGCCGGTACTTTTGTGATGAACGGGCCGAGAGCTGCAGCGCAGCTGGCCAGTCACTGCAACGGGAAGGTCAAGCAGACGGTCTGCGAATTCTCCTTGTTACTAGCGAGACAGGCGCTCTCTCGCACGTTCTCGGTGGGTTTGGAGCCAAAGTTCTCGAAGGTTTGGAGATCCTTCGACGCCACCCGACGACCGATGTGCGCGGATCCTTTCCTCCCGTCTCTTTTCCCATAACTCACTTGCTTTTTTCGAAAGATCCAGAGATCTGCCAGGCCAGACAGGGCTGCCAGGTTCGTTTTCCCCATTGCCTGGGTTTTTATCAACAACTCACAGCTCTGGGAAAACCTTTCAACATCCAAGGCCGCGCCATTTTCCGTCTCTTGTCTGGTGGCTTGCAGGGTTTGATCGCACCGAGCTGACACACGAAACCCCCAGTGACGAACCATTAATGACAGGGGTGATTTACATATGTCTTCCATAAATCCTTTGGTGTGCCGCGGGACAAACTCCCGGACCCGACCGGTCACGAAGCCCTTCTGATCCCATCATCTCACAGGGGGCGGCCGGGGGTGTCTGGGCTAAGATCCCTGTTGTTGGAAACTGGGGAAGCCCCTCAAGGGCGAGTTGCGGATTGTGCGCCACATGCATGCTTTATTCAATACAGCGTCCGAGTTTGGTGCGTCAAAGCTCAGGGGAACAAATACGCCCATTGGGTGACCGAAAATGCTGTCTGGGACAACGTTGACCAAGAACCTTGGCGACAGTGACGTTGCAAAGATGGAGTTACTGCATAGCGATCGACAATCAGCCGGTTTGCTGGTGTATCTAAACATGAACATCATGACCTGTCCTGTGCATTGCCCCCAAATCCGCCGTCTTGGGTGCAAGCGAACGAACCCCTGAACGCCGTGGGAAAAAGAAAATAGCCTAACCCAACTCATCAAACAAGGTCTGCTTCCCTCCTCCGCTGTTTCGGTTCTGTGCGTACCGACACTGTCGTCTCCATCTGAATCCCGTTCTGGTCCGGGCCATTCATGTCCCTGTCACCGGCTTTGATGGCTGTCCTGAAGTAAACCCCGTTGTCGCTGTTCGGTGTCGGCGACGTGACAGACTCAAAGTCCCCAATCGAACCTTTGTGGCTGGGCTTCATGATGGGCATCTCGCCACTGTCGACACTGCTAGTCTCGGCGTTGGTAGCGGCGGCGCTGTGCTTAGCGTCGCGCTGTGACCGCATCGCCGAGAGTTTGTGATTCTCTGTCTGGTGCTGGCTATAGCCGCGCGAGCGGGAGTTTTCGTCGTGCTTGTAGTAGCCTGTCCGGGAGCGAGCCGTCGAGTTCTGGCTGGATATGAGGCCGCACCGGCGGAGGACCTGCTCAAAGAGACGCTTGAGCGTTGGAATGCAGGCGGCGATGATACTGTGAGTAAGTTAGTTAGAAAGAATGGTCTTGCGTGGTGGTGGATATGGACAAGGGGGACTTACGCAAGCTGTGCCTCCACCATACTCCACGTCGTGAGTCCAACCGTATCCATCAACGTGTCACCTGTTTTGCCGTAGCTCCCAATCATGAATGTCTTCGCAATGGAGGCGCTGCTGGCAAAGATACCGAGACCCATGACAAATCCCAGCGCAATCTTCTCCCGAAGGGGGCGTTGAATGTTGACAATGAAGGAGATGGGCTAGCCAATGTCAGCATTTCTGTGGCATTAAGCCATACCGAGTGACACATACCGCAAGACTAAGCGCGACATCGGTAATAATGGTCAAAATCGCCGTCACGTAAATAGACGTCTGACTTGTTTTCGGGTCCGCACACACAGCGTCGGGGTTGCTGTGGTCCCAAACCGCCCATAACGGTTTGCAGGCCGATAGCTGGAAGACGTTGGAGACAACGGCGACGCCGAACGACACGAACATGAGGAAGTACATGCTCCACGTCCACCAGGGCCGGTCGCGTTGGATCCGGAGAAGCATCCAGGCGATGCTCATCTTGGAGAGGGCGAGAGCCCAGGGGAAGGGCGGTTGGCAGAGGAAGAGCCACTTCTCCGCCAGGACCTCCTGGTCGTCTGGTACATAGTAATTGTGTCTCCCTACCCCATAGTGGATGGCAACCAACAGCATGCCGAACGAGACCGCATCGAAAATCTGATGTTATAACCGTCAGTGTCAAGGCTCCCGTGCAAAACTCTGCATATTCTTTTCATTCTTACCACCGCGGCCGTGATGAGGAAATCGTCGAGGGAGAGCCGGAGGGTGGGTCTGATTCGAGAGTAGATGCGGGTGCCGTAAAGTACAAAGGAAATTAGATGAAGAGTTCCGACGACACCGACGATGATGGCGGCCTTGGACTCGTCGGGCCCTGGGGGACCTGGTGTCGACGCCATGGAGGCGGTCGAGAGAAAAAAAGGTCTCGACGTTGAGGTGTTGTGGGCGGAGAGGGCGACGATCCCGAAGCCTGGCTGACCTCTGCAGCGCCCTCAAACGATGTCGAAGAACCCAGGAAGAACAACACGAGTGGAGATGTCGAGATCGCAGATCGGCGGTGGATGGGGGGAGGGGTTGTGCAGGGTCCAACCAGAAGATATATCATCCCCGATGCTCGATCGTGACCTGGAGAATGCCAGTCATCACCCTGGACGACTCTCGATCTTGGCTTTCACCCATCCCCTGTCTCTTCTGGTGCTTGTCGAGATTTGGGGTTCCTTCGCATTTCCCCCCTGCTCGGATTTGGCGAACCCATGATGAACGTATGCAAGCCAAAAGTAGAGTATGTCTGGGGTGAAAAGCAGGTCCGGACCGGAAGTGCCCTCCCTGACAGTTCAGCTTGCAGCACCAGCAGGTCCAGGGTGGCGGGTTCTCTATGTACCATGCTAACCCAACAAGGTTGGAAAGGATGAGCTGTGCCTCGCGGCCGCACTTCCGGTCTGGGTTTCCGTCCAGCTGCCGCAAGCGCACCGGGGAATTGGCGCAGGACTTGCTAAGCGAAGACAGGTGAAAATAAGCAGCCACTCGTACCATTCATTGTCCGACCGCGAGTGATCTAACCGTCTTCTGGGATGGCCTCCAGGCTCCATGGCATGAATGAAAACATTCTCGCGTGTGCTTTGGCGGCCAAGAGCGCAGGCGTTGAATAGCGCGCCATCGGTGAGATTCACCAGTTACCCCCCGCCTTCTGTTCGCGTCTTTGACTAAACTGGTGCTAAATCGTGTTGATCATGGGGGCATCGATCAGCCACTCCTGGGCTTTTGCAGGCCTGACACGGCCCCGGCCACCAGGGTCTGCAGCTGTGGGGATCAAAACAAGAGGATCTTTGGTATTTTGGGATCTTGGGAACGTTTCAGGGTTTGAGAGAGCACTGACTGAACGAATTCAATCGTCACGAAGCTCCTTCGTCGCCTCCTTCACATTCACATTCACCAAAGCTCCTGTTCCCGAATCGCTTCGCTCGCCTCATACGCTTGTGTTTGTCTCGGACGAGTAAAACGAAATTCTGACTGTTCGAAACTCGAAACGGGGCCGATCAAACAGTACAAGACCAACAATAGCACCCGTCTTTAAGCCGGCGGGATCCCTGTCCCGTTCATCCCGCACCCAGCTTGCTCGCACGTCGAGACGGTATGGATGTACCGAATCACGCCGCCCTCGACCCGGAAGAAGTGGCTATCCGGCATTGGCTTCTCCGCCACGGACCTGTCCAGACCGGGGAAGCCCACGTAAATGGCCACGACCCCCATTTCCTCATCTACCACATACCGTCGGTTGGTCACCTTGATGGTGGACGGCAGTCCGAGCGCGCAGGTGCCATTTCCAGTGGCCCGGGGATCTGTGTAGGCGCCGCCCTCGAGCCGCGCGCACGGGGTGCCAAAGGGGACGGTGATGTTGACATTGTTGAAGCGGTCAAAATAGGCGTCGCCCGCGGCTTGAATCACGGCTCGGCTGTCGCGCTCTGAGGTGGGTATGGGGTCCCAGGTCTCAAGTGAGTTCCTTTTGCTTGGTTAGCTGGTCTTGTTCGTATTTCCTGAAGCCTGGTTATTGCACATACCAATGCAGGTACCCTGTGGCGTTGAAGGCCCAATCGCCCGGCTCGGTCGCAATAGTCTCGATCAAGCTGGCCTTGTTGTCTGTAAAGACCATGCGGGTGCCGATGACATACGGTTTGGCGGCGTCGGCGATTATCAGTTCAGTGAAGGTTGCGCACAAGGTGGTGTCGTGGATGCTGCGGTTATGGTCAATCTTCATGGGCTGGGCGAGGATGCCGGTCGCAGTGTCGACAGTCTTGTCACTCTCGGTATAGTTGAGGTTATCGGAAGTGATGGCTGCTAAGGTGGCCGGGTTGCCCTCTGTCTGCGCTGCTATATATTGGGTTGTAGCATCGACGAGAGAAAGGACCGGCTACATTCTGCGGTGACGCACGTCACCAGAGCCGCGCCTGCTAGTACGAATAATTGTGGCTTCATCCTAGATCCTGCCCTTATTTATTCTGTTTATAAGGCGGTATTGATTAACTGGTTGAGAGGTACAATGTTGCCGTCGTGATCAAGGTCTCTTGACGGCGTTTTATGTAACACATAGCCATCGCCTTAACCGGCAGAGACACTAGTAACTACCGCCGTTGAGATGATAGTCTCTGGAATGCCGAAGAATGTTGCCCAATAGCACTCGTTGAAACTACTACCTTAATGTCGGTAGACAAACTCTCCGCGCTCATGATGACGGCTGCATAAACGGAGTCCTCCGGTTGGTCGGCACTTGAGAACAGCCGTTCCTTGCAGGCGGGAGGAGTAGCACACAGTAATTAGGCCTTTGGTTCTAGGTACCGTCCTATCCAAAATACAATCATAGTATTCCCCGGGAGCAGGAGCGTAATTAATGAACCTAAGCAGTAACTAAACTCAAGTGCCCCTGTCATCCTTCACCCTCTTCGACAACCCGCTTCTTACCGTTACACAACTCTCTCCCAGTTCTCTCCTCGCGGCGCAGCAAACCGGGCCCGTTTCCCCCACCGCCCTCCCCCACCCCCACCTCCACCACCCCCCTTTCCTTACCCACCACCTCCCCACGGTGGACCACTACCTGTCCAAGGGGGCCACTCACCCCAACCATCATCATCGTCATCATTATCCTGCGTTGTCATTGGCGGCCGGGCCGTGACCGTAATGGTTACGACACCCGGCGTGGTCACTTTCTCGTCGCCGAGCTGCTTGTGGGTAGGACGGGCGGCTTTTCGTGAGTTGACGTCGATGTCGGCTTGGGGAGCTGCGTCACGCGGGTTGTCACTACGGAGGAGGCGGTCTTAACAGTACTGGAGGAAGGGGGTTGGGTTGGCCGAGTAACGGCTGTGCCCTTTGATGAGGTGGTGGTGAACTTGGGGATTGTCGCAGCGGCTGTGTCGATTTGCGGTGGCGTCGGGTTGTTAAGGGCATAGGCTATCGCGTCAAAGACACCCCGGGGAATCTTGGCAGCGCTGAGATCGTGATCAAAGACACCCCTTCCATCGTGGTATGCGAAAGAGCTGGTGTTGCTGCTGGCTGAGTTGACCGCTCGGGTGTTCTTGGCCCAGGCGAGACTGTTGACACCGTTCGGGTTGAGAGATCCGCCTTCCCACTGACTACATCCGGTACAAAGAACATCGAGCTGCCAGTGGGTTGCATTGGTGTTGGTTGTTGGCAAGATGGCGTAGGTGGCCCCTGAATATGTGCCGGGCACAACTCTCCCCCTTTTGAGGCCATCGTCAGCTCAAATACTAATGCTCACGACAATAAGCTGACTTACGTGCTCCATCGTGACGAAACGACCGCACTGTCGCCATTTGGCCATGCCACAGTAAGAGGATTGCCATTCATTTTCCCGCCCCAAGCAACGCCAGCCCATCCCGCTTTGTCAATTGGTGCTACGATCTGCAGCAGGACATCAAACGGGGTAACCGAGACTTCTGGAATGGCGATACGGTAGTAAATTCCACTGGCTGGTTCTTTAAATTCAGAGAAGCAGATCTGCGTTCCCCCCGGGCAATACTTCGCCGTTGTACTCTGCCTCTTGGCTGGTCCAGGGCCGACAGCAGAGACCGTCCATGCATAGGTGCCACTAAAGGCTAGTAGAACGAGTGACTTGATGCTCATACTCACTGATCGTCGAGGTGGAGGGGGTGTATTTGGGACGTCACCTCAGGGGAAGACTAAAGGTGAGGACCATTCCCGGTTTTATCCTCCTTAGGGTCGTTTAAATCCCCGGTTCAACACCCCCTATAAAGTTTCTAAGAATACCAGCTTAGCCCGCTACCGGGAAACCTGCCGCTGGAAGGGCGTACTGACCAACCAGGGGCGAGCAATTGATATCCGGGTGTTCGTGTCGGCTGGAGAACGCTTCTCCTACTTAGATTTTACACACGGGTGCGGCGTTCATTAGATAGTATTGGAGAAGTCCGACAAGCGAAGCGGCCTGGTAAAATCTCAAAGCGGAGAATAGAGTGGACGTACGAAGGAAGTGTAATCTGGGTAAAAGCGTCCCGGGAATTATGGTGCGACACCATGTCCACGCCACTCCAGGCCCAGTTGACGCCAACCAGGAAGCGTAATTAGGTAGACAAGGACGATGAGCCTGCCCGTTGAAGAAGGCTGGCGACATTTTCGCTTGTGCTGACATCAACCGCGGTTTGTGCTCAGCTTCGGTTCCGTTGTACCGGGCTGTAACCGACAGAGACAACGGCTGTGGCGAGCATCCAAGATGTTGAACAAAGTCTTTGTTCGCTTTAGAGTTATCGCCCATTGTAAGGGTCTAAATTGTTATAAAGAACACATCAAAGAAGCCCGGTTGTCCATAAGTACCGATATAAGCCGTGCAAGAGCCGTCCTACACGAGCAACGGTCCACCCAGTCTGGAGCCAAACATGGATTCCATAAATTGCATTGAGGATTGTAGATGCGTGGAGGGGAGCAATTCCGGCACCTCGCCCATTTTGGGACCATTTTCAGGACCGTGGATAGGCGCTGAGCAATGGAAGAAGGCCCACCGCGGTATCTCGCCCATTTTAGGGCCATTTTCAGGTCCGTGGATAAGCGTCGAGCAGTGGAAGCACATCAATCTCGGTACCTCCACGGTAGTTCACGAGCCGGGTTGCAAGACAGCTTCAAGTCGGTGTCCGCTACAAGATGATCCTTACGATGCCACCATCATTCGTGTGGGAAGGCCTTGGGTAATGTCGCTTTCGGAACAAGACCTCGACAACATTGGTCCCATGGCTGCAACAAAAAAAAGTCAGACCCTTCAGGGCCAGAGCCTTCGGGATCTGGCAAACGCGCAGGGGGACGGCTCCCAAAATGTTGATGTTAGCACAGTAATTTCAAAGATGTCGCGGGCACGACGGCGCATTCGATGTAAAGAACGACGTCTAGTTCTCAAGATATCTAACGTGCCGCAACCGGGGAGGGCAGAGATGTATTGTGCGAGGAGATCATTGGGCTAGAAGGTGTAGGCTTTCCTACCTCGACACTGTATTTTCCCCAAAGCACCAAGCAGGTATATACCTAGCTTTAACCTACTTACCAGGTAGATAAGTATATACTTCGGTGATTAGTCTCCTAACCCATAGTACGGTATATGGCGGATCTCTACCACCAGCTTATACACGGAACAGCCAACAGTCCAACCTTCGAAACACAACACATCAAACTCGAATTAGGTAGTATTTGTTCGACTCATAAACACATTTATATGGAAAAGCATCTTCGCCGTTGCTCCTGTCAAATATAACCAATATAGATGATTGAATTTCATTCTCCTTTCACTTAGCTCAGCAATACTATCCAAGGGGCAGAATCGTCCCCGACGCATCGTGGAGTACGTGCTGGTGAGAGAGTTATGTCCATTGCCTTCTGTGTAGAGAAACGGCCTCCTGAGACACTGCTCATGGGACTCTGCCTCTCCAGAAGAAGCTGGCAGCCTTTGTGCACCTGGACGAAGTGCCGGCACGCTCATTGGTTTCGATCGGCCGCCCCTCCAGTATCAAGGATGTTAGATCCTGGCCCGAGAGCAGTATCCCTATCTTGTTTTTGGGTTGAACGTGTGCTATAGCCCATCTCACTTTAACCCAGAAGCGGCTCAAGGCCACGCACGAACATGGGAATTGCTAAGGGCAACTGTGAAGGTGGCGACGTGAACTATTCTGGTGCGTGAGTTCTAGCCAGGTCTCTTTCTTTGTACCAAATGTAGGCTGGATCCTGCTGAGAAGCACCAATGTCTGACTCAGCTCTTGAGAAGCTACCCCAACTTCGTAAACCCAGCAAGCCCAGTTGTTTTATTCCTGTTGGCTGGGGCCGGCGACAAGTGGGCCCTGGCCGGCGTCGACCTGCCAATTTCGGCAACTGGGTCCGGAAGGCCCACTTAACTCGGAGCCGCTCGGAGCCGGACTCGGCTTTTGCGGCGTGACTTGGACAGCGCAATAGTTAAGTCCCATTCTCTGTCCCCTTTTAATGTGAAGACTCGGCCTCTTTCCTTGGCTCCAAACCGCTGAGGTATCACAGAGACCCCCACTCAAGACCAATCATCACTCAGCATGGCTTCCGCTGCAACCCTGGACCTCGTTCCGACTCCGTCCTCGCCGGAGGTGGCTCTTCCAGAAGGCTACACCATCCACTCGGGTTTCCCGCCAATCCCAACTTACATCCACCTCCGTGCCGTATCAGGCTTGCACCCAAAAACACCTGCCCAGGCCGCCCCCATTGCCCACAACAGCTGGTACGGATGCTACGTCACCTTCTCTCCTACCGATCCCGACACCAACAATATCAGCACAAAAGGTGAAGAGACCATTGTTGCCATGGGCCGCATCATAGGCGACGGCGGCTGGTATTTCCACATTGCCGACATGGCAGTCCTGCCGGAGCATCAGCGCAAGGGATTAGGGGACGCCGTGCTGAAGCACTTGATGGAGCACATTAAAACGCATGCGCCACAGGACGGGACAGGGACATATGTTACGCTTTTTGCGGATGCTCCAGGGCGGAGACTGTATACAAAGAATGGGTTCGTCGAGACCATGCCTGAACAGATGGGGATGGCGATGCCGTTGGGTTGGGAGAGGGGTTGATGCAGTGGCGGGAGTTGTCGTATGTCATCAGGTGTAAGGGGTAATTTAGAAGCACGCCAGCCCGCCCGGTGCCAACCATTCTTTGTGTGAATCAGAGTTGAAGGGGTGTCACTTGAGTAGTTTCATTGTGCCACCGACATTTGGTTGCTAAATCACCTTATCTCGTGTCGAGGTCACGAGAACCTAGATCCTTCTTAGTACTCAGCCCAGGAAAGCATAAAACCCCATCATAATCGCACCCAGCCGGGCAAACAAGGTCTGAATGGTGTATCAAATCTACCTACCCACACACTCTTACTTTATTCGAAAATTTAAGCGAATTTATACCAGCAAGACAACCGGAAAGTACACGTCAATGCCTCGGGACCGGACCAGCCGGACAAGGCGAGATCGCCGCTCTCATCGAAGCGAAGACCCTGATACGAGAGATCGAGCATATGCTCATCAAGATTCTCGCAACCCACAGCATGAAGACTATGCACGATTCAGACACCCCGGTGGTTACTATGCCGGAAGCGAGTCCTCTGCCCCAGGCTCAGAGACCCAAGACGACTGTGACCAAGACGCGTCAAGGGACGGTGATGACGAACTTTCCGAAAGTGATACAACCAGGCGTCCGTCCGAGTGGGGTATGATTCCCTACCAAGACCCGACCGCCAGTGCAAGCCCGAGTGTTGCTTCAGACTCGACCCTTGTACTGAAAGCACCGACGTTTGATGCCAGGCCCTCATCCAGTCGTCAGCGCCGTTACAGATCCCGTTTGAGGGACTGTTATCACGCCAACTACGACTCAGCGGAAGGCGTATCCTACTCATCCCACCCGTCCCCCACGGAGCGGAGCTATTCCCCTTCTCCGGAACAATACTCGCGCAGAATCAATAGCAATGGTCATCAGAGCAGTCAGGATTACTCTTATGCACCCAACCCCAGAAATCGTCAAAGAGAGGAGGCCTATGCGTACCTGACCGACCGCGACGGTTACGAAATGGGAGATTGTTTGCAATATTGCACCACCCGCGACGTGGGCGAGGAGTACTCGTATTATTCTGATGAAGAGCTGCAGAGCAGTTCTAGTAGCACTACGCGGGTCAGAATTTGGTCCGCATCCCCCATAGAATCGGTGAAGCACGAGAGACCTAGTCGTGAGCACCCTGGGGGACGCACTACTTACAACTTAAGACCAGTTACACGAAGATGATGCCTACAGAAATTGTGCTCCAGGGATAGACCATTCGCTCTTGCGCCTGGGGCGGAACAGCTAAAGGGGCATCGCTAACTGAATTTGACGGCCCCATCGTTAGGGAACCGGCATTAATGATGCTAACTCACGCTGGTGGAGATAGCTTAAGGTAGCCAAAAAAGACTTTGGTCGTTTTCCAAATTCAGGCTCTCAGGTTTGAGGTCCGGTTCCAAAGTGAGAATTTGCAAGTTACCATGTGGCGGAAGCTTGGATCAGAAAGAAGGGATGTATGAGACGTGACAAAGATTGCACTGAAGAACAGATACAACGGCAAATGTGGTGGGTAAAACACCACACTTGCATTACCGACACAGGGACCAGTTTGCCCCGCTCTCGGTAAATGCATACAAAGAAGATCTAGGATCAGGTAGGTTGGGTATCTTCAAGAAGAGCAGTACATTCCCCACTACACGAACAATTCATTAGGTTGCGGTGAACCAACCAGTGTCAACGTGGATATATATATATATGCAACCCTCGTCCCTGGTCGTTTCCTACAACACAAATCTCTCAGCAAGCAATAAAAACACCCACTAAATCTTGACAATATGGGCAATTCACCTAGCAGCAAGGGGGATAAGGGCCAAAAGGAGGGCTCCGATCCTACGGCATCCACCGTTCGTCGTGGTGCTGTGTCGGTCAAGGACCCAGGCGAGTATTGGGATCTGAAACCACACACTAACAAGAAGGACAACCTCCTGCAGTACAAATCGCAAAAGAAGTCGAAGAAGTATGCTCTGCATCCGCAGTTCTCACCGTTATATATTCAAAATAAAATACCCAACAATTAACACTCCATGTCCAAATCTTGCAAAAAATGACTTCCTAGATACGTAGATGGTGTAAC
Source organism: Chaetomium olivaceum (assembly GCA_039881045.1). Lineage (NCBI taxonomy): Eukaryota > Fungi > Ascomycota > Sordariomycetes > Sordariales > Chaetomiaceae > Chaetomium > Chaetomium olivaceum. The sequence goes on from JAYWVB010000020.1 coordinate 31,834, forward strand.
TGGTAAGATGAAGAAGGTGAGATATTGTAGGTTTTCAAGCCCTCGGTCAGAATCGTTTTGATGTGATCCGTCCAACCTCCCGGAACCCGCAGCACTGTTTGACCCGTTTCCTTTTTGGATCCCATAATAACTCCCACAATGCAGCCCAAATCCCGAAGTATCATAACCATCCGACACAATGGAACCCAAATGTCAACCCATCTACAACGCCACCCTAAATGACTAAACCTGAACCCACCCATCCCAACAACAAACAAAGAAAGGGAGTCCTCAACAAAACCCCCCTAATTCCAACCTCCTAAAACCTGCATTGCCCCTCCATCCCCCGCAACACCAAGACCAATACCACCACCACTACTCCCACCAGCACCGGCCACAAGCGCCGCCCTACCCGTCATCATCAACTCCAACCCCTCCATCCGCCCTCTCAACGCCTGATTCTCCGTCTCCAACCCCATCAGCCTCCGTTCCAGCTGTGTGATATATTCGGTCGCCTTGGTCAAGATGGTAGCCTTGTTTAGCCTCCCTCCGCCGCTCCCGACATGTCCGGCTCCCGGACCAGTTTCCTCGGTCTCGTCTCGTCGATGCCGTCTGTGATTATCGACGTACGCTTGGCAAGCAGGCGCAGGGCGGGCACGGCGTCGCGTAGCAGGGTGATCTTGTCGTTGAGGTTGGTGCGGTAGCGCTTTTCGACCATGTTGTGGGCTGTCTTTTTGGGGGCGGAGGTTACGAGGGTGGCGGGGGTGGTGGGGCTGGTGGATTTGGATCTGGGGGTCGCAGAGATGGTTGAGGATCGGCCTGTTGTTGACCTGGTCGTCCGTGGTGAAATCGCCGCTGACTTGGGGGCGCGTTCCGAATCGGACGGATCGCCGGCTGACTTGCGCTTGAGGCCGCGGGATGGGTACCGCTTAGGGGCGGCCGTGTTGGCCGAGGGGGATGCCGTTGACTGTGGGGAAGATGTGGCTGGGGCGGCTGCGGTAGGCTGTTGCTGGCCGGGAACAGTGGCTAACAAGACCTGGGGTGATTGGAACAAAGGCGGGACAGTGAGGTCCAAGGGGTTGATCACCGGGCCCGAGCTGGCATTCGGTGGCGAGCACGAACTGGGCGTTTGGCACTCAAAAAGCTTCTCGGGCTCGGGCGAGAACTCCACCGAATCCCAAGCCGTCCAAGGGTCTGTCGTGGGGAAGCCGAATGAGCTGGCCGAGTGGGCGGGTGAGGGCGGTGACATGGGGGAAGCCGTCGAGTGGGATGTGAAGTCTGTGTCGAACTCTTCCTTGTCAAAGAAGGACTCTGGAGAGAAGTCGGGATATGTTTGCTTTGATATGGTCAGCTGTTGAACGTAGAGAGGACGTTCAAGTTGTGCATGTCAGGGGTAGACTCAAACTCCGGGTACCTCAGCATTGCAAGGGCCGGGAGACTGGTCGTTACCCCTCACGATGTGTCGAACACGAGAATTGACGGCGGAATAAGGGAAACAGAGTAGTAACTAACAAGCTGGGAAGGGTCAAAAGACGTTGCTGCCGTGTATGGGTCGAATGGTATCGACGGGTCAGTGGTTGTGCCAGACATGCTTCGTACCGGTTGGCTAACGATTGCTTGACTGAATTCGAAAGAAGGGAGTTGTTTGGAGCTGTGCGCAAGCGATAGGGTTCGCAATGTCGATAATTACATGTATGTACCACGCAGTTGGGTATGGTGGAGTGTGGGGTGTCGGATTGGATGACGTTGCTGTTTGTTTGACTAGTGTGGTCGTGCGTGTGGTCGTGCGTGTGGTTGATGTGTGGTGATGTGATGATGCTAGGCAATGAAGCTCAAGATCAAGCCCAAGCTCAAGCTCAAGCTCATGGGAGCTCCAGGTTCAAAGTATTTAAAAGGGTCCGAATGCCCTCGGAAACGGCATCTCGGTCGGCACTCCTCGGCACCCATCTTGGCATGGCTGCTTGGCTGTGTAGTCAATGGTGGTACTACAGCGTCTTGGGACCTGCGAAAGGGCTGCAAACAGACGATTTATTTTTTCGTCGTACGAGAATGAATTTGGTCTGGGTTTTCGAGGTCGAGACTCTCTGAACAAGGGGCCCACCCAGTGCTGAGTGAGTGCCCCAGGCGCCAGTGGGGCCTCGGAGCCGCCCGCCCTCGGTACCCACCCACTGCTCCAGCTAAGCTTGCGGGAAGAAGAGCCCAAAGGTCTGGGCCCCGCTTCGCTCGATCGGGCAAACGAAACTTTTTCTTCGTTTTCGTCATAGGTTTTCTCTTCAATTCGCGGTAGTTCAGGGAGATTCTCATGTAGCTATTATATCACATACCTTGCAAAGACTGGAATCTCAATCCCGCTCGACAATTTCGAGTGATTCTCAATTCACAGGCGTTCGTTGACGTGATGATTTTGCCATGTGGGAGTTTCGATAGGCAATCATAACCTCGAGTTACGAGTTACAACTTCGACATTCCAGGTTGAACATAAGTGAGAGCAGCGGAAAAACATTGTTTCGTAGGGCAGGAAAGAATGGGAGCCGACTTTCATCAGCGTCATCGTATCGGCCGAATCTGCCGAATCTGGCAAAATGGCCTGATATGGGGCCGGCCCTCGCCAAACACTTCGGAATGCCCCGGGCTAAAATTGTGAGTCGAGAGTTTCCCGAACGGTAATTTTGCGGAGCAAGTTATGATCATGATTCCCTTCAGAGCAGCTCAGCCCCCAAAAACGAACGAGTTATTCTTGATGTTAGCGCCGAATCGACCGACATCTTACATGTACCTACCGTGCCTAATTGCGAAAAATCACCTTCTCAACCAAGTCTAACATGTGGTCCTTCCAGCGATGAGTCAAAGTGTTCTGCCATGTTCCGGGAAATACGGCGCCCCACCCCGAATACCGGACGGACCCACTACCGGACCCGGGTCGCGCCGATCAACGCTCAGGTATCCGCCGTGGTCGTCTCCCCTTCGGGCCGCAAATTACAGCAATCGCCAGAATGGCCTGCATGGGCATTTTGGAATCCAAGCGGTTTTTTCGTTAACTATCGATTCGACCTTGGCCAAGATGATTGGGTGGGCTTACTTATTATACCACGAGCCCGAGGACGTCTCTAAGCTTCGGTAAGTACGCACCGCTATTCTTTTCCGACATCGAAAATATCTTTATTACCAGGTGTCTCTTAATGGAGTTCAAGTCTAGAGCTACCAACGGTTTTGGGTATTGTTGGTCGACGGGTGTCTTGATAAACATGATGTGGGCCACACTGTCCCGCTCCCCAACATTACAGAGTTAGAAACCGGGTTTCGGCCTCCTAAAGTCTCTCTGCCGGCATCCCATCGGCGTTGCCAAGGCACTTTAGGCGTGATTACCGCTCTTTGGACTCAAATAGCTTGTTAGACGTTGCCACAGGATTGGCATCCAACCTTCCGGGACCCGTAACCGATCCAGCAACTCGGTAGGTGTCGATCTTCCGGGATCTCGGGAGCTGGTAAACTACAAAGATAAACTCGTGATCTTAGCGATGGAGCCCTCCAGGATGAGAAACGGGGGTTTATCGGGTCGAATGCATAAGGTATTAAAACAATTAGGTTGAACTTCGAAGTAAGATGCAGGCCCCGGTGTTGACTACGCTGAGACTTGAGCTACAAAAGGAATTTGGCCTCCATTGACTCTTGACAATGCTCATATACTCCGAAATCATCCTCGATCTTGATAAAAGAAAGGAACTTTGCAGCCCCCTCACCCCAAGCCCTGGACTGAGCCCCGAGCTCTGACCGCTCACACTCTCCGGCGACGTGAAACGAGCGTCATGATGTTGGTGAGGTCCTATGAATGGATCTGTACGATTGGGCCCGTCTCAGAAACGTGATTTAACTGGTGGTTGCTGGATTGCGAGAGACAAGATGATGGCTTGAGATTCATCTGGGGCCGTGCATAATATCAAGCCTCGACCTCTGTCTCTTGGAGAGCTGACATGCGTTGAGTTCCTAATCATGGTTATGGTGTTGGCAACTTATGTTGACTGTATTTAGAAGGAAAGGTTGTGTATGACAAGCAGTGTAAACCGGTTACGGAAACTTGCCTCCGATCCCTACTTCGGGTTTAAATGTGTGACCGAGTAGCGGGAAGCTGTATGTAAACCAGTGAGCTTACAGTAACCTTACCCCCCCCCCCCCCCCCCGGGCCCCACCGAGCAAACCGAGTGGTGTGTAGGCACAAAGGACACATGCTTGGGCCCTTGAAGAGGAGGGTAACTTCATGGCCACCACATGGCGCTGGCCTGCCAAATTAACACGCCAAGGATGTAAACCCGGAATGTGGATTTGAAAACAAGATGGTTGGTGAATGTTCGGCAGACGGGGCTTCTAGAAGTTTTCTATCGTATAGACCACGCGCGCGCTATCCAATCTATTGGAGGTTGGGACTGGGAAATATATGAGGAGGATATTAAAACACAGAAGTTGAAGGGTCGGGTAATATAGCGAAGAGGTCATGTTGAGGTATCCAGGACCTGGATCTCAAGCCTGATGGCACGTCAGTTTGCCTCCAGCCAGTGAGCTTGGAGGCATTTGTATTGCGAGTTGCCCAGGGCCTGGTAAGTGCCCCGATTCGTCAGCGCAGGGACTGTGTTAAAAAGTTCTGGAAGGTTTGCATTCGAAATTCCAAGACAAATGGAACAGCAACGTCGTAGCGGCTTGAATTGGGCGGAACCCCTTTTCATATCAGCATCCTCGCACCACGACTCGCCCACACTACCCCCGTTCCTAGTTCGGGTTTGCGGCTCTGAGAAGGTATAACGCAACTGATTTTAATATATGCTGACCATTTACCCCCCGGAGGCTGGCCGCTGAAGAACCTGGACGGTTCCCTGGCCTAATATCCTCGGGTAAAAGGGAGGCTGATCTTGGAAGGAGAAAAACACCATTCGCCAACCACCCCGCACTACCAGTCTCACAGTCCCTAGCATATTCATATGCCGTCCCTTGCACACTACAACCTCTTACCGTCGTAACCAGGCGCCCGTCCCTGCACGCCTCAAGGGAAGCGCCGCACCCCAGGAGGAAGATTCTCCGACTTGATTTAGATTAACAAGGTCGACTTCATGTCGTCACGCGATTGCAACCGTCCAACGGGCGTCTAGTGTTTTGTCTTGGCCATGTAGCGGCGTCCAGCAGTTGACCCCGGACCGGCTCCGCCCTGGGTCAACACACTCCAGGGATTCGAGATGCCGACAGCAACGTGCCAAGCCGCCCTCTATATTTATTCATGGTGGGATACACCCGTTGTCCGTATCTTGGCCGTCTTGGCCTCGCTCTCGTGTTCCGTGGCCGACGACTAAAAGGCTCGTCCTGCCGCTCCGTGTCTTCCTGTCGCACATCCTCCTGCCGCCAAGCTCACCCGCCGGTTTCTGTCAGTAGCGCCGCGTACGTTGACCTCCGAGCATTGTCTCTCGGCGATTAGTTGCGTGGACAAGTGCTTAGAGATTCTTGGCTAACCGGTCGCCACTCCTTAGCTATTTGGATTGTTAACAAGTGATAACCAACTTCACCATGCTGTGGACACTATTTCTTGGGCTCGTGGCAGCCCTGGTGCCGACTGGCAAGTACACCTATATCATGACCGGTAACCAACGACGGAGCTAGTAATACTGACTGGGGGACGCAGCAGCCGCGGCCGGCGCCGCCGCCAACGCGGTATATCAGGACCCTGACACCGGGCTGATCTTCTCGTCCAACTTCCAGCTCTACAAGTCCGACGGGCGCGGCATCACCTTCCGCGTTGCAATCCCAGACACCGCCGAGAGCTACACGGCGTACGATTCCGTCATTCAGATGGTCGTGCCGAACGACGTGGGTTGGGCCGGCCTCTCCTGGGGCGGCTCCATGCCGCGAAGCCCGCTGCTGGTAGCCTGGAAGGGCTCCAGCAACAACGTCATTCTGTCCTCCCGCTGGGCCACGTGAGTTATCACCCCGATTCCCAATTCGGCTACTTGAGACTAACCCCACCCCCCTCTACTAGCGGACATGTCATGCCGACCCCCTACACGGGCGCCGTGTACACCCTCTTCAAGGCCGGGACCAAGTCCAACAGCACCCACTGGCAGTTCACGGCGCTCTGCAAGGGCTGCACGGCGTGGGAGTCCGGGTCGTCCACGCGCTACCTCAGCCCGAGCGGCGGCAACCGGCTCGCTTTCGCCTACTCGCCCAACAAGCCCTCCAGCATCAACAGCCCGTCCTCCAGCATCCCCATCCACGACGTCCACGGCTACTGGTCTCACGACTTTGCCCAGGCCGCGAACCCCAACTTTGAGACCACCGTAGGGAGGCTGACCTCTTGAGCCTAGAGGGTTGTGGGGCGTTGGATATGACTAAGGGTTGTGTTGTTCAGGGGAAAGTGATGGTTGGGGTTGGGGGGTGTTGTATATACTCGCAGCTGAGCGGGGGGGGAGCAAGGGGGCGAGCACGCGGGCGGTAACCAGGACTTAAAACCCGGCGTCAATTTACAACGACTGAAAAGACAATCGCGTATGGGCAGAACTTGTGCTTCACACACCGCTGCACCTGGGCTATCATCCTTGCCGACATGCCTCGTCTTTCTTTTCCTTTTTCTCCTTATTGGGCGGTAACTATGATTTGAGCTCCTGGCCCTTTTGCTATTACGTATGGTGAATGCTAAATCTAAATAAATACGGTGTAAAACCAGTCTTGTGCCTACCCGGCTTCCCGCAGAAAGCACACCCGCGAGATCCTATCTTGAGTGTGTCGCATCCATCTCATAAGTGGCCGAGTAATTAGGGGATGGGCCCGTATATGTGGCGCTATCCGGACTTGCATCTGTGTGACCGTACTGGACAGGGAGCTCGGCGTAAGGGCGATGAGCAGTGAGCTCCTGCGGTTCCGTCTTGTACTGAACATGGTGTGTTGCCTCGGTCGGGCTACCATACTTGACGACCTCAGGAGCGTATTGTGCATCATTGTAATACACACCTTCGCTCCCGTGGCCCGGGCCGGCGCCGTAGTCGTTGCTGGGGATTGGATCGGCTTTCCTCCCGCGCCGGATGATAAGCCATGCGATCCCGGCAATGACCGCCAGACCGACCATACCCCCGACAACTCCGCCTACAATCGCGCCGACCGGGGTAGATGATGGCTCCGACTCGGCGTCCGATTCTGTGCCCGTACCAGCTGGGTTGGGAGTCGATGATGCAGTTGATCCCGGGTCTTGTGAACCAGAAGCGTTAGCTACCTTAGGTTCCTTACGTACCTAGGTAATTCTGGGGGATAGGGAGTGTTAGGGACGGAAACGTCTCATCACATACCTGTTGTTGACTTGGTTGCCACAAACATATCCCGCACTACGTTCGACGACCACTCGACTGCATCAATGGAGCTGTGTTTGTTAGAAACAAAATCCAATAAACTCGGCAATAGGGGAGGGAAGAGTACGTACCCGTTGGTATAGAAGCTGTCGATATCATTAGCCCTCTTATACGCTGCCGCTGTGGCGTCATAAGAGTCCTTCCATTTCAGATCCGTCATGTCAAACAACAGCAACCCCTGCGGAGCCGGGTCTGGGTCCAACCAGCTGTGGTCGTTGGTGCCGCCTATGCTCAGCACCTGTCGCTTGCCCGCCACCACACAGCTATGGGAGCTGCGCCCGCCCGCCTGGGGATTCGGGAGTTTTGTCCATACGAATGCCGGCAAACTCAGGATGTAAGCATCCTCGTAGGTAAATTTGTCACGGTCGTTGTATCCTCCAGATAAGAAGCTTGAGATTTATTAGTACCGTAGAAGCCAGGGGGCACAACTCAAGGTTTGCTACCATGGAAACTCACATATCATAGCCGCCGTCAGAGGTCTCAAAGCCGACGACGCAGAATCGGGACCTTGGGTTTTCGGGGACGCTCCCCGTCGCAATCTGCCAATATACATCCTTCGTCTCGGGGTCAAAGAAGGTGAGGTTTCGGAGACCGTACGAAGCTGCGTTTTGCCAGTCCGCCCCGGTACTTTCGGTATCAAGGGGGAAAGATAATCCACCGAACAGCATGACCAAACCGTTGGGGCCAAACGTCGGGATATACTCTGCCGACCCAGCGACAAAGGTGTCGGTGGGACTGAAGGCCGTAGTTCCGTTCTGCCAGATCTTCGTATCCATGTTGAAGGCGACCATGCCCGGCACCACCTGGTTGTGCCCACGGAACTTCTTCGTCCAGCCCGATGCCAGCCCCCCGATACTAAACCCCGTCGTGCCGGTGCTCGTATATGCGCCATACTCATACTGCTCGAGACCGTTGAAAAGGTTTGGGTTTGCCGGGGGCTCGAGGGCCCAAGACCCGCCGCCGTTGCCGTCGGCGGTGAACTTCCATAGCTCATTCGTAGTCATGTTCGTACCCCCTATCCACTTGCCACCCCAGACATAAAAGGCGCCTGCTTCTTTGTCCGTCCAGATCGCTTGGTTGGCCTTGGACGCCCACGGCCTGTCGATTCTGCGCAATGTAATCTCGGACGTACTCCATGACTTGGCCAGATTAATAGAAATTGTCGAGTTTACTAGAGAGGGTTGAGCACTGTCAGTACACGGCACTTACGAACCTTGGTTCCCCCGCGCGGACGGAAAAGAACCAAAGCCTAGGACATGATATCGAATCGAAGAGATGCCCAAATAACTTTGCGCCGACTTACCTGGATCCGACGCCCGGTTTGGTCTCGACGCTTGTCCATCCACCACCTGCGAGATCTCGCCGCCATCCATGTAAACATAGTCGCCAATGACGGTCACTTCTTGCCGTTAGAACACCGCTTGTTCCTCTCGCTCGTCAAGACATGGCGCGACCCACCTGAGGTGCTGCTTCTGCGGAGAAAGTCCTTCACTGTGGGGGTATCCGTGGGATCCGACCCAAGAGCAAACCTGAGGGCTCCTAGGAGGGCAAGCAAGCCCGATGTCGCACCGTGGGAGCGCATTGCGATCGGGGAGTACCGCTACGGTCTTTACTCGGTAACTAACACACCATAATCGCTTCTAGATCTTTTGAAGATTGGACGTGTTCGCGTGTCGTCGGTTTGCCGGTCGAAGCGCCCTCGTCGCGTTCGATTTGGAGGGACGTCGCGAAGAGATTCGTTGTGCAGAGGAGGAAAAGACGAAAGGTCCGGATCCTCACCAGCTTCGCGCCTCGAAGCGAGTTGCTTACCATTCGCAGATCTGCGCCGCAGATGGGACCAGGCGGCTCAAGCGCGGGTATTCGGGGGTGCCGACAAGGGGGTTCAATCCTACCTCGGACTTGTGCATCATTTCAGTAATGATTCCCGGCGACCCGTGCGAACAAGCGAATAAGGGACTGGCAAAGCAGGGGAAAACAGAGAGTTCTCCACTACATACACCAAGGATCAGTTGGAGGTTTGTTTGCTGAGCAGGCTCACAGGCTCACCTTTTCTCGCCTGCTAAATTCGGTGTTATGATTCAAGAGAGGGAGCTTGAACACTGGAGACACGTAGCAAACCGCCAAATCACAGAATGCCATCAGGCTGACGATGCTTCCATGCCGCCATGCGCCATCCAGAGAGCAATCTCGGAAATGGGACCGGGGGTCCGAGGTGGGCCGCCTGTGTGAGAAAAGAACAATGCAGACTGTTTCTCGACTGTTCATCCCCCTCCAATTGGTAATCCTCTTACCACCGCCCCGCTAGTAGGGCTGGTTAACGCCAGGGGTCCGTTCGGGAACGGCGGCAATGCCAGGCTGTTGGGAAGCCTGGTGTGAGTCCCAGGTGCATGGCACCATGGCTCCTTGCATGAAAGCGCTAAGTCCATCGTGGTCTTGATTGTGACCTCAAGTGAAACTCGGGAGCTGTTACATGTGGAGGAAGTGTCACGGTTATGGCCGCCTGCAGCCGGCCGGCGGGGTATGCTGGCAATATCCCGAGCCAATCATTAGGAACAGGAGTGTGGCCAATGGAACGTCAGCCCTGGTGCTCACGAAGGGCCATGCCAAGGGAATGAGCAAGTGCTCATTCTGCTCATTAAGGAGGTCGCGAGCATCCTGAGCACCGAGTGCTCAGGATGCTCGCCGATGGGGCTCTGAGCACCGTGAGCACCCGCAAGTAGATAGTATATAGTCACTCGTTCTGGAGAGCTCTGGGAGTTCTCCAGTTAGCAATCACAACTACAGTTCGCTACAAGCTCGAGAGCCTACTGTTGAGACAAGTCTTTGTTGTGCACCTTTTGGCTGCACCGAACCTAGTACCTTTGCAAGACACCTTCAATCAGACTGAACCCTAACAGGACGAGGTCCAGGAGAGGTTCGTCACAGGAAGCTTCACTGCGTCAGCAGCCCATATGTCTGCATATCTCTCCCAAGAACAATGGCAAACACACCATCAATAAGTAACCCAGAAACGTGCACATAGCCCACTAGCCACCTACGGGAGGTTACTTTTCCAAGGCCAAGGTGGTGGTGAGTGCGCCTTGTGGTTTGGAGCAGCTCAACTATTTCTTGGGAGATGCAAGCAATGTGACCCAGCTCAAGCACCGTCATCTCCCGACAGAACATGGAGAACTAGGCGAGTTTGCATTGGTTAGAGTGTACCATCTGAAAAGGAAGTAACCTGCGTCAAGAGCTCGGCCTTATTTTCGGGTAACCTAGGTGGTCAAACATGATCATGTCTAACTTTGAGTGGTTGTTCACCGAACGATACTGTTGATCCATTTGATCTGAGATCGTGGCCACAGGTTTGTGCATTCACCACCTGACATTCACTGCACCGTCATACCATATGTACAACCAACCATACATAGCTATTTGGTGTGTTGAGTAAGTAGGTATCTAGTCACCCAAGCGTACCTCACATTTTCTTCCATCGCCGCCCGCAGTTGACTTGTTACATACTGCGATACCTGAAGCAGCCAATTCTAGGTTTCTCACTATTATCTCGCGCATAAAAATGACAGAGAACACGGTCAAGAACATATTAGCAACTCCAGCCGACCCAGGTCAACTTGAGCCCTCGACTGGTCATGTACGAACAAGCCCCTTCAAGAAAGCCGGCAAACTCGCAGTCCGGGCCGCCTGGGCTGCTTCTAATGCGGCGACTACCGGCGCCATGGCACTGGCCCGTTGTGTGGTCAAAACGATTTACCGCACCACAGCTATACGGCCCCGGGTCCGCGTCCGAAAGCAGCCGTACTTCAATCTGCGCGACATGAAAAAGCAGATCTACGGCATTTTTGGGTACTTGAAAATGAAATATTTTCCCTCCCGGATCGTAGGGAGCAAAACCGAAGACAAGAATGGGAAAAGGCGTGAAGTGGTCCTTCGCAAGCGGTTGGAAGTCTCGGAAAACGAGGTCATCGATTTGCTGGATGACGCATTCGCGCCCTCTTTTGTACAGCGTGATGAACATGTCACAGTCGATTACAAGGAGACTCGGCGTAGAGCTCGCGACCTCTTGGTTGATGTGGGCTTCAGTCAAACAGGAGCTCCTCGGGAGCATTTGGTGGGAAATAGGGAAGCATGTGATCTTGCGGAGTGTTGACGGAGAAGAAGTACGACACACAAAACAAGAGAAGTTCACATTTTACTTGTGAACCGGGGGCAGAGACAATCTGTAACATTATTGTATTGTTTTCTACATATTTTACTACCGGCGTTCATCATCAACATCGACTTTTTTGACAGCTTGATAAGTGTACTTCCCACTACGGCATTTTAGTTCTGGGCCCCGGAACACTCCTCACTTTGCTCGTCTCCGTTATTCGAACTAGGGAAATGGGTAGCACCGTGGTTAATGGAACCGGTTGTTTACAATAGCTCCGGAGAACCAAGTAGACGACAAAGCGAGATAACGATGTGTTGATATCAAAATCTATTAGTGGCACTCGGGTGACTATGGTCACAGCACGGAGTGGTTACCGGTGCAGTCCAAGGTCAGTTCAAACCCCATACGGTTGAGGCGCCATGCCTGGCCCGTCGCTGTCTTGACTCGACAGCATCTCCATAGCGCTCCCTCGTTTCCCCTTTCCGATGTCTCGAGATCGTCAACGTAGAAGACGCAAAAGATGGCCATAACAGCGGCCATGAGTATAGCGTCAAAGACGTAGAGAAAGATCTCGTGCGAAATGAGATAGCCCCCATTCCCCTGAAGGTATTCTACCACACGGAAGATGCTCCGCACCAAGATGATGGCGCTAGAAACGTACAGGACGGTTAAATGGCGTTTCCAGCGGACCAATGGCTGTTGTCTGGCGGGACTGCTGGACCGTCGAAATCGGGAGTGGAACACGACAGTGGTGACGACGAAGAAACCGAACATGAAGATTTGGATGAAGAGACCGACAATGATGATCTTCTCGCCAATGTCGTATAGCTCCAGAGTCCCGGCCGACTGGATGCCGCCGCCGCCAGCCTGCATGAGGAAGGACAAGACGTCACCAATAACAAATATCTTGGTCATCCACTTGACCGGGATGATGGACGCTGGCTCGGCGTGCAAAGCGCGAATCAACCGCCCAAGAATCATGTAGATGGAGGCCGCGTATAGGGCCGGTGCGATGAGGATGAGAATGGCCTGCATTACGAAGCCGCCGATGGCTTTGTTGTCGAAGTGGGACCAAATCCGGCCACAATAACCGATCACCTGGACTAAACCGGGACAGACACAAATGGTTAGCGACTCCCAAGATCACGGCCGGGGAAATGGCGCGGCCGCTGGCATTTGAATAGAGCCACGACCGAGCCTGGGTGTGAGGTGTACGTACAGCAACCACCTATGGTGAAGGCAGTGAAGTAGAAGGAGCGGTGACGGTATATAAGCCAGACGTGAAGTAGCGTAAGAACCAAAAAAACGGCAGCTGCAGCAATAGCAGCCGGCAAAGACACTTCATACCGGTATAAGGCGAAATCGAGAAACTCGGCTCTCGAGGCCGCCGTGTCTGCCATGCTGGTTATCCGACAGTCGTCAAGGTTCGGAACTTCGTATTGCAAAACAGTGAGTAGAGGTTGCTGTTGAGGAAAAGACTTCCGGATAATAGAAGGAAAGAAACTTGTGGTTAGAGTGAACGGATCTTTGAGCAAGATAGAGGGTGGGAGCTGCCAGACAGAGCCAAACAAGGAGCGAGTTGCAGAGAGCCCGAGAGGAATGAGTCCAGTTGTCGGAATGGAGGAGTTTTTCAGTAAATATAAAAGTAGAAACAAATATATGGTCCGCCAGGGGCATGAAAGAAATAGGCAAGGCTTGACTCAGCCGCGCTGGCGAAGCTGTCCTCCTTCTCCATGCTTTCCATGCTTGCCCATGCTAACCACCCTCCAGGCCTCCACCGTGTCTATCCGAGATATACGCCCAACTGTCGTACCTAAACGAGCCACGATGTGGACCATCTTTCGCCCCACCTTCGGCATGAAAAGCCATTGAAAAGTCATGAAAACCCACAGGGGGTACGGATACTGCCGAAGTCGTGCATTGGAGCTTAACTCTTTTAGCCAATGGAGACTCTGGAAAGGTCAAAAACAGATGGAGCAACAAAAAAGAGGAAGATTTGATCTGCAGCTCCAAGATCGAGGCGGTGTTCCTGAGCCCCTGGTCTTGCAGTCCCAGATGAGTTGGAAGCCGCGTACGAAGTATGTATCATGTATCGTGGTGAAATGTCTGGTTACCTCCTTCTCGTGGCTGTAAATATTTCATTCCATGGTGCCCGCGTATCCGCCGCATTTTGTTCGGACAAACCCGAGCTTACCACCCAAACACCCACCCCCTTTTCCCCCAACCTACCCGCAGCCGGAATCCATCCCGGGCCTGAGTGACGTGACAACCCGGCGCAGGCTGAGCAATCTCCATTACCGCCGCACATGGCCAACGCCAAACGCAAAGCACACCACAAAAGCCGCATGGGTAAGAGACACTTCCGTCATTTTACGTGACGTAATTCATCACAGCATGGTGGCAACTAACTCCCCTTGTGTACTTACTTCTATTCATGCAAGCAACATTTTCTATAACGTACTCACAAGATCATTAATACTACATAGGCTGCAAGAACTGCAAGGCTCGGAAAATCAAGGTGAGCATCGGTCGTGTGCAATGCTAGGCACGGGGACCGGCACTAACACTCGGCGGCGTCTCGGTGTAGTGTGACGAGAAGAAGCCATCATGTTCGAACTGCACGCGGCGCCAGGTAGACTGCGACTTCTGCGCGCTCGGAACACCGCAGCCGGGCGTGTCTCCCACGGGCCTGAATATCACGGATCTAGAACTGCTGCATAACTACACGACCACCACCTACCTGACTCTATCGGAAAGCCCAGTACGTCCGTCTCCGACCTCGCTTCCCATCCAGCCTCGGGGGTACTTGAGGACCTGGTGTGAGTATCCCTAGAAACGACACCCCAAGCTGACAACTTCCCCAACCCCTATTCCAAACAGGTCATCAGGGAATTCTACCGAAACACCGTGGTGCAGGTGGGATTTGAGTGCGACTACATCATGCGGGGCGTATTGGCTATATCGGGTCTTCACCTCGCCCATCACCGTCAGCCCATGCGCGACCACTACCTCGCCGCGGCCATCCGTCACCACCAGGCCGCTTCACAGGCCGCCATTCCCCTCGTGCTAGATGCAACGCCCGAGAACGCGCAGATGCTATTCCTCTTCTCGGCCTTGACAACTTACTACGGTGGGTCCTCACGTTTCCGCTGCCTCCATTCCAGTTCCCCTTTCCACAAGACCGCCCCTTATATACTGTCAATAACGAACTTTAACACGCCACGTATTGTCCCCTACAGCGCTCGGCTGGCCACGCAAATTAGACGACACCCTTTTCCTCCAAGAGAACGCGGGCTTCCCGGACTGGGTGTACTTGCTACGCGGCACCAAGGGCTTTATCGAGTTGGCCGGGGTGCCGACCTCGGGCCCGCTGGCGCCGTTGTTCGCGCACTCGACGGCCCGCTTCATGCTGCGTGAGGGCCCTGAGGCGTCCGACTCGTCCGCGCACGCCGCGTTGGCCGAGCTGGAGGAGGTCATGGCGCAGCGGCCGCTGGAAGACGAGGCGTTGAGGGGGGTCTACTCGCTGGCCATCGCCGAGCTGAAGAAGTCGTTTGGTCAGGCCGAGGCGTGTGTGGGTAGGTATGAGATGGCGGATGCTTTTATCTGGGTGTTTCTGATGGCCGAAGACTTGTTGCCGCTGTTGCGGACGCCGACGCGGGAGGCCGTGGCCATTTTTGCCTTTTTCTGTGTGTTGCTGAAGAAGCTGGACGGCCACTGGTGGATGCAGGGTTGGGGCGGGCATCTCATCGCCCACGCGTACAACCTGCTGGACGATGAGGGCCGGTTGTGGATTCACTGGGCCGTAGCGGAGATCGGCTGGGTGCCCCCGTCGGCTACAGGACGCTTGTGAGACGGCGACGGTGTCCACGCATGTGCTGCGACTCTCAGGCCACGCCATTCACTGCTGTATTATCAGTATTTTGTACGATTTTCGTGTCTTATTATATTATAATGTATGTTCTCCTGTTAATGTATGCACGACCTCCTCCTCCTCCTCCTCCTCCTCCTCCTCCTCCTCCTCGTCATTCGAATCCCCTCGGCGTTTCTCATCTATTCCTTCATCACCAAGCTGCACCCGCCCCCGCCCTTTACTTTCTTGACTGCACAATGGTGATCTTGGAGCCCCCCTTAACCCTCAGAGTTGTGCCGTTGACAACAGAACCGTTCACGGTGAACTTGGACTGGCCTGCCGGAACCAACAACGGGGATGGAAGAGCCACCGTCCCCGTAGTGCCCGCGGGGGCCTCGACAGACATGGACAGGAGGGTTCCACAGAACTTCCAGCTCACATGGAGAGTGCCTCGAGGGGTGGGCACTTTGCCCTGAGCATAGCTGAGACCAAGAGTCTGGGGGGAAACTGCCCACTCAACCCAGCCAGGCTTGGTGGGCTGGGCACCGAGCACGAAACGGCTCAGCTCGGCCGTCGGACCCGCAGCCCATGCATGGCAGAGGCTCGTATGAACCCCGAAGGCGGGGCGGCCGGACGCGTCCAGCGTCTCCCAGAAACAGCCCGTGTAGTTGGCGTTGTTGACATCGGCCATCGGCGCCCACAGCGTGTCGAGCAGCTCCCGGGCAGCGTTGACGTTTTGAGAGGCGAGGGCGGCGCGGAGATGGTATGCCGAGGCGAAAGGGCTGATGTATCGCTGGAAGCCGTGTTGGATAACACCTGGGGAGAAGGCTAGCGGGCCTTTGGGCGTGGCGAGCTCTCTCGAGAGGGTCGACAGGATGGTGTCAGACGAGTGCGATGGGTTCAGGTTGACGTGAGCAAGAAGAGCGATGGCGTTGGAGTCTTGGCCAAACCCGTCCCGGATGTCTTGCGAGTAGACGTATGCACCCAGCTCGTCACTCCAGAGGTGCTCGTCGATGGCTGCTCGTAGCGCAGCGAGACGGCTCTTGTATACAGCGACGTCAACACCGGCATCGGCCAAGAGCACGGCGGTTTCTTGGAGCGAGTAAGCATAGAGGACGTTAAACTTGGTGACAACTCCGGACTGGGCAGGGTCATAGTAGTTCCAGTCTCCGCCGAAGGTGGCATCGCTAAGGTTGAACAAGCCGCTGGGCAGGGTTTGCGAGTGTGACCAGTCGAGCATTCTCACAACCCTAGGTGCCCACTCCGAGGCGAAGGCGAGATCACCGGTGTGCATGTACGTCTGGGAGACGGCCGTGAGCAAGTTCCACGAGTACCCTATCAGGCCTGTGATGTTGACGTTCAGAGGAGTGGAAAGGGGTTGTTGCTGTATCTTGACCGTGGGTGTGAAAAAGCCGGGCGCGACTTGAACCGATGCGAAGAGCTTAAGGGCACCTTCTACGAACTCGAGTCCATGGGTGGAGGTAAAAGCGGCAGAGCCGGCAACGTCAAGGTCACCAGCGTATGCGATGCGGTCTCGGCGTGAGCCGTCAACGGACACAGGCAGAGGGTTGGTACCCAGCAGAAAGTCGTCGAGGCAGGTCTTGTCGGTCAGGGGGTGTTGGTAGGTGACGGAGCCCGCAGGGCTCGTTGCGACGAGGTCTCTAAAGACAGCCTTGTGACCAAAAGAAGCCCCAAGGCCGTAGGAGCCATAGAACTTGGAGTACTGGCTAAACTCGAGCACCAGTCCGCCGTTGATACTGACGGCAATGTCGTTCATGGCAACTTCGACGTGCACCGCGTGCCAACTGTCAAGCGCTAGGGCCACGTTGGACGGCACTGTAGCTTTGGTGATCTCGGCATCCTCGGTTGTAGACCCGAGGTAGGCGGCAATGGTCCTTGATCTGACATCAACGGATATGTAGATTGCCGAGTTAAGAGTGTCAGACAGCACGCTGAAGCCGAAACCGCCAACCAGCGGCTTGACCTTGAAGTCGAGGTTGTAGGCCGTACTGGTGACGGCAACCAAGCCCCCGTTGGCCTGGGGTGCAAGACTGTCGATCACAGCACCCTCGCTGGTGATGTCCCAAAACTCAGGAGAGGAGTGTTTGGGAATTTCAGTCAGTTGGATGGTTCTAGCGCCGACGGCCCAGATATCTGTAATGGAGCGGTCGGAGCACTTGAACGACCCCGGCAGTTTGGTAATTGGAGTCGTGTGGGTGGTCGGGATCACGCCAACGTTCTGCAGCGTCAGCTCACCGGGCGAAGATGGATTCAGTTTCTGGTACCGAAAGCCCCCCTGAACATGGCGATGGGTAAACTGGCCGGGGGCATCGATGTAGTAGCGGTTTATGCGGTACGTGTCCATGGCTGCGGCTAGCGGAATCGGACCATCTCCCTGATGGAGTAGAGAACCAAAGGTTAGCTTCCGGCTCGGGAGGTGAATGCGTTGAGAGGGTATTAGGGATAGTAGGGACATGGCGTACCATATAATCATCCAAACCGGCTTTGCTTTCTGAGTACGTGATCTCGACAACCAGCGCATTGCCCATGACGCTCACAACCTCGAAGGACGGAATACCCTCGATGTTGGCCCCGTAATCGAGGACACGAATGCCGCCCTGTGTTGTACTTGACGATAAAACGATCGGCCCATCTTGCGCCGTGATCAACCGAGGGTCTGCTTGAGGCGAATGTGGGTGTGACCGAGTAACAGCAGCCCCTGCAATGGCTGCTAGGCCTAGACATATCAACTCGATCATCTCGTGGTCGAGTTGATGTTGCAGTTGCAGCAAGCGTGATGTGAGAGGAAGAGCTGCTACCGGAATGGAAAGCTCGAAGCTGAAAATGAAAGACGGATGCTATCAAAGACGTTCGGGGGTTGGACTGGAGAGCTTGTTAATAAATACGTGGGCGTATTACGTACGTAGCATTTTGAATAGGGGGTTCCTTCGGCATCTCGTGCATTCAGGTTCAAGGCGGATGGAGATTTGAAGCCTCCTGGGCTGATGGTTGATCCAGCATTCGCGTCATTCCCGAGGCAGAGTTGATGCCAACCATGTCATGGGCAAACGAAGGACCAACAGTTTCACTCGTCGCACCGGACCTAGCCATACGACAAGATCGAGTTGAATGGGGCATGTCTTTGTTTCTGTCCGGGGTTATCCGTGCGAACACATTGCTCTAACTGTCCGTATACTGCGTAACCTGCGTGACGATGAGCTCGGCGCAGCGGTCGTCAAGATGTTCAGGGGCAAGGCACACGGAAGGTGCCGAGCATGAGGACAAGGGATGAATGATGAAACTCGGTAGTGGAGATACAACAACCGGAGATGCAATTTTAGCGGCTGGGGCGAGTGGAGGAGCAGGCTGTGTTTTGCAAGGGGGCTCGGCTTGCTGTGGTGAAGCTTGTCAGTTTCGTTTAGCCTCGTTTAGCCGTATTCTTTCCGATTCTCATCAAGAACGGAGCGGTAGCAGACATGACACTGCACCCTGTCATGATATCAAAAACCAAAACGCAAGAGCCTTGCTCTGTCCGACACAGTCTTGACTGGCAACTCGTCCGTGCTGCAATGCACTGAAGCAGGTGAGGGCTTGTGGGAGTGAGGGAATCGGCATGTGTTTTAGAAGGGGTGAGAAAAAGAAAGAACATGTGCTTCTCTAAATGTGTGTGTGTGAGTGGGTGAGTGGGTGAGTGGGTGAGTGGGTGAGTGGGTGAGTGGGTGAGTGGGTGAGTGGGTGAGTGGGTGAGTGGGTGAGTGAGTGGGTGGGTGTCACTTCCCATCTACTCTACTTTTTCGTGTTTGATCAGATGGTGTATACCATGGAAGATGGCACTTGTGGGCTGTCATCTGTTTCACCTGCGCTGGCAAGCCATCTCTGCAGATCATGGCCACGAGAACTGCGAGTGCAGTGAGACGTGTCTGAAGCTAATGCTATCTCACCTGTGAGTGTACTGATGACTCCAAGTTGTGTCAGCAAGGCAACTAGCAAAACCCTCACTGCTCTTCCTGTCTTGGAAGCATGTGTGCAAGACGGGCGTGGCGGTTTGAGCAATGTTCTTAGCTGAAGACAGACTGAAAAGCGTTTTCCATATTGGCTGCCGTGTCAGAAGCGCTCACTTCTCAGGTTCAGAGAGCAGAGCCTGCAAGGAAGCTTCGTACCGCCTGAGTGTTGTTTCCGTAAGTCTTGTGCTTGACAGACGAGGTGACGGTTGTCATGCCAGTGAGTGCCGTACATGCAAATGAATGTCATGTAAGTGAGTGTCATGCAACTGAGTGCCATAACACCAAGTGTCTTGCAGGAGCAAATGAGTACCATGCAAGTGAGTGTCGTGCGAGTGGGTGTGTCATGCAGCAAGTGCCATGCAACTGAGGGAGTGTCATGCAACTGAGTGTATGGTGAGTGCAATGCATGTGTGTTTAATGCAGTGAGTGAGTGTCACGCAAGCGCGTGTGTCATGTAGCAGGTGCTATGCTAGTGATACAGATTGGATCCCCCCTCCTTCCCAGAGAGTTCAGGCCCAAAGCTATTGAGCAAATGCAAGTGAGTGCCATGGAAGCAGTGAGTGACATGTAAGTGAGTTTCATGCGACAGAGTGTCGTGCAGGACAAGTAAGTGTCATGCAAGTGAGTGTGTCATGCAGCAAGCATCATGTAAGTGAGAGACCTTTTCCTTCCCAGAGAGTTCAAGTGTCGAAGCTTTTGAGTGTCATGCAAGTGCGTGCCATGCAAGCAAGTGAGAGCCATGCAAGTCAGTGGCATGCAGCAAGGCAAGTGAGTGCGAGTGCCATGCAACTGAGTGTCATGCAAGTGACTGCCGTGCAGCAAGTGATTGCTATGTCGGTGAGTGTCAGGCAAGTGACTACTATGCTAGTGACTGCCGTGCAGCAGGTAAGTGCGAGTGCCATGCAAATGAAGTGAGTGGCATGCCAGTGAGTGCTATGCAAGAGTGCCATGTAAGTGACTGCTCTGCCGGTGAGTGTCATGCAAGTGACTCCCATGCAAGTGATTGCCATGCACCCGACTGTCATGCAACTGACTGCCATGAAAGTGCATTCCATGCCAGTGAGTGTCGCGCAGCAAGTGCAAGAGAGTGCCATGTAACTGAGTGACATGCAACTGAATGCCATGCAAGTGAGTGCCGTGCGTGAGAGGCCCCTTCTCCTTCCCAGAGATTCCAAGCCTCAGAAGCTTCCAGTCAGTGTGCACTGCGTCCATTCTGTGAATAAGGTCAGGAAGGACCGTTGGCACATGGTCAGGGGACCAGATGCTGAGCTGGCAGGCGTCGCACATCTCAGCAGCAATGTGGGACATGGGCTCATGACAACCTGAAGTAGCCAGAAGGTCAGTCGCATGTGGTTGATGGCCATGATTGCATGCCCCGTCTAGAAGCATCCATGAGCGTTCGGTGAGACTGGTCAGAGATGAAAAGTAAAACACAGAAAGGAAACAGTTCCTAGCATGATGGTTGCGCAACGTCACAAGTGCCTGCACTCCGAGCTCCAATGACAATGACGGTGAGTGATGACCAAGGCAGTAATGACCACGGTAGTAAATGCGAAGATCAACTTTGGTCTGCCACCTGACTGCTCGTGTAGGAATGGAGGGTGGTGAATGGACTTGCATTGACAGCAACTTGCGGAGAGAAAGGTTTGCGATGCTGTGAAGAAAGCTGGAAAGGAAGAAGAGATTTTGATGGCCAAGACAAGAAAGAAATTGAGAAGATGGAATACTGGGAGGTCGCTTGTTGAAAAATGAGTTGTGGTTGCGTTGATCTCCGATGGCGCCCCCCAGAGCAAACTCGCCCAACACAAAACCACCATGCCAGGACAGACTCAAAAAGAAGCTGTCAGAGATTAAGAGACTCTGTCCATCCATCGCCAGCTCTAGGGAGCCGCTCCCGATGTACCCTCATGGAGGAACCTGTGAATAGGGGTAGTAGAGCGGATCTTTTTCACATACAAAATCATGGCCTGTGGACTAACAGAAGGGCCAGATCGGTACTTAGGCTCGGAGAACCGGAGAATAGATGACGCGCTTCAGTTAACAAGTCTGGGAAAGACCAGAGAAGAGTGTCAAGCAACTGTGCCTTCCTGGCCCGAGTCTGTCCCTGAGGCGTTCGTTCCTAAGGCGTTCCTAAGGCGCACAACTACGTCACCATCAGGTGTATCAGCCTTTCATCTCAGACTTGAGGCACAGAATGAGTCAATACCGCATTCAGTGAACTTGGGAGCAATGGCAGGTTCAGGGGGGGACATCAGAGATGGTCATGCATGCCCCCCCTTACCCTGAGAATCAACATCACTCAAACTGGAGAGGCCACCTTCATGCAATCAATGTCAATCAGCACAGTCATGCGAAAATTGACCTCTGTGTCTGAAGTCTCTTGCAGTTGCTGAGCATTCACAACAACACAGCTGTGCAGGTGCTTTATCCATGCTTCAAAACCGACAAGCTGTCTTCAGAGTACCTTTGAATAAAGCGAAAAGGCCATTCATCCCAACACTGACAGTCAACTCATCAATCAAGATCAACCTGCATTCATATTCCTGACTCACCATGCTCCAGATCAATTACTCTCTCAACACTTGAGCGAAACTGATGTCCCAGTTGCCACATTGATTGCCTCATGCAGGGCCACTTCATGGCCATCAGCTGCATGATACCTAGCAGGT
Source organism: Chaetomium olivaceum (assembly GCA_039881045.1). Taxonomy (NCBI): domain Eukaryota; kingdom Fungi; phylum Ascomycota; class Sordariomycetes; order Sordariales; family Chaetomiaceae; genus Chaetomium; species Chaetomium olivaceum. The sequence continues at coordinate 53,862 of JAYWVB010000020.1, forward strand.
CAAGTGGACACGCCAGACTCACCTTCGGGTGGTGTTTTCTCCAACATGAAGAATAATCCCTTGAAACCTGAATTTTCTCTTTGGCAACATCCTAAATGTCACCCTATCACCAGGCATGGAATGATGCCCACGTGAAATTCAATGTGTTGGGGGAACAGGGGATGGAGAGTCGGCCTAATGAAACATGAAATCCAACCGGTTTCCCAGCATCAATTACATTCTGATTTTCAAAACGTTGAGTCTGCGAAGGTCAAGTTATGAGGCCGTTGGCCAGATAATAAAAGACTGTATGGTTGGTGCCGAGACATGTCAGACATCTCGGTGTCTAATTCGGTGATGGGTAAAAAGGAGAAGATGAGTGCAACGCCTCACCTTGATCCTTTCTTCCATTGTACGACGTTGTCGTGTCTAGTGATTGACAGCCTGATGCCGCTACAGACACCGAGAGTGGCTATACACTCGGATCGTCGAATCCAACCGCCACCCCTCGCATCCCACATCGACCAGAGTGATTCGTCAGACTGACATGTCAGATGAGGCATGATCGAACTCTGCGCCACAGCACTGCCGACAGGGCCGACCAATCCCACCTCGATCGTGTAAAAGTGACGAAATATCCATCTATTAAACATGCCTGGCCCTTCTGAAAACTTCACGCAAACACCATAAGCCCAAATCCATTCTAAGATGCGCCATGTCGTCCTCCGGCACACCCCTTCCCGTTCCCCCGGCATATGCCGAGGTTGACAATGATACGAACCTTTCCTCTGCGTTTGAGAAGCTTTCCCTATCCAACAGTCCATCGGACCCAACACCCGAGACATGCCTCGCCCACCTCAAGTTGCTCTTTGCCATCCAGGAAATGAAAGAAGATGTGGGCTACACGGACGGCCTTTGGGGCCTGTGGGATAGCCGTGCCGGGCCCCTTGATCACGAGCAGTCAGTACAGAGTGTCGAGGGAAAAATGCAGGATCAGCAACTCCAAATCCTCAGTCAGCTTCGAGAGAAGCGTTGGGCTCTATTTGCTGCAAGAGCCGTGGAGAGATACAGGGCGTGGTGGAGACTGTTTGGCGGAAGACCACTTCGGGAGCAGGACATGATGGTACAGAATTCAACCGCCTACGTTGAGTTTCCAAGTTCCGTAGGCTCCGAGGGAATCGAGTGGAAGGAAGAGATGCTGCCGCCACTTGGTTTGTGCCGCCCGGAATTCATACCCAGCACCATATTGAGAAGCTGTTCCGCTAACCTGTCACATAGATGTCTTGATGGTCTGGCACACGCATATGCTCAACCCGCGCGCCTTTCTTGAAGACTGCATGCTGGGCGGCTTACGCGGCTTCTGGTCAAACGGCATGCCATGGCATCTTATCAATGCCGCCATCACCACCTCCTTTGCCTACAACGTCAACCCCGCCTGCAAGACGTCCTGGACTGCCCTTACCGGTCTGGCCTGGTCAAACACTGACGACCCCCTGACCATCACCATCCCCTGCCCCCGATGTGCTACCAACCTCCAGGTCCCTTGGACAACCTGCTCCCGCCCCTCCACCCACCCTTTCGACGGCATCCCCGACCTCATCGGCACCGGCTACGGCGATGGAAACCTGCAACATCACTGCATCACCTGCCTAACCACTCTCAACAAACCTCTCCTATGCGTGGCCAAATTCATCAACGACGTCAACTGCCTTCTCAACCCCGCCATCAACCGCCCCATGCCCGGAACGCTCCTCGACCACCGCGACGGAAAGCCCCCTCTGTCACCCGCCCCATCATCATGGAGCGCCGAACCGCTAGCCACGTTCCCCAACCGACTCATCAAGAAACGCAACGACAACCCCAAGAGGCAAGTCACCGGACTGATCGCTGGCAACGCGCAGCCCACCATGAACGACGTGCGAGACCGGATCGGGAAGATGGTCCGGCGCAACGGCTCCGGGGCCGGCTCGGGCATCTACGTCCGCAAGATGATGGCGCGGTACTGGGCCAACCACAGCCCCTTCGCGCTGGACCTGTGCGCGGCCGTCATGAGGCAGGGGGTGTTTGTCGAGAAGATGCACAAGATCGACTGGCTGCATAGTCCCGCGGCGAGGGCTACTATGGAGCGACTGGTGGGGAAATATCACCGCTTCTTTGACATCATGGCAAAATATCCGCACTGCGTCGCGGTGCCGACGCTGGATATCGACCTGGCATGGCACACGCACCAGCTCAGCCCGGGAGCGTATTACCAGTATTCGGTGGCCAAGACGGAGAAGTTTATTGACCATGACGATAAGATCGATGAGGACGCCCTGAGTGCCCATTTTTCGTGGACGAGTAAAGGGTATCAGGACATGTTTGGGGAGGTGTACAGCGAGTGCACATGCTGGTATTGTGAGGCCGTCCGGACAGCTGTGATCAATCCGATCGGTCAGCTGCTGGGTATTTCGACGCAGGAACAAGGTATTTATGCACTTACTCTTCTCCTCTTTTTCTTTTCCTTTACGTATGTGGACTGACACCACTGATGACTACTAGTTGCAGAGAAATTCCATGCCTCCGGACAAGCCCGTCTCCATCCCCCCGACAACTCGGCCCACATCTCAACACACAACTCGGTCAAGACGGTCCCGGACCTGACTATTGCCAAGCCACGCAGGGAGGTCATAGAACGTAGGATTGCCGAGCGCCATCGCAGGCGGATCGACGAGTCCTACGAAAAAGCCCGGAAACGCGCACAGTTGAAGGGGAGGACGATCCCGCCCAAGGGCGAGTATTACACCCACTGGGGATTTCCATATGTGTACTACGGCCCCTACATATCCCCTACCTGGTACACGCCGGGGCTGTATGGTGGAGATTCTCCCGGTGAGATGGCTGGTTGTGGAGAGGGAGCAAGCGGGGCTTGCGCAGCTGGAACGGGCGGAGGGACGGTTGGGTCAGGGGGATGCAGCAGTTCAGGACTGGGTGGGGGAGTGGATGGGGGCAGTGGCGGTGGTAAGTTACCCTTTTTCTGCTATTTGATCTGAGATATCATTACATTGGTACTGACACGTACTGCAGCTGGTGGAGGCTGTGGGAGTAGCGGTGGAGGTGGTGGTAGCGGAGGCTAGACTAGTCCAGGGGAGTACTGGGAGGTCATGTATTGAAAAAGGGTTGGAATCAATAGATGAGAAGTATACATAAGTCGTGCAGTAAAAGATGGCGAACCGGTGGGAGGGGAAGGCGTGTACAGTTCATTTGGCTGTGACAGAGCTGATGAGTAGTGACGAATACCCTGCCCAGCTCCAGAGTCCAGTCCTCGAATTATGTAGAAAAAGCCAGGCTACCTAGCCAGCTTTATTCATCCGGTAGGCGTGTTGTTGTCAGGTACGCGGTACCCTGCCGCAGGTAAGCAAAGAAACCATTGCCCTGGCTCGGGAGCCACTTAGTCCGGCTTGTCTGGATGAGTTCTCCAGCGCTGCTGTGGAATTGGATCTGAGGTTTCTCGCCCAACTGGTCCCAGGCCGGTTGCACCCACTCGCCGGGCAAATATCCTGCCCAGTATTCATCTCTCGTACTCCCCGCCACACACACAAATGACCGCCCGGTGCCATATTCCTTGACTTCCCAGCGCTCCCAACCAGTTCGCACCTCGAGGCCGGATTCTGTGGAGAAAGTGATGGGTTCGGCTCTGTTCTGTCCAGCTTGAGCTCCGGTGTAACCCATTCCACAGATGGTCGTGCTGTAGAAATATCGGGACTCGGCTCACTCGTAGCGTCGTTGGAAGTTAAAGGCTGGGGGTTGGATGATGGTGCTAGCAGTCGCCCACTGCCTAGAGAACCCGCGCTGGTGGTGTTGCCGACTGTCGGAATGGACCCGTCGTCGAGGAGGATGGGCGAGGTTCTGGCGGGAACGGGATTCTCGTATGATGCGCGCAACAGCTCGTTGTCAGCACGGACATACTCCTCGTACGCCTCGCTCCCGATGAACTCGGTCTTATCTGCGTTCACGCGGGAGTGGACCACGATGTGTTGGCCCGCCTCTTTCATCGACTTGGTAGCTGCCGCGATAGATACATGTCGGTGACCGTCGGAATCGCTGTCGTGGAGGCCGATTCTATGACTCAGAGGTCAGTTTAGATGACTTTCAAGTAGACTTGAGATAATTATGGAATCTTGGAAGGAGACTCGGGCAGAGTACTGTTGGGAGGAGCTTGGCGAGAGGCTCAGGGACCTTGCCAGGATAACACGTGAAGCGCGGACGAGGGCTTGGAGGAACAATCTGCAGGACGCAAGCGAGGCAGAGAAGCCTGACCGGATCTGGAGACTGGAAAGATGGGCTAGGCTACGGAGCTTTTTGCCGCCCGAACCACCGAGGCTACCGGCATTTAAGGACTCGTCCGGGCGGGTAACAGCCGAAACGCATGACCAGAAGGCCAGCGCACTAGCCGAGAGGTTCTTCCCGGACCCTCCGGCCAACCTAACGGACGTGGAAGACCAAGCCTTCCTGGGCAGCTGGAACCCGGGCTTCGACGTCTCTCAGGCAGTGACACCGACCGAGGTCACGAAGGCAATAGGAGGAGCAAGCCCCTGGAAGGCGCCAGGGGAGGACCTGCTGCCGATGGGTCTTCTGAAGGCGTGTGGAACATCACTGGCTGAAGTGCTCGCCGTATTAGTGACGAGATGCCTGGAACTGGGATGGTTTCCCAACCGCTTCAAAAAGGCAAGGACCGTAGTACTACCGAAGCCGGGAAAGGCACCGCCAGTGTATCAGACCTCGGGGGGATATAGGCCCATTGCGCTGCTGCCAACCCTAGGGAAGGTAATAGAGTCAGTGGTCGCCAAAAAGGTCACTCAAGCGGCAGAAGCCAACGGCCTGTTACCAGACGAACAGATGGGAAACAGGGCACATCGCTCCACAGAGCTGGCTGTCCGGCTAGAAGTAGCCCAGGTCCAGGAGGCGTGGAGACAGAAGGCCGCGGCGTCCCTACTGCAACTCGACATTTCAGGAGCCTTTGACACGGTCAACCACACCCGATTGCTAGCAACGCTGCGGGAAATGGGCTACCCGAGGTGGCTAGTCCTCTGGACGAAAGACTGGTTGACGGGCCGCGAGGCCACCCTCCTTTTTGACGGCAAGGCAGCGGCACCGACGGCAAGGCAGCGGCACCGACGGCAAGGCAGCGGCACCGACGGCAGTTCGGGCAGGGGTCCCCCAAGGCTCACCCCTTTCCCCTGTCCTCTTCATCCTCTACATTTCCTCACTATACAAGCAGCTAAAAGACGAACACCCCACTTGGCTATAGCGGGGTTTGCGGATGACACCAACCTCATGGTATTTGGTCGTAACCCCGAGGCTAACGTCCGGCAACTAGAGACGGCGTGGGAAACGTGTCTACGATGGGCCGACAGTCGGGGGATGAAGTTTGCCCCGGAAAAGAGCGAACTCATCCATTTCAACAAGGGACGACGGCAGTGGACAAACGAGCTAAACCTCACCAACCCAGGGGGGGGCACCAGCCCCGTCAGACCGACGGAGTCTGCCAGGTTCCTGGGAGTCTGGCTGGACCGGAAGCTCAACTGGAAAGCCCACCTTGCGGCGGTGGAAAAGAAAATGAAGACCCAGAGCTACGCACTGTCGAGAATAGCGGCGAAAACGTGGGGACCAGGGCTAGCCAAAGCGCGAGAAGTGTACACAAAGTGCATCCGGTCAGCGCTGGCCTATGGCGCATCGTCGTTCCACATCCCCACGGACGTGGAAGGCGAGCCGGTAAAGAAAGGCATCACCGGGGCCCTCGGGAAGGTCCAGAACAAAAGCTTGCGGATTGTGGCGGGAGCCTTCAAAGCCACTCCCATTCGCAACCTCGAGACGGAGACGTGGGTGCCACCGTTAGACCTGTATTTCAACAAACGGCTTGCAGACTTTGAAACCAGACTCCAGCGAACCGACCTGGACGACGGCCATGGCGGCAAGAGGACCGCAGGGGGGATCATTCTCACTGCCTGTCGCAAGATACAGCAGAGGCTCCGCCCGAGGAGCGGCAACAGGGGCCGGCCGCGAACCGTGGGACTGCAGGAGCCCACGGCAGTGGAGAAAGCCGCGAGCACGATCGCGCGCTGGACGGGGGGAGCCGCAGACACGGACGGAGTGTGGTAGAGGACGCCTGGAGAGCGAGGTGGCTGAAGGAAGGAGACGGCAGAGCAGTCATCAGATCGGCGGACGACCTTGACCATCAGCGGGAGACGCTGTTCCGGGACGAAACCCTAAGACGACACGACGGCCTGAGCAAGGCGAAGAGCTCTCTGCTGGTCCAGATCCGGACAGGGGCAGTAGGCCTACGGGACTTTCTGTTTACACGGGGAGTCCCAGAGGTCCTAACGCCCGCCTGCCAGTGCGGCGAGGGACGGGAGACTGCCGAACACCTGGTGGTGTGGTGTTTGGCTCCACCGCTGACTCGAAGATGGGAGAGAACTGATATTCGAACGCGACGGGACTTTTACTCTGTTCTACACGGTATTGATCCTACATCGGCACGGCTCGCGGGGAGGGTCCTGGAATGGCTAATGGACTCAGGGAGGCTGATGATGTTCAGTTTGGCCAGGAGGCTTGAGCTGGAAGCGGCGGCCTAGCACGCACCTCCCTCGGAGGCCAGGAGGCCTCCTCTCTTTGTATACGCAGGCTCACGCACATGTACTTTCCTTAACTGTCGGTATGGGTTTTTCATCCGGCCCGCGAGGGCGCGGTTTTCCTGTACATTAAATAGCTGAGGGTCCGGCACGCCTTAGGGCATAGCGGAGTATGAATAATAATAATAAATAGCTGAGGGTCCGGCACGCCTTAGGGCATAGCGGAGTATGAATAATAATAATATATATACAGGAAAAATGGCACGGCTTTTTTTGATGGGGCGTTTGATGGGGCGTTCTATGGGGCTTTTATGGGGCGGAAGTGGTCCGTGCTTGGAGCATGGTTTTTGTCGGACAAGAGGGACCGTGCCGCTGCGCGGCACGCCAAAGGAAGCCTGGAGGAACATGCTGGTGCAGGTAGCCCCCATAGCGGTATCAGAATTCCTTCGTGCGATTGATATTAGGCAAGGGCAATTGTCTATTTGATCAAATCAAGGTCGGGTTTAGTCATACAGCCGCGCCTTCTTCCTTCCTGCTGTGGATCTCTTGCTTCTGACCGGTTCGGGAGAGCTTGCTTCCTTCCTCTTCTTTGTTGAGGTACTGCTACTCGAAGCGAGTTGAGCGTCCAACAATTCCTCTGTGTCCGAACCATCGTTCGAGCCATCGCCATCTAGATCAACAGTTAGGTGAGCCATGGGTCTGGAAGGCGGCGATACATACCTGAAGATGGAACTGTGAACACCGGGGCAGGGTCGGCCGTGATTGAATCCACCGGTGCTCCAGGGCTGGCTGCTAGTTTGGTCGTTTCGCGTGCTGCGGCGGTCTTTGGGGCACGGTTTGGTGACGAGAATGGGTTTCTGCTTGCGGCTCCTCCGGGGCCAGCTGGGCGTGGTGTCGTAGGTGACTTGTCGACAAGGTTCGATGATTTTGACGTGGGTGTATTGTTGGTAGACAAGGAATTCTGCCGAATGAATTCCCAGTTGTCGGCGAGGATTACCAGGATTCGAACGCTGGAGTCGACCAGCTGAGATCCTCGGATCAGGTCGCGGTCCAGGACCCCCAGTCGACCACTGCACGCGATCCACGACCCCTTAGTAAAGGGGTTTGCGGCGGTCCGCATCCACCCGGCAAGAGACTTCCAGGGTTGCTGGTCGACGGGGAAGAGAACGAGGACATGGCATATGTGTATGCCTTTGCGAGGAGGGCGGTCGTTCTCCGGCTGCAAGTAAGACCCGAGTTTGACGAACACCGAAGTCTTGATCAGCGGCTCAGGCCAGACTCCCTCCTTGATGTGGAAGGTATCTAGGTCGACAGGGCCGGCAAAGGATACATGTGCTGAAGTGGTTGGCCAGAGAGCTGTCTCGTCAGGACCACCGAGCTGGCGGGGGGGATGACACTTGGAAGTGTTAGCAGCTAGTCTAGGTTCTGCTTCAGTGCAAAATAATAGGCGTACGGAGTCAAGCCGTCATCGCGCGGCAGTGCCAGTGCCACCTGTACAGACTGCATTCGTCTGTCTCCCACCCGCTGAATCCTACGCCTTGGAAGGTGAGCTTGTTTGGGAAAAGTCGGGCGACGATACTGAACCACTTCCCTTCCCAGTCCTCTTCCAGCGTTGCTATTCTCGCTTCGGTGTTGAACATGGAGAGTATCAATGGAAGCCCCGAGCTTTCTTCGTCTCTAGTACTCAGGAGGCGCGGGTACAGCTCCTGGATAAAAGCGGGTGGATGAATGATAGGAAGGTCCGGCCTTGAAGTTTCCTGCACTCGTGTATCGGGAGCCAGATGGGAGAATGTCGCATTGGGCCAAGTCGGAGTGGTAGGTGACGATGAGATCCGAACCGATTGTCCCTGGTCTCATTTGTTTGGCCGTGGGGGGATCGGGTAGACGGCAGAGACGGAAGAAGCCATGGCGGCGTTAGTAGCGTTCCAGCTTCTACCAATAAAGAATTGAGTTCTAGGAGAAAGGCTGAGGGACAAAGAATGTTGAATGTGTTCCTTGAAGAATAAATGCTGAACTCACCGTGGGGAAGTCAACTACTGCTTTTAGCAACGATCTGACCTTATCTTCCACGTAACGCGCCGCGACACCAAGCTGGGTTCTGAAACGCAACCTAGCAAGCCATATCGTCATATCAGGTATCGAATCGGCAGACTTGGTAAGGATTCTCGCTCGAGAGGTGATGACACAGACGGAGTGCGTTCGGGAATATCTTCACAAACACGATAGGTTTGGTTCCGATGGCGGAGACGCAACGATCCGTAGGTCTTTGCTTATGTGACACTAACAACAGAGTCTGATGCTGTTTCAAGAATCAATCTGGAGGCTGTGATCCTGCTTGACGTGCATTGGGAAGAGGGTTCTTTCGAGCGGCCTATCGCATACGTCTTGGGGGTTATGTGGTAGGGCCTCCAACCATGTCTGTGGCTGCAAAAAGAGCGGTGTTATGCAGTGTGTAGAGCGGTGAACCGAGTGTTGAGCCGCGAGCGACGGGTCTATATTTCTAGAGCAATACAGTTACCTTATCACCAAGCTTGTTGTTGCTACTTCGACATGTCTGAATCGAATGACGGGCGTCTTTTGCCGCCCACCCCGTTGCAGACACAGTCCCAGAGGGAGTGGATAGACGCGGGAAATTCAGGCCATGAACGTATTGTATTCGGTCCGGTGATGGCGAGGAGGAGCGGAAACCAGGTGCACCAGACCTACACAGACCTTCGTTTTGTGCCATTCCAGCCGCAAGAAGAGCGCCGCAGTCAGCACCAGTGGACGTTGACACGGCCACCAGATGACGAGAGCCGCGCCATGCGGGAAGCCTTGCGATTGCGGTTGGCAGAACAAAGGCGGCAGGAGCAGGAGGCCACGAGGCAACGGGAGGAAATAGCAGAGGGGCAGTTGGCAGAACAAAGGCGGCAGGAGTGGGAGTCCAGGAGGCAACGGGAGGAAATAGCAGAGGGGCTGTTGGCAGAACAAAGGCGACAGGAGTGGGAGTCCAGGAGGCAACGGGAGGAAATAGCAGAGGGGCAGCTGGCAGAACAAAGGCGGCAGGAGTGGGAGTCCAGGAGGCAACGGGAGGAAATAGCAGAGGGGCTGTTGGCAGAACAAAGGCGACAGGAGTGGGAGTCCAGGAGGCAACGGGAGGAAATAGCAGAGGGGCTGTTGGCAGAACAAATGCGACGCGAGCGGGAGGTTACACAGCAGCAGCGAGAGACGATAAGATGGATGAAAGAGGAAAGACCGCCGCCGCCAGCACGAAGAGAGGTGCCTGCGGCAGGAAGAAGGCCGGCATCGGCGGGAAGAGGAGAGGAGACGACGGCTGGAAGAGGAACGACAACGTCATCCGCAAGCCGAAGAGATACGACAATGGCTGGAGAGAGAGCGGAAGAAGCGAGAGGAGGTGGCGCGACGTCGAGAAGAGCTAGCAGAGCATGCGAGCCGGGGCCGTCAACGAGCTCGAAGGGCGAGCCAGGAAGCCGATTCGTCATCTCCGCAGTACGTAATAGTATCTTCCTAAACTTCAGGTCTGCCTGTGCCGTTGGGTGACTAACAATAAATAATCAGGAGACGGCGTCGGCCGAGGCAAGAAGAGCCTTCCCCGGGCCCAGCGGGCGGACAGCCAACCCATCTTGACCGGTCGTCCGTGGAGATGATTGCGCAGCAAAGAGAGGCACTAGATCGACTGGTCCAGGAGAGGGAGAGATCCTTCCAAGAAAAACAAGCGGCCTCGGTTCGCCGTGACTGGTGCAACCCTATTCCGAGGGAACGTAAAGTCGACACGGTCCAAGCCTTCCTAAAGGCGTTCCACGACGAGAGCACCATGGAGATAGCAACGTGCTCGGTTTGCTATATAAAGAAGAAGCCAAGAGATCTTGGCCATGTCCACTGGAAAAGAGCGATTCCCGCGGACATTCAACCAGCAATGACGAATCTCCTAGCATGCCAGATATGCTTTCCGGAGCGAGATGGCGACGATGTTGTGCCGATCTGCTTCGCCTGTCAAGCCGCCTTCGATCGACACCGGGTTCCGGGCGTCTGCATGGGTAGTACGATGGATATCGGCTGTGAGCACCGATACCCAAAGGAGCTCCGAGATCTCACCCCATTAGAGGAGAAGCTCATCTCCCTCAATACGGCCTACGGGTTCATCACCAAGTTTAACGTCCAGCGCGGACAGCAGACCGGTCCGACATATCGGAAGCACATTGTGGGCCATATCTCGGTCTTCCCCAACGATGTAGAGTCTTTGGTTGCGACTATATTGCCGCATCCACTTATCTCGTCGTTGGACCAGGTGCATGTGATCTGGACCGGCTTAGAGCGGCCGAAGCCGGTGGACGTGAGCAAACTGTTGAGTGTCCGACCCGGCGCCCTTCTCACAGCGCTGCATTGGCTGCGGGCAAATAACCCTCTTTATGCGGACATTGTAATCAACGAGGAGGAGATGGACAGTTGGTCCTTTGAGAATGGTAGCCAGGTGCCGTCTCTGGCGTACCAACGAATGGTGAGAGAGCAAGAGACTGCAGAGGAAGCCATCCGGACAGCACAGATCGTGCCGCCGACCGATCGAGGACAGGATCTCCCGGTCGAGCCATCGACGGTTGAGGATATTGCGACGGAATTAGCAGATAGATCCAAGCACAGTCCTATTCCGACCGAGCCCACGCGTAGCGCATCCACCGCCAGCTTGGAGGAGGCGACGGCTGAAGAAACGGAGGAGCCGGTGTTTGAGCTACGGTCTTCGGCCATGTTTCCGATCGATGACCAGGCCGCCTTCGAAGAGCAGGACAAGCTAGACTTTATCAGTCTGGCGCTACAAGCAGAGCGCGAGTCTGACGACCGCTATGAGGCCGGTGCCGGCGACGCACCGTCTATGCAGGTCTATGGATCCTCGGAACGGCCGTTCATCCGGGTATCGCGGGGTAGTGAGTTCGCCGACGCGTTCTCTCCCGACTATTTCCCCAAGACATTCCCTTGTTGCTTTCCATACGGGCGTGGCGGACCACGGGTGGCGGACCGCAACGAAGAGGGAGGCTCAGCAAATCCGCTATTGCGAGATATGACGCTAGAATCGTGGGCCAAGGTTGTTCTGCAGAGACACGGTGGGCATTTTGGCCAGCACCCTATGTTTGGGTTTCTCATCTTCAACATTCTTGTAAAGTCCCGGAATCGACGAATCGGCCAGGGGCGCTTGAAGCGGTCGGCTTTCCGACGCATTGAGGGAATCCATCGAAGGTTGACACCCCAGCGGTTGAGGGAGGCGCAAAAGGAGATGTCCGAGACGGGAAAGACGACGGACGGAGACGTCCTTGCACTTATGAAGGAGCTTTCTCTATACGGTAGCCGACATCCATTATCAAACGAGAGCCGCCTGTCGATGCGGAAGAAGATCTGGTCCATGATCGTGGCGTTCGGCCTCACGGCTATCTGGTTTACGCTCAACCCAAACGACATCAACAATCCGGTAAAGCTGAAGCTCGCAGCGCACAGGGGACGGGATGGCGAGGCCGCCAGAGCCTTTCTCAGCGCACTGTCCACGACGCTGCAGGCGACGACCCTCTCGGTCCACGATCCTCTGAGCTCGACTCTTTTCTTCTTCCGTGAGATCTCCCTATTTTTTGAGCACTACGTTCGCGTCGGACGGCCATCCATCTATGGGAACGTGAGTCATTATTACGCCACCATAGAGACCAACGACCGCGGGGCCCTCCACCTGCACGGCCTGCTGTGGCTGGACGGGAACCTGGATCTGGCAAATCTCGTCCGCGATATGGCCAACCCCGACGAAGGGGTATACCGGTCCAAGTGAAGAGCTTGTGGATGACGTATTCACCGCGACCCTGGACGAGGCCCTGGCGAAAGAGGCAACGGAGAGTGGTAAGAAGACCACCGTGGTAGAGCCCGAGTTGATTCACGACGCGGAGTGGCTATCGGGGAGGTTTGAGCGTGAAGCCAACTTCGTCGCGTCTCGCTGCCAAGTCCATCACCATACCGCTACGTGTGTGAAGTACTCGATTAAGGAAGTTCTCAAGTCGGGTGCGGAGAAATGCAAAGCGCAGCTATGTCGGTTCCGGGCTCCGTGGAAACTCGTGCCGGAGACTAGTTTTACGGAAGACGGCCTGCTCGAGATGAAACGGGATCATCAGATGGTCAATCAGTACAACCAGAGCATGGTCGTAGGTCTTCGGCATAATACTGACATATCACCAGTCATTACGCGGAAGAAGGGGCTGGCGCTCGTCCATTACATTTGCAACTACGCCTCGAAGCTCAACGCTCCGATGTGGATGCGACTCGCTCATGCAGAGGAGCTGCTGGAGTTGGCCTCACAGCAGAAAGGAGAGCCAGACGGCTCTGCTGCGCCGTCGGCGATGGGAGAAGCCACCAAATCGTTCCTCCTACGAGTCGCAAATCGAATCCACACGAGCAGAGAGCTCTCACATCCCGAAGTGCTTGGCTATCTGCTCGGCTTCGAGACCGACTTCACGAACGTCACTGCTTGGAGCTGGATACATCTGAATTCCTTGTACTGGGCCTGTGCTAGACAGTGGCCGGGTCTGCGAGAAGCATTGGCGAACCTTGGTGAAGAGCCGTACCCAAACAATGTCTACTTCGGAGAAAGCGGCTTCAAGCTCTCTTATTTGGAAGCGTACAAGCACCGCGGGCCGATCCTCGAGCACCTCTGTTTCTATGACTACGTGTCCTTTGTGGTCCTGAAAAAGGAGCATTGTCACCGGCGAGACCCGACCTCGGTTCCTTTTCCACCATCGGAAACAGTCTGCAAAGGATGGATTCAATGCCTCCGAACTCCCAAGGAGACAGCAGTACCCGTTTTTCATGGCCGCCTCACAGACGAGTTCGAAGAGCAGGACGAGAAATTTGTAAGGAGGTAGGTAGCAGGGTCCTCTTGGCGTAAAAGAAAAGGGCTTACAAGTCACATACAGAAACGCAGTCCTGCACCTCGCCCTCTTCGTTCCATGGGAAAGGTTTCAGGCTGAGCCAGCGGACGATATACCAGGACTTTGGCAATCGCTCGAGGGGCAGCTGGGCGCCCGAATCCGCTCACACGTCCAGAATATCGCTCTGCTACGCGTCTCGGCGGACGATGCCCGTGCTGACCGAAAGATGCAAGGGCTAGAACAGGAAAACGAAGACGTCGTCGACGGGTTTGACTTTGAGGACCGGGAGGGGGACGATGACGGCGTCGGACTGGATGGTGGGGGCATCGATCCACAGGCCCACTACGAAGCCTTCTTGGATGTCCTTTCAGCGGTTCGAGGTAGCGAGATCAAAGATATGACAGCGACTTCGGCGCTGAGGCGCTTGGACGAAGAGGCGAGGGCAGTTGACCCAAGCCAGGACGACAACAATGCTGCCCAGCGTGGTCGCCATTTCTATACCATGCTACAGGACCTCCAAGACTCGCCTTTCCGCGGCATGGGATTGCCCAGCCGCGAGGAGATCGACGCGGTATTGAAGGTCCAGAAGAAAGAGGACAGCAGCGTCACGGCGAAGATCCAGGGCAGGCAAACGAATCCGTCTTCTGCGCATGCTGGCGAGCCACACGGGAGCCCACGGTTGCCCGTTCACGGATGCGAAAGATCTCCAGAAGGGGTCGGCCCGGGTGGACAGATGCGGCTCGAGCTCGGACGTTATGCAACATACGTCGATGTGGCGCTGGGGCTCACAAGGCACTGGACCCTGAACAAGCTCCAGTCGATGGCAGTCTTACTACCAGCGGCATTTCTTGACGAGCGCGGCACACGGCTGCAGGAAGAAGGGGGTCGGCAGCATTTCCAATACATCGGCGGCGAGGGCGGCACCGGCAAATCTCGCGTCATACACGCCATCAAGGACATGTTCCGGCTGAAGGACGGTCTCCACACGCTGCTCCTGACGGGCGCCAGCGGTAATGCGGCCGCGCTTATCGGCGGAGTGACGCTGCACTCGGCGGCAAATATTGCGTTTGAGGGCAGGGCAGCGACAGCCAAGAACATCTCGGAAGAAGAGAAGCTGCGGTGGAAAAACATGATCATGCTGGTTATCGACGAGATCAGCCAGGTGGGCGGTCTCACGCTCGCGGCGGTGGACAGCCGCCTGAAGCAGTACAGAGACGACCAGCATCGACCGTTCGGCGGGATCCCGATGGTCATGTTCTTTGGTGATTTCTTCCAGTTCGACCCCGTCCTGCAGACCAGCCTCCTCTTGCCAACGCCTAAGGACCCCGGTGGACAGAGACCGGACAGCTCGGCAAAGCACCTAGCAGCGCATAAGCTGTTCCTCCAGTTCACGAACGTCGTCATCCTCCGCGAACAGGTCCGCGCAGCCGGCTGTCCAAGGCTGCGGGGCTTCCTCCGGCGCCTGCGCAGTGGGGAGCAGACAGAGCTGGACTTCCAGCGGCTGAGCCAACGCCTCTATACACCGTCGTGCAAGTACTCCTTCGTAGATGGCCTGAGAGCCATCACGCCTCTGAACCAAGACCGGTGGGACCTGAACATGGCGGCCGTCGTCCAGTGGGCTCGTGCCCACGGCAAGCACATCTCAGTCTTTGCGGCCAAGCACGATACTGAGTCGGGGAAGCGATTGAGTGCGGGGGACCTATGCCACGTGCTCCGCTACGGAGACGACTCGCAGCTGCCGACCCCCGGCCTCTTCTTCTACGCGCAAGGCATGCCGGTGGTGGTGACTCGCAACCAGTTTGTCGGGCTGAAGGTGGTCAACGGGGCGCCTTTCAAGGCCGTCGACATCTTTCCCGACCTCGCCGCCGGCACCATCGCGCTCGCCAGCGATGTGACTCTTCATCTTGGACCGCCGGTGGCCGTCCTCCTTCAGTCAGACGACAGCGCGGGCCTCGCCATCCCCGGGCTCCCCAATGGCACCATTTTAATCAAGAGCAAGACGGTCGCCATCCCGAGCCAAATGCGGGGCAAAGAAGGCAGATGGAGGGGCAAGCCGGGTTTTCGGTGGGTCACCCACCGAACGGGGCCTCTCTGCACACCGGCCTTCGCCATGACAGATCAGAAGAGCCAGGGCAAGCAGTTCTCCAACGTGCTCGTCAACCTTAAAGGCGTCCACTCGAGTGGCACGGCGACGCGGCCCAGCTTCATGAGCCTGTACGTGCAGCTGTCGAGGGCGCAAAGCTGGGACGGGCTGCATCTGTTTCGGAAGCCAGCGCGCAGTGACTTCATCGAGCCCAAGAACGTGCTTGATAAAGACATGAGGGACGCCATCCTCAAGCTGGAACGACGGGGTGAGGAGACCAGACGGCGGTTCGAGCAAGACCACAGGCACGAGTCGTGGTTTCAAGAATGGGAGGCCATGCCTGAATCTGGCCAGGGTACTGAAACCGATGACGTAGAAGACGCGGCGCTCTAGCGAGACCCTAGGATTTCCGACGCCGGATCGTAGTACAGCTTTCCACGGTCGCTCCGTCCTAGCAGCTTTTCTCTAGCGGAACAGGCTACTTCCAATTGATAGTTTCCTTCTCATCTTGTTGGCCTGTAATTTGCATCCTTTCGTGGTCGTCGGTGAAGCTGCCTAGGGCTGCGCCATCTCATTGGCTCTTATAAAGCGGGGCAACCCCACAGCCGACAGACCCCAACAGACCGTCCGTGCATCACCACTGCCAAGCCCAACTTCGAGACGCTCATCGTCAGAGGCAAGTTCCTCCACGCAAAACAAGATGGCTCGTTCCACGATCGTTACGATAATCACAGTAAAACTTCACAGTATACAGGGAGATATGGCACGGCTTTTTTTATGGGTTTTTTATGGGTTTTTTATGGGTTTTTTATGGGTTTTTTATGGGTCACTCCAGGGAATTGGTCCGTGCTTGAGCAGGCCATGGTTTTTCTCGGAAAAGGAACCTTTCGGAAGTACTCGTTCCTCGTACGTTCCTCCAGGCAAAAGGAACCTTTCGGAAGTACTCGTTCCTCGCACGTTCCTCCAGGCAAAGGAACCTTTCGGAAGTACTCGTTCCTCGCACGTTCCTCCAGGCACGGTATCTCAGGGCCCTTGGCCTGGGTGACAGTCATCCGGGCGCCAAGGGATGACAATACGACGCTGCGCCAGACCCCGGCTCCCGCGCGTTCGGCTGACCTGAAATTTCACCCCAGGGTCGCCCGGATGACCAGCAAATCGAGCAGCCACCAGGGGTTTTCCTCAGGGCTAGCCGTACTAGCGCTGAAGTCTCTCCCTCCCCCTGACCACCCTGCCCCCCGGCCGCGCGGGCGCGCGGGCGCGCATCCCGGGCCCGGGCTGGTAACGGTAAGAAACACCAAGGCCAAGCCAACCGCACCGGCCATCATCAACGTCATTCTATCACTAACCACGATACCATATCGTTGAGATACGTTAGGACCAGCAGGATGGATGAGCTTGATCCCGGCCTAGTTCAGCGCGTTGGTAGAAAGGTCTCGGCCGTCGTCGAGAGGTATCTGCTTGACGACCAGGAGGTCACGCCTAAGAACACCCGCAAGGCATACGCACCAAAGCAGGCCGAGTGGATGGTCAGTCAGTCTATCTACGTAGGTCGGCTGTTACGGAATCTTGGCAGCTAACAGGGCATATGATATAGGAATGGTGCAAGGCTCGCTTCCCCGAGATCCCCCCGGCTGGCCGGCGCAGTACCAGATAGGTAGAGCCTTACCTGGCCACCTTGTTGACGAGGGTAAGCTGGTGCTCTTCCTTGACGAAGAGATCGCCTCCCGCGCTCCCAAACGCGGTAAGCGTCGCATGGCCGAGACGTAACGGTTCAAGGCGGAAGGGAAGCGCAAGAAGCGGAAGAGGGAGAGCCCGTTACCGCCGTCGTCAATAACTGGAGCAGCTACGGCCGACGTAATTGTCGTCGGCGGGGGTCCGGCTGAGGCTCTGGAGTCGAACTCGGACTCGGACGTTGGTGATCCTGGTCCGGACTCGGCCGTCCGCACCTCTACGCTCAAACTACAATATAGTACTGTACGGCTATACTCCAGCGCTATCATCAACCTCTACGCACAGCAAAAGACGAGAGGCGAGAACCCAGCTCCGCACCCTAATGGCCTGGCGAAGAAGGCGCTTATGCGGCATATCCTCCGTGAGGCCGCTTGCCAGAGCCGTAAGGAGTGGGCAGACCGTATCCTAGATACTATCAAGGACGGCTATTTGCCGGCCAAGATCCCCGAGCATACAGCGGCGGCCTGGCGGTTCAGCGATGTCAACAGCGGCTTTCGTACGAACGTCGACTTCCTTTTCGGTAACCATATGCTCTTGCGGTCGAGTAACAGGCTGCTGCTCGAGCTAGCCGACTGTTTCTGCTTGGATTTACCAAAGGAGGGAATCAAGACGGACGCCCCGACGAAGGCCTTCGTCGTTCTGATGAACCAGGGGAAGACGAACCAGCATGGCCGGGTTGAATACGGCTCTTGTCTACGGCATCGCGATCCGGAGGCTTGCCTCGTCGGCCAGCTTGCCTTCTGGCTTTTCTTCCGTTGGCAGGCCGAGAAGACCGCCGCCGAGCCGTTCCCGGATTTCAGCCGGCCGGAGCTGTGGTACCGGACGAAGATCCTACGCCGGAGCAAGGCTGACTGTACAGGGCAGCTATCGTACGCAACGGCCCACAAGTGGACCTTGAACTTCTATAGCATGTGTGGCATCACCACGAGCAAGGCCACCCACGCGCCGAGAGTGGCAGCGGCGCAAAATGCCGATATGGCGGGAGTGTCGGACGCGCAGGTAGGGCTATAGCTATATACCGGTTTACTTGGAAGGTAGCTGTATTACTAACTCTCTCTCTCGTACGAACAAATCAGATCCGACGCGCCGGCCGGTGGGAGAACGGCGACCAGATGACCGGCTGTTATATAACGACGCTACCGTTCGAGTTTATGCGCGCCACGGCGGACTTCGAGCCTGCGTGGGCTGGCAGTTACCACGTGCCAAGGGCAACAGTGCAGCCAGAGCCGTGGTTGCGCTCGCAGATCTGGCCGGATCTGGATCGCTGGCGTGATTTCGAGGCTGACGACAAGGCTACTGGCGCGTTCATCGAGCTGTTATACTGGTTGCGAGACGTCCTGTTACAGGATGCCGTATTCTTGATGGCCAAGTACCCAGGGCACCGCACCTTCCAAGATCCGGTGTTCTGGTCGCCCCAGTTCAACGCCTTTGCCGCCAAGGTCAGGGAGGCCGTTCAAGAGAGTTTTGGAGACGACCGCGGTACAGCCATCGAGAAGGTGATCCCTGAGGTCTCGGAGAAGCTAAAGAGCTTAACGGCTTACCAGCTTACCGTCGAGAAGGCGGTAGAGAGGAGGCACTTGGAGTTGGTTCAGGAGGTCAAGCAGTTAAAGGCCCAGGTTGCCGATATGTGTCGGATGGAGTACCAAGTCGTTACCACCTTTACCCCCGGTGGGCGGCTGCACCGTACCGAGCAATTCGTACGCCAGCAGGGCCGCCACAAGGCCTCTCTATCGCCGCCCGGGCTCCCGTACCGAAGACCAGTAACGCCGTTGGCCGGACCCCCGCTTACTACCGTCTCCCGGCTCGACTGTGGAGCTAATTCAACGCCGGCCACCTATATAGGAGCAGCCGCTATCTCCAGCCCCGCGGTACCTGGCGCGCCGGCTATGGCGGTCGCGCAGCAGGGCCCGCCGCAGATCCGGTTCCCGCGCACGCTTCGTACGGTCGGGGACCTCTATCAGCTCTGGCGCCACGGGCTCGCCATGATGCCCTCTGTTGACGAGCTCGAGAGGCAGTGGGGCTCGCGATGGCGCCTGCGCAACGAGAGGCAGCTCTTCTCTATGCGGAAGGTCGTCGTGGATGAGGTCGTACGGCTTGCCGGTGCTCGGGGGTGGCTAGAGGAGGACGCGGTCCAGGAAGTCGAGAAGCAGCGCGTTGAGGCCGGCAACCTCTCGCTGGATGTCTTGGCAAAGCATATAAAGGCCAGACGATAGTCGTACGAAGCTATCTTCCATACGAGAACTAGATATAGTTATAGCAGTAAGGCTTGTTTTTCTTCTCTCGTACGGCAGCTATTGAGCCCCTAGGCTTCTCCTCCATCCGACCAGACGAGCATTACGTTCTATTGCCTCTTGCGGGCTTGTTGAAGCGCCGTAGAAGCGTCTCTCTATCCGTCTGTCCGGATGATAGCTATGCTGTTTGTTGCCCCTGAAGGTCGACCGATAATATTAACCCTAACCCTGATTGCGCTTTTCCGCCCGGAAAACCCATTGATCGCAAATATCTCGGCGACGATGGCGATGCATAGCTTATAAACCGTATCTCGCAGTGGATCTGGGCTGGATATATACCAATACCCCCTATCTTTTTTTTTTGATCTGTTGTGTGGCCGGCAATTTTTCTTCTCCGGGCGGCCGCCCGGCCGCCCCTGTATGGTAAAAGTGTTATTTCAGGGCGGAGCCGTCACCTGCGGGTCATCCGGCGGATCACCCACTCAAAATGCCCTGAGATAACACATCGTTATACCTAGTTTGAGTGCCAGCTGTCGTTAGCCGTTATAACGGTCGAGCCTAAAGAGGATTTGGTAGGGAAAGGGGAAGGCCAAGTCCTGGGGTAGGAGGGAATAGTTCGGACGAAGTCGTATTTGGGCGTAGCTTGACTTGGCGCGTGTCGGTATATACCGGGGGATAGAGAGATGGCAAGGGGGAATCTATCACTCCGTATATGCTCAGAAATGTACAGATATACTGCTCAACTGCTACCATATCGCCCCCGCCCGCCTGTTGCTGAGGTGGCTTTCTAGAAACGGAACGACATAGAACCTTGGCTATATAGGAAATATTATTATTATTTCCTACACCGATATGCCCTTAGGCGCGCCGGTCCCTCTACTGCTATTATACAAAGGAAACCGTGCCGTATAGGCCGGATGAAAACCTCTGCCTACCACTCACAGCCTACAGCTTCTGAATCCACCATACTACAAAAGAAAGGAGGCCCTTTGCCGGCCTCCGGGCCCTCTAGCCCTCTCCATTCACCGTTTCTAGTTCTAACCGCCTGGCTAGACTATACTCCGGTAGCCGGCCAGAGAGTCCATCAGCCAGCTAAGGATCCTCCTAACAAGCCTAACACTTCGGGCCCCTACCCCCCGTAAAACGGTCTGTAGGTCCCGCTGTGACCGAACCTCCCGATGGTCCCACGGCCTCTGCAACGGTGGGTCGGGGCACCAAACCACTAGGTGCTCCACTGTTTCCCTCCCCTCCCCGCATGCGCAATAGGGAGTATAGACCTCTGGAACCTTAACCCTGAAAAGGTAGTCCCGAAGGCCTATATCCCCTATGCGTGCCTGGGAAAGTAGGGAACTCTGGGCCTTTGTTAGGCCCTCGTGCTTCTCTAGGGCCCTGTTGGTAAAAAGGAGAGCTGGGGGGTCCTTATCGGCTATCCTGTCGGCTGGGCCCTGTTGGCCCTGCCGGTTCCGTTCCCACCGGGCCTGCCAGGCTAGTTCCACTACCTCTTTTGTGTTTGACCCTCTTTTGCTATTACCCCCAATCTTCCACCTCTGGGTGGCCCACTGGGCTACTGTTGTGGCGGCTGCTTCAGTGGTTGTAGGGCTTTGTGGGCCCTGTCGAGGCCTCGGGCCTCGAGCTCTTCCCCTCTTCTTGAACCTCTTATAGACTTTGTTGCATGCTTCGGTTATTAGGTGGCCTGTAGAAGTTCGTTCCGCCCCTGGCCCAGCCCCTGACTGCAGGACCTGTTTTTGTAGCCGGCTCTCGAAGTCGGCTAGTCGTTTGTTGAGGTATAGGTCTAGTGGTGGCACCCAAGCCTCTGTTTCCAGACATCGGATAGGGGTTGATTGGTAGGCCCCTACTACTATTCGAAGGCTCCTGTTCTGGGCCTTTGATAGGGCTTGTGCAGGCCCCCTCGGCTCTGTAGCCCCTGGCTTTGTCGGTTGGTGGAAGCTGGAGGCCCCGTAGGCTATGGCACTGCGTATGCACTTTACGTAGACCTCTCGGGCCCTGGATAGGCTCGGGCCCCACGTTTTCGCTGCCACTCTGGATAGAGCAAAATCCTGGGTCCTAAGTTTCCGTTCCACAGCCCGCTGGTGGGCCTTCCAGGATAGTTTTCGGTCTAGCCAGACCCCTAGAAACCGAGCCGATTCCACTGGCTTAACCACGCTGCAGCTACTAGAGCTACTGTGGCCACCGCTGTTGTTACCGCTACCCCCTGGGTGGGCGAGGGTCACTGGGTTCTTCCACTGTTTGCGACCTTTATTGAAGTGAATAAGTTCGCACTTTTGAGGTGCAAACGCCATCCCCGAGTGCTCGCCCACTGTAGGCAAGTCTTCCAGGCCTTTTCTAGTTGCTGGGTAGTGGCCTCAGGGGTTTTTCCAAAGGCTAGTAGGTTTGTGTCATCCGCGAAGCCTACTATACTAACTAGTGGGTGGGCTGTTTTCAGGGCCTCGTATAGGGAGGCGATGTAGAGGATAAATAGGATCGGGGACAGTGGTGAGCCCTGGGGGACTCCCGCGCCCACTGGGATGTCCTCTGTTTTCTGGCCGTCGAAGTGGAGGATTGCAACCCTATTACTTAGCCACGCCTTAACCCATAGGACCACCCATCGTGGGTAGCCCTGTAAGCGAAGAGTGGCTAGTAGCCGGGTATGGTTGACGGTGTCGAATGCCCCTGAAATATCTAGCTGTAGTAGGGAGGCGGATGCCTTCTGCCGCCAGGCCTCCTGAACCTGGGCCACTACTAGCCGGATTGCCACCTCCGTAGACCTGTGCTCCCTATTACCCATCTGTTCGGCTGGCAGTAGGCCGTAGGCCTCTGCGGCACTAGTAATCCTCTTTGCTACTAGTGCTTCTATAACCTTCCCTATTGTAGGGAGGAGAGCTATAGGCCTGTAACCCCTGGGGTTTATATAGGAAATAATTGATCCGTTTACCTAGGGTTAAAAGGCCACGAAGAATGGTAGAGGAGAGGACGCTATACTAACTATCTTCGCGATAGAAGCTGACGTTAGATACCAATAGACTACGTTACTCGAGCATCGGTACCTTTGAAAACTATCTTGGGCAAAGCGGCAGATTATCAGCCTTATATATATAAAGCAGTAAATGTCGACCTGGTCGAAGTCCAGCGGTATCCAGACGCTCGAGGAATAGGTGACCTAATTATACTAGTTACCGAGTACTGTCTATACCCCGGATACGGTGATCGCGGCTGCGGCGTCTTGAGGCTGGGAGCCCTCGTCGCTAAGAGCTATAGCAAGGACAGTGACCATGTAACGTCGGACGGCTCGGCGGCATAAGTCCGTTTTTCGGCTAGCCTAAAACGACGGCTCGGCGGCTCAGATCTCTTGTAGGTCGGCAAAGAACGGCGGCTCGGTATGAAACATCTCTTTTTGGGCGGCACTGTGAAATTCCCAAGCCTGTGCCGACCAGAAAGAGATGTTTCACACCGAGCCGCCGTTGCTTGGGGTTGCGGATCCTGTTCAGATCGGGTTTCGTCGCCGACCCAACGATCAAGGCTCCAATACGTTGGGTATAAGCCACAAGTCCCCACTCGTGGTCGCCGACCCGTTCGTCATTGTCCAGGCACGGATAACGCCGTGCGGATGTACACCTCTCCCAGGACATGAAAGCTCAGGGGAAAACGGGACCGTTTGTGGTGAGTGTGATTTTGTCTGCCAATCGTTAATAGGAACCATCAGCCGCGCTAGGATCCCATATTCTAGAGAGTCGTACACGGCGGGTCAAGGGGCTCTGACACGCATTCCAGTTGTGGGAAACTCATCTGTAGGGCATCGATGTCGCATAACAAATCCCGGCTATTATTCCAGAAGTCAAAGCCGCACCATCAGATTGCTACTTAAACAATGCTTCACCGTCACATCATACCTCCTTTTGCAGCCAGCGTCACGCCCTCAAGCTTCCTCTTACACCCTGCCGGCAAGCATGCCTACCGAGATGGCTCTCACCACACCAGTCTCCCCGGCCCGGGATGAAGGGCCGGATCTAGTGATGCAGACAATAACATCGTCTCTTCCTGTGCCGGACATTTCTCCGGGGGCTCCGTTCTACTCTCTCTGCTGCAATGGGGTGTATCATACGGCCTCTGCTCGATGACCTGGGCTCGTCAATCTCTTCTCCTTCCCCTTCCTTCCTCCGCCCTCTCCTCTCGTTTCTGTCATGTTTGTTCACCGAGAACGGATAGTGACGCAATTAAGTCATAGTTGTAGCCGGATATGACTTTGGAATAATCAATTTGTTACGTATTTGTTACATATAAGACATGCTCATAGGGCCCTATGCTCGCTGCTTTGACAGATGATGACATCATAGTAACCTTATTGTACGTACATATCGATGTCAAGCGAGTGCATTCTGACTCGATTGACGGATGATTGCATCACAGTCGACATCTTATGATCACATATTATAGTAAGGAATTTGGTATTTATTCACTAACGTGAGCGTGGATAAGTGAGCCGGAGACAGGCGAGACCAATTTCTCCAAGATTCACAGATTGCCACCAAGAGAAACTCCTGAGCGACTACACTGCTGTCAGACAATATGCACATTCGCACGATTTCTTTTATTATTGCTAGTCTTGCTGCTTGGAGAGGCGCATGCGACTGTGTGGTCAGTACTACCTAGTAGCTATTAACCTTTATAGCATCTGCTAACACGAGTTATTACTAATATAGCTATTTCCAGCACGTACCCCCTGTGACGCAACTCATCCCTTTAATTGTGGCTGTACGCCGACTATCCGGCAGCACTACTGCTGTGTAAGTGTTGATCTACAGTATGGTATAGAAGCAGTACCCAACGAACAATCCTTTTAGACCACTCAGGATGAGTGCTCCACCGTTGCGTGAAGATGCGGTAGTTGTTGGTTGGGCTCTATTAGGTAGTTAGGTAAGGGTTCACATCCAGCTCGATATATCTGGTCCTACGTTACGAACTAACTATAACTCGCGGCCAGTTTGTGGAATCACGGAGAGCATTCCCACTCAGCCGATCGTTGGAATATAGGTCGCGTCTCAGCCACGATCGCCTGGTGTAGCTAGCGATTTATGGCGAGCACGAGCGAGCCAGCAGGAGGAAGCGGGTGTTTAGGATGCGCTTCACACACTCCTTGGATAGGTAGTCAGCTTAGCTTCCCAAATAAGCTATTCAACTGGTCATCAAGCTCGTTCTTGAGGGCGAACATCTCGTTGCGCAGCCGGGCCGCCTCGGTGGGGCCTGCGGACGGCGGTGCGTCTCGCTCGCCGCGCGCTCCTCGACCTCGAGCTGCGCCAGCTGCGCCTGCGTCTTGGCCCGGTACAGGCTGGCGGCTGCACGGTTGCGGCCCAGAGTTTTTCTCTATATCTGTGTCTGCATCTGTGCCTAGGCGTTTGGAACCGGGTTCTGGGCTCCCATGTCGTCGTCGTCGTCGTGGTCATCGCTATGCTGCTGCGACGACCGGGGTACCGGACGATGTTGTTTCGTATTTGCGGTCACTTCGTAGGAGAACTTTCCTGGATTATTGTACCGCCCGGGGACGCGCTGGTAATACCACATTCGGCGACAGACTAGCCCATGGCGGTCGCTCCAAACAAAAGGATGCTTAGGGCCAGGGTCGGCGTTGGTGTCTGGCTCTTGTCGGGGGTCGTCGAGTAGCGACTCAGCGCCGCTGATGGATCGGATCTCGGAATATAGACGTACACTGACCAGATCGGGCTACTTGACAATAATAGTGGATTCTTCGTGAGCAGTCCCTCGTCGACAGCGGGTTACAGCGCTTGTATGGCTCCCTCAGACCAGAAGTCGTAGATTCCTGGTTGCTGGAGCTGCCCGTTTTGCTGCTGGGGTATAGCTGAAAAGAGACGCGTCGTTGCGACTGCCTACAGAGGCCCAAGAGAATAGTTCCTCGTATTTGGCGCTTGCAGGTTCAGCCTATCAACGGGGACGAGCTTGTTTATATCGGCGGTAGATCCCCGACACTCACGGGCCATGGTATAACTATCGGGAATCTGCTGGGAACATTCCGCCGGGATAGGGCCCGATTGAGCTATAGCGTACTACTGACGTACAAAAACCATTGCAACGGAGAAGTCCCGGCTGGGGAAACACGCGATCTCTGGCTGTCCCGTCGTAACAGGAGTATCTGCAAAGCCATCTGGCCGGATGTTCGCCGAGGGGTCGCAGTCGGTATCGGCTTGAGTCATCCTTGTGTTTTTGAACTGACGAAATCGCCCGTCTAACGTGAACGAAGGCATTTAAGGTAGATGAAGGCATAATGCACAGACACACTGCTCAACCGCTTCTGCGCGCAAACCACCTCTGGATGATTGGAAGCTAACAGTGTAGGGCCGGATGTAGAGCATTAATAAGATGTGGTAATAGATTTTGCGCCGCCTTGTTAGGGACAAGTTTACTGAAGCACAGTAAACAGCGCCGTGGATAGCTACCTCTACACGCTTATTGACTATCTTTTTATCCTTGACGCCCGTCCTGTCTTGGAGACCCCTTTCTGCATCGATGCGTCAAGCCAACTGCTACCCCTTGTGCCTCTTGTCTTTGTCGTAGGAAACCTTAGCTGTTGCTTTCGCAATCCAGTTGATGAAGAAGGCACCCGTTCTTGTGAGGTCGTCCGAGGAGATCGTCGGCATGCACCGCTAGCAGGATGCAGATATGCAGGAGCAGTTCCAGAAGGGTTTTGGCGAGCCGGAATTCGAGCGCTCCGTCGAAGCTGGACGAGAGCCCCGAGCCCGTTCCTGGTGTCGGAACGAGGCTACCATGATGGCTGCTCTCAACGGACCTTGGTGGTTGATTGGTGCCACGTACTACAACCCTTCCTTTTACCTACTTAGCAATCTTCCTCGGCCATCAACATCAACAATCAAGCACTTTTACCATCTGTTCTGCAAGACGTGCTCACGCTGTTTATTCCACTACGTTGACTCTGAATAGCTTCTTCCAGCGCATGTCTCAGCGGTCGTTACCCTGCAGGTTCCGATACCTGGAGGTCCACAATGGCGTCTGAGCAGCGCGGTCCTTCGCATCGGTGCCGGTGCCTTTTTCAGGCACCGGCGGGATCACTCTAGGTTGAGACTGCTCTCTGGACCGTGACGGATGTTTCTTAGGAATCTCGCTGATCTGCACTGCGCCATGGGAAGCAGAGTCTAGGCGGTCAATTCGGGATCGGCTTCGACCGTCGTCTATAGGTCGCGATATCGTACAGGCCGCATTTCGGTGACTGTCTTGCTTGTGCAGAAAAACCCTATACCATCCACTCCAGCGCCTCGTCCCTACACTTGGGGTGATTGCATAACAACTGCTTCAGCGCTGGCAACAAATCAAATCCATCAAACAAATCCATCAAATCAAATCAAATAAACAAATCAAATCCAATTTTTTGAGGCACCAAACAAATCAAACCCAAAACTGAATTTGATTTGATGGATTTGATGGATTTGATGGATGTGATCATGAAGGGGTAGGGTTATATGTGGTGAAAAGGCCATAATAAGGGACTCAGGTGGCGCCCAAGCCAAGATGCATTAGCCTGGAACAGCCACTTTCGCAGCCACTTTTGCAGCCACCTTTACAGCCACTTTGGCAACCACTTTTGCAGCGCGTCGGAGGGCCATCTTTTTCCCGGGTTCCCGCCACCCGGGGTGGGTGGTCTTGCAACACTCACGATGGCTAATCTTGTTTCCAGCGGCGCCATTACGGACAGCATCGACGGCGACGACATCTCGATTGCTCCCAAGAGTGACTTCCCGGTCAGAACGAACGCGTTCGCAAGAATCGGCACGCTTAAGAAGAGCTTCCTAGAGCAGATTCGCGACGCCCAAGCCGTGGGCTCCCTCCCTCTCAACCTCCCTCCAACCGAATACCCCTTGATTATAGGTCCCGAGAACCGTCAACACCACCTCCGCGCGCACTTCTACGATAAATCACGTCCCTCGTGGATCCACAAGCACGGTACCCTTCTCCTCCGCGTCATTCCAGGGGATCCTGGTACCCAAGATGGTCAGTTCTGGGCATGCAGCCAGTGCGGTATGCTCTACGATGCTGAAGCTACATCCTCCGCGGGGAAGCATCTCGTCAAGCGCCATCGTATCACCAAAGACGGCGAAGTGCCGTCGGCGGCTACTACGGGCAAGCGAGAAATCCCAATCGATGAGCTCATAGTAGCTCAAACCAAAAAGAGGGTCAAACTCCCACCCCACACAAAACAGAAGGATGAGTTCAAAGACCTGTTGGTCAACTGGATGGCTGATTCGGATATCCCTTCTCGGTGGTCGAGAATAAACGCTTCCAGGCGTTACTCTCATTCGTGAACCCCGTACAAGCCGATGAGCTTCTTCCGAAAAGCCACAACACTGCCCGGGCTTGGTTGAAAACCGTCTACACCCGCGAGTTCGATACCTTGAAAAGCGACCTCCTCGCCACGCCCAACCCGATTCATATCTCCTTTGATGGGTGGTCATCCCCGGGCACCGCAGCCTTTTTCGCCGTCGTTGCGCACTATTTTGATAACGCTGGCGTATTCAACACGAAGCTCATGGCCCTTCCACGCATCAAGGGCACACATAATGGCGAAAATCTTGCGAAGGGAATGATTGAGGTGATTGAGCGTTTTGGGCTCCAATCTAAGCTGGGATTCTTCCAAGCTGACAACGCAGATAACAACGACACGTGCATTACCGAACTTCTGAAGCACTTCAACCCCCGCCTTTCTACCGCGCAAATCGACACCCTCAAGAGCGTTAAGCGCATTCGCTGTATCTGCCACATCTTGAACCTTGTTGCTAGGGCGTTTCTTGACGGCGAGAACAAAGAGACGATTAAGAAGCTGGGTGAGGGTTCAGACGAGCGACTGTCTGCAGAGCAAGAGAAGGAGCTTCTCGTAGCGTGGCGAGAAACTGGGCCGCTAGGGAAGCTTCACTATCTCGTACACTTCGCTCGTCGTACGCCACAGCGAAAAGATACTTTCAACGACTTTACCCACGGTACGGTTCCCTCCTAAACTACTAGAAGCCGGGCTAACTTAGTTTTTTGCTTATAGGAAAGCTCCTCCCAGAGGAACAGGCCGAGTTCGGTGCTATCCTCGTCGACCCCGCAATCCAAAATCTACATCTCAAAGCGGATAACGACACTCGTTGGCACTCAGTCTACCACATGATTGAGCGCGCCCTCCTTCTTCGCGAGCCTCTCACGCAGTTCAGCGCTCGCTACAATCGATTAGGGGACCTCACTGACGAGGCTCTACTTTCCTCAGAAGATTGGGCAGTGTTAACGGAGATCAAAGCTGTTTTGGCGCCCTTCAAGTTCATCACCAAGAAGTTCGGGGTAGGAAACCCAATCTCAGCGACGTTGTCACCCACATCTTCAGCCTTCATCGGGATCTCAAGCATCTACATCGTGAATACTCAATCGAGTTTGAACGTTCTGGGGGTTTGATAGCTCTATATTTCCGCCCAACGATGAGCGCCCCGCTGGCCGTTCCCTGCATTCCTGGTGCCCGCGGCAACAATACCCGCAGCGGGTTCGCCGCGTGCCCACCCGATTCGCCGACTACGAAGTTGACCTCCCCGGTATTGGGCATCGTCGCCCAGTTGCCGCTAAGCAGCAAGATCCCCGCATCGAGCTCGGAACTCCTCTTCACGATGAACTCGATGTCCCCTCCTTCTCGAGCCTTCAATCGAGCATCAAGTACGCCATCGACAAGCTCGAGAAGTATATGGAGATACTAGATGAGACACCTGCTTATTGGGCAGCTCTCATTCTTCACCCGGGACGTAGGATGAAGTGGGTGCGGATGTTCTACCGCAACGAAGATTCACACCGAATTCAACAAATCCAACGACGGTTTTATAACTTACTTCGACGAGCATTACGCGGCAGCCGAACCCCCGCTTACCCAATCACAGACCCCCGAACAACCTGGCGAGGTTGATGGCTTTGGACATGACTTCTACGATAACCCCAGTATAAACGACGTTGTTGACGAAGTTGGGGAGTATCTACGGGGCTCTGTACTCCCCGTTGATGATCCAGTTCGGTGGTGGAAAGAAAAAGCATCAGATCTCCCCCGGCTTTCAAAAATGGCGCTTGAGATATTGTCAATCCCCCCCTGCGCCACCGAATGTGAGCGCACCTTCAGCCTCACCAAGCTCACGATAGGCTCGCAGCGACACTCTACCGGCGACGATACCCTTCGGAGCTTCAATGTATGCGAAATTGGCTGCGGGCAGCGGGAAGATGATGTACACGGGGCATGGCTGTCTTGGAGGACCCCTTCTCTATGTGGTCGACCCGGAATAACCTTATCCGGGCAGGGGTAGTCAAATCCATCAAATCAAACAAATCCAGTATTGCCATCAAATCAAATCCGGGTCCAAAATGGTCAAACAAATCAAGTCAGGTGCCGGATTTGATTTGATTTGATTTGATGCCAGCGCTGTGGCATAGACCATTCGATAGAGCTCAGGATCGTCTACGATCCTGTGGCCAGTACTGCTACGACAAAAACCGGGTTTACATTCTTGTAGATAACGGACCACCCGATTCGCATGATGTGTCCACGTTTATATATAAATGGGACGGAAAACGGCTGTCAGTATCTACCACGCCTATCTCTGCCATGCCTTGCTAATATTCGAGTCCAGCATCGAGATGCCACTCAATCCCATTTTCCAGCTTCCTTACAATACCCGTTCCATGCTACCGGTACCTTATCAGGGTATACCGACGAAGAGTCAAAAACACATTCGGCGAGGAGAGATACCAGGCAATGCTCATTGCGAGAATCAGACAAAGACTGAAGTGGGGACAAGACCTGCCATTGCAGGAGAACGCTTTCCTCCTCGACCATCCTGAGCTTGTCTCACAGCTCTGAAGCAACTTGAAATTGGGCAAGGACGATGTTTGTCATCTGCAGAATGTTTCTCTTTTGGGCCTAGAAGTGCTCTCCCTGTCTCAATGTCGGATGGAGCACGTAGAAATCGATGCATTGTTCCAGCAAACTGACGTGATGAAGTTCACGCGGTGATGAGAATCCAGCCGGTGATTTGTCTCCGACGGCCCCCCCTAAGAGAGTGAGGGGTCGGGTGCTGCGAAACCGTGATGTACTCTAAGAGTGTGATGCCCTTGCAAACGACTTCCACCATTTACATGAAATGAAAGCTGCTAATCAGTACGGGGAACCAAGGCGACATGCACGGCGATGGGCGCGACCACCACTATAATCCTAACTCTATCCAATTTGCAGATACGATAATACGAAAGCAATAGCAACAGAAAAGAAAGAAAATGGAATCAGAGACGGTTACCTAGCCGAGTTAAATCTCAAACAGCATCTGCACTAACCTGGCCATGAAGGCGCTCATACCTGTCCAGTGCCTCCGTCTCGGCCACATTCTCGTAAGGCTCCCATGTCTCCTCCCCGCCTTCCCACTTCACAAGCAGTTCCACGCTGCCGTCGTCCAGCCTCCTGTCGCTACAAATCTCCTTTACCTCCCACTCTTCCTCCTTGTCGTCATCGTCAATCACTGGTGAGGGCGCCAGAGAGTGGTCACGCAATTGCCGAGCCCCATTTTGAATAGGGTTAACGGCCTTGAGCTTGGTGTGATACCTCACCTCAATGGCCCCGGCGGTACGCCCCGGGAAATGCTCGGCAATCGCGGACCAAGATAGTCCCTGCTCCCTCAGCTGATAGATTGTCGTATCGTCCTCTGGCGTGTATCTCGCCCTCCGTAAGGTTGAAGTTGACTTTGAGCCAACTGGTGGGCTCTCGGCCTTCGTGGGTGGTGTGCTCCTCTGTCTCGCCTGGCGGTGCTTCTGCGTGGAGGGCATGGCGCTTCGGTTCCCCGTCCCATCGCGCCCTCTTCCATGCTTTGCACACGGGGCCCAGGTAAACCAGCGCTGGCATCAAATCAAATCAAATCAAATCCGGCACCTGACTTGATTTGTTTGACCATTTTGGACCCGGATTTGATTTGATGGCAATACTGGATTTGTTTGATTTGATGGATTTGACTACCCCTGCCCGGATAAGGTTATTCCGGGTCGACCACATAGAGAAGGGGTCCTCCAAGACAGCCATGCCCCCGTGTACATCATCTTCCCGCTGCCCGCAGCCAATTTCGCATACATTGAAGCTCCGAGAGGGTATCGTCGCCGGTAGAGTGTCGCTGCGAGCCTATCGTGAGCTTGGTGAGGCTGAAGGTGCGCTCACATTCGGTGGCGCAGGGGGGGATTGACAATATCTCAAGCGCCATTTTTGAAAGCCGGGGGAGATCTGATGCTTTTTCTTTCCACCACCGAACTGGATCATCAACGGGGAGTACAGAGCCCCGTAGATACTCCCCAACTTCGTCAACAACGTCGTTTATACTGGGGTTATCGTAGAAGTCATGTCCAAAGCCATCAACCTCGCCAGGTTGTTCGGGGGTCTGTGATTGGGTAAGCGGGGGTTCGGCTGCCGCGTAATGCTCGTCGAAGTAAGTTATAAACCGTCGTTGGATTTGTTGAATTCGGTGTGAATCTTCGTTGCGGTAGAACATCCGCACCCACTTCATCCTACGTCCCGGGTGAAGAATGAGAGCTGCCCAATAAGCAGGTGTCTCATCTAGTATCTCCATATACTTCTCGAGCTTGTCGATGGCGTACTTGATGCTCGATTGAAGGCTCGAGAAGGAGGGGACATCGAGTTCATCGTGAAGAGGAGTTCCGAGCTCGATGCGGGGATCTTGCTGCTTAGCGGCAACTGGGCGACGATGCCCAATACCGGGGAGGTCAACTTCGTAGTCGGCGAATCGGGTGGGCACGCGGCGAACCCGCTGCGGGTATTGTTGTGCCGCGGGCACCAGGAATGCAGGGAGACGGCCAGCGGGGCGCTCATCGTTGGGCGGAAATATAGAGCTATCAAACCCCCCAGAACGTTCAAACTCGATTGAGTATTCACGATGTAGATGCTTGAGATCCCGATGAAGGCTGAAGATGTGGGTGACAACGTCGCTGAGATTGGGTTTCCTACCCTCGAACTTCTTGGTGATGAACTTGAAGGGCGCCAAAACAGCTTTGATCTCCGTTAACACTGCCCAATCTTCTGAGGAAAGTAGAGCCTCGTCAGTGAGGTCCCCTAATCGATTGTAGCGAGCGCTGAACTGCGTGAGAGGCTCGCGAAGAAGGAGGGCGCGCTCAATCATGTGGTAGACTGAGTGCCAACGAGTGTCGTTATCCGCTTTGAGATGTAGATTTTGGATTGCGGGGTCGACGAGGATAGCACCGAACTCGGCCTGTTCCTCTGGGAGGAGCTTTCCTATAAGCAAAAAACTAAGTTAGCCCGGCTTCTAGTAGTTTAGGAGGGAACCGTACCGTGGGTAAAGTCGTTGAAAGTATCTTTTCGCTGTGGCGTACGACGAGCGAAGTGTACGAGATAGTGAAGCTTCCCTAGCGGCCCAGTTTCTCGCCACGCTACGAGAAGCTCCTTCTCTTGCTCTGCAGACAGTCGCTCGTCTGAACCCTCACCCAGCTTCTTAATCGTCTCTTTGTTCTCGCCGTCAAGAAACGCCCTAGCAACAAGGTTCAAGATGTGGCAGATACAGCGAATGCGCTTAACGCTCTTGAGGGTGTCGATTTGCGCGGTAGAAAGGCGGGGGTTGAAGTGCTTCAGAAGTTCGGTAATGCACGTGTCGTTGTTATCTGCGTTGTCAGCTTGGAAGAATCCCAGCTTAGATTGGAGCCCAAAACGCTCAATCACCTCAATCATTCCCTTCGCAAGATTTTCGCCATTATGTGTGCCCTTGATGCGTGGAAGGGCCATGAGCTTCGTGTTGAATACGCCAGCGTTATCAAAATAGTGCGCAACGACGGCGAAAAAGGCTGCGGTGCCCGGGGATGACCACCCATCAAAGGAGATATGAATCGGGTTGGGCGTGGCGAGGAGGTCGCTTTTCAAGGTATCGAACTCGCGGGTGTAGACGGTTTTCAACCAAGCCCGGGCAGTGTTGTGGCTTTTCGGAAGAAGCTCATCGGCTTGTACGGGGTTCACGAATGAGAGTAACGCCTGGAAGCGTTTATTCTCGACCACCGAGAAGGGGATATCCGAATCAGCCATCCAGTTGACCAACAGGTCTTTGAACTCATCCTTCTGTTTTGTGTGGGGTGGGAGTTTGACCCTCTTTTTGGTTTGAGCTACTATGAGCTCATCGATTGGGATTTCTCGCTTGCCCGTAGTAGCCGCCGACGGCACTTCGCCGTCTTTGGTGATACGATGGCGCTTGACGAGATGCTTCCCCGCGGAGGATGTAGCTTCAGCATCGTAGAGCATACCGCACTGGCTGCATGCCCAGAACTGACCATCTTGGGTACCAGGATCCCCTGGAATGACGCGGAGGAGAAGGGTACCGTGCTTGTGGATCCACGAGGGACGTGATTTATCGTAGAAGTGCGCGCGGAGGTGGTGTTGACGGTTCTCGGGACCTATAATCAAGGGGTATTCGGTTGGAGGGAGGTTGAGAGGGAGGGAGCCCACGGCTTGGGCGTCGCGAATCTGCTCTAGGAAGCTCTTCTTAAGCGTGCCGATTCTTGCGAACGCGTTCGTTCTGACCGGGAAGTCACTCTTGGGAGCAATCGAGATGTCGTCGCCGTCGATGCTGTCCGTAATGGCGCCGCTGGAAACAAGATTAGCCATCGTGAGTGTTGCAAGACCACCCACCCCGGGTGGCGGGAACCCGGGAAAAAGATGGCCCTCCGACGCGCTGCAAAAGTGGTTGCCAAAGTGGCTGTAAAGGTGGCTGCAAAAGTGGCTGCGAAAGTGGCTGTTCCAGGCTAATGCATCTTGGCTTGGGCGCCACCTGAGTCCCTTATTATGGCCTTTTCACCACATATAACCCTACCCCTTCATGATCACATCCATCAAATCCATCAAATCCATCAAATCAAATTCAGTTTTGGGTTTGATTTGTTTGGTGCCTCAAAAAATTGGATTTGATTTGTTTATTTGATTTGATTTGATGGATTTGTTTGATGGATTTGATTTGTTGCCAGCGCTGAGGTAAACTGCACCATAAAAGTAGGCGGCGAACCGTCCACTGTAACGCGTTTGAGGACTGCGTTCCCAAGGGGCTATTCCTTAAACTCCGCGACAGCGTCTCTGCCCATTTCAGCGTCTCTTTCCAGAGTGGATTCTCGTGACGACAGCGGGCGGGTAGTGCCGCGCTTACCCTGGCGCTTCGGGCGCCGGGTCGACCTCTGAGCCCCTTTCGACGAAGAGTCGCCGCGATCCGGACGGGTCTGCCGCTGAGAGGCTGTTCCGCCGCTGCAACGGTCACAGTACCCACCATACGGCGCTTACAGCGCGGCGGCTGGACAACCTCATCCTCGCTGTGCACACCGGGAGAGTAGTCCTCCTCATCATCGGTATCGCGACGTCGACGGCGGCGCAGGTCGCGCTGCGAGGCCATTCCGCCAGTCGTTACGTCACAGCGACCAACAGTGTGCTGTAGTGTTGGTGAGCGCGCGCCTCGTGATGTTGAAGTGGAAAGATGCCAAAGGTTGTAAGAATAGCTCCTAGAAGCATTTTGCGTGCAAGCTGGCCATCTCGGCACTGCTGGTGTGCTGGGGAACGAGCGTAATATGAACTGCGTACGCGGGTGCGCGGAGAAAGGCGGACTCGACCTCGGAATCGGTAAGGAGGCTGGAACCGGCCTCTCTGGCCTCCCCGACCCTCCACTTTCCCTCCTGGCTCCAAAACGGGCTCGCAAGAAACCTGCTCGCGAGAAACCCGCTCGGCCGTAAAACGCCTCGTCGTATGCGGTTCCCAGGGGGTGTAGGGGTCGCGGGTGGCGTGGGGACGAGGGATCGGCTCACCGGTCCCTCGTAACTCTGCCAATCATACCATTGCCGAGATGGAAAGAAGCCTGAGAAAAGAGGGCCGCCGTAGGACATCGTTATCGCCACGAATCACGACCCTTGACCTGAGGCTGGCATGATCCGTGAGACGTCGCCGGGGGTTGCCTAGAGCGGCTCAGCCGAAGCGGGGGTTGGCCCGTCGTCTCCTGCAGCGCCTTCCCACATCCGTCTGCATGTGCCTCCTCCTTTTTTCGTCCCAAGTCTGGCGTCGCCCATGGCAAGGCAGGATCTCCCCGACTCTCCCCGACCCGTCTCCAAGGCGCTGTCGTTTCCGCCAATCAGCTCCTTCTTAAAAGACGATCTGCCTTGCCGTCGGGGGAGCGGAAGGCGACCGGCGGCGTCAGCAAGGCCACGTCATCGTTTTGGCGGCCGTATCGGCCGGCGTATGGCCCAGAATTAGGCCGCATTCGGAATCAGGCTGGTTCACCTGCATGTCTCGCCGCAGCTGCGCTGGCATTCGGTCCGATTGTGGCCAAAAGGGTTTACCGAGACGCTCGGCGAGACGCTCTGGATCTGCCAAGCGAGGGGGGGCCTCCTGGTGTCTCCGCATATGATGAAATCGATATCTGCAGGAGTTCTGTGACTGGTCAGGATACGCAGGTCTTGCAAATTGCGCGGGGGCACGGAGGGTGGGGGACGGGGGGCTTACCAGGCAAGCATGGATTCTGATCCCACGGGCGAAAGGAGATACTCTGGAAGGTAGAGTGAAGAGAAATGGGGACGGACGAGGTGAGATGTCGCTGACGGGGAGAAACCAAAACGGGTGTTGGGGTGGCTCTAAAGGGGAGAGGAAGCTCGAAGCCGAGACCAGAATCGAGCCAAAAGTTGCAATAGACAAAATGTACCGTAAAGGGCGAGAATATCTTCATCGGCGACGCGACGGCAGGCGGCTAGGGGACGCCAAAGAGGGCAAGGACGAGGCCGAGGCATCCGGCCTGGCGAAATGGGGATCGGAGCGCGGGCGACATTGGGCTAGCGGGCTGCAGACGAAAGGGCAAGGGAAGAGCGAAGGAGGATGGAGGAGGGAGAAAGTCGAGAGTACAAGAAATGGACGTCGGAGAAGAGGGCCGCTATTTATGCGGCAGGCGCGGCTGAGCCGTGCGAGGACGCGAGTCTGACGGAGCGCTATTCCCGATTGAGAGGGGCGCCATTCCCGGAGGGCACAACAGCATGTTCTGCATTACATTAGAAACAGCTAAATCAGACGATTATACAGCCTCTTAGCAAGTATCTATTAACGAAGCGCCTCCCATGCAACCTTCTTTTTGTCTAACTAAGCCATGCCGCAATGAAACCAATATCCAGTGTCCCTATTCAGTAGACTTGGATCCAACAAGAACCAAAAAATAACGTATCCAATGCCTGCCTGCGTTGAGTGGTTACCCCATGAGGTAGGCGAGCCACCAATGTCGGTATCCTTCTCGAACTCCCCAACTCCAGGCCGAGGCATGGGAAAGCGAAGCCAAGTCCGATATGAAAATGCCCCCAACTCCGAAATACCTCACCACACGGCCCGAAATGTCACCATTTTGCTCTACCCAACGCCTATCCGTGAGACCCTGAGGCCGGACCGAGCAATCAGCCCCCTTGGGGAGGGTAACCGCCCGGGCTTTACCGTAATGCAAGAGCCAGCGAGCTCCTCGAGGCACGGTCGCACTCCCACGCATCAAAATCAAACCGCGCCGCCCTCGTCGTCGTGTGGGCGAAAGGAACTCTCGCGTTCTCCTTGCAGAGAAGACGGGCGAGACGGCGCGGGACCGCGGCGAGAGGGGTGTGTCCAGCCTCTGGGAGGCCCGGGACTCGACCAACCAGTTTCTCGGATCTGAAGCTGCATACCGTGCACATCATTCTCATGATCCGTCATCGCATCTGGCTCCATCGTCAAGGCGAGCGGTCCCTCCAGAAGAAGAAGCCCGTTCCGGTTAGATGTGGGCCAGGTCTGGTCTGGATGGAGGCCCGAGGAAGGACCAAGTGAGTGCCCTCCCACGTAGGCTGTATGATGGCGCGGGTAAGGAGGAGGTGGAGGCGGCGTTGGTCGGAACCCAAATTCCCTTCTCTCGCCTCGCGGGGGAAGGAGACGGGGAGAGGACCTGCGCGGCGGCAAATCCTC
This sequence comes from Chaetomium olivaceum, assembly GCA_039881045.1. Classification (NCBI taxonomy): domain Eukaryota; kingdom Fungi; phylum Ascomycota; class Sordariomycetes; order Sordariales; family Chaetomiaceae; genus Chaetomium; species Chaetomium olivaceum. The sequence continues at coordinate 91,403 of JAYWVB010000020.1, forward strand.
CGTCCGAAGAAGCTGGATAGGCTCTTCGGGCGTCCGACTCATAATCCCGTCGCTGGCCGAGACGTACGGAGATTCCCAGTCCTCGGCCTTGCCACGCCAAACTTCACACACGGAGGTGGCAACGGAGCGGTATCCTTGGTCCATTGTTGTCATGCTGATACTGCTGACGACAGTCCTTGGGCGGTGCGGGGAGGGAGTTGGTCTTTCGCGCTCGCGTTCCGGTGGTGGCGTCGCCTGCTGCAGTGGCCCACGATACCGTTCCAGTTCCTTTCCTGGGAGCTGTTCTTGGAATGACGGAACTTCCCTTAGCCGAAGACGAAGATGATCGTCGTAGTTGCTGTTATAGCTCTGGGGGAGCTCATCTCTTTCCTCTTCGCTGTCGTAAGCACGGTCACCGTATTCGAGCTGTCGCTGGGAGAGGTGCGATTCTCCATGCCGTGGCCACGAGGATGAATACTCTGGCTGGGCGTTATCGTTCCATGCTGAACTGCGAGCAACCGTTGATGCCGGCTCCGAACCAGGTTCGTAATGCGGACGGCGCGCATTCAATCCAGACTCCCCGGAGTCGGATTGAAAATCTCTCACCTCGGACCCCGAAGATTTGTCTGCCCACTAGTGTCAGTTTCTCGCTCGAAGCAGGTTGCAGTGCTTCTCGGGGATTTACTTACTCTCATATGTTTCGTGTATGATGTGGTGACGTCTATGAGAATTGGGATGCTTGGGTGACTCTTTAGAAGAACGGCGAGGCGGTCGAGTCGGTAGCTTTCTCCCTGACGAGGATCTACCCCGGGACCCCGAGGGCGAACAATCCTCCGAGTCACGCACACGCCTCGCGTCGGATGTCGATGACCTCCGTAAGAGCCTGTGCTCCCTCAGAATGATTGCTGGTCTGGGAGCATCTTCTGGGTAGTCTTCGATGTAGGGGGTTTGCACACGCCGGGTTTTGCTCTCGGTGGGTTTTTTCTTGTCAACTTTGTGGTGTTCTTTGGCGTCGCATCCTGAGGCAGCCCCGGCCCCAGATGGTCGGGGTTTTGTTGAGCGTCTCCGCCGTTCCCGTTCCCGTTTCTGTTCCTGTTCCTGTTCGGTATCGGTGTCCTCTTCGGAAACGGTGACTTCGTCTTCATCATCCGCTCTGCTTGCTTCACACGTGCACTTGGCGAGTCTGCGTGGCTTAGGCTTAGGTGACCTCTTTCTCCTAGGGCTTCTCTCCTTGGTAGTCCTCCTCTCGGTGGTGGCCCTCTGTCCTTCATAGACATAGGCGATGATCACACTATCACCTGAGTCGTAGTCGGTGGTAGTGGTGGTAGCACTCGGATCGTCGTGGGTGTCCATGTTGTCTGATCTTCTCTTGCAGCGCAGCTGCTACACCTTGTGGGATGAGGAAGAGACTTTCAAACATCGGGAGGGAGGTAATTGCGAGAAGAATGTCAAAGACCGTCATGGGGGGCAGTCCGTCTGAGAGGAGGGGGAGAAAGTAAAACCCCCACGAGGAGAGGAGGCAGGTAAAATACGCTGGGAAGGACATTTCTTGGAACATCTGTGGTCCTGTGGAACCTTGACCCAAGTGGCAAAGATACAAAAACAAAAATAATGATCAAGAATTGGGTGGGAAACTTGTCAAATAAGAGAGAAGAACATTTGTGGCTTTGTGCGTATGGGCTGCATTGGTTTGGCTAAGGCAGCTTAATCAAATGCGACCTGCGTGGCAGATGCAACAAGCCATTTCGTGGCTTCGGTTCAGTTTGGGCCGCAGGAGAGCAACCCTTCAGGGCTGGCTAGCCTGGCTGTGAAGCGAGGGATGGAGAGTCTGGAGTAACCCGATTTGCGGCTTCTGTTTGAAAGATGTGCTTGCCTCGTTCTTTCGGGCATCCACGTGGTGAGCCAAAACAGGCACTTCGGGCAGGAAGGCGCTTTCGAATCTCATAGGTCACAATCTCATAGGTCAGGATAGTAAGGCATGAACGATTCGCTGTGGGCTTGCCATCAGTTGAACTCGAAGCCGGGTCTGGGCCCGAGTGATGCCACCTACCTCTGGTACCTGAGGTACTGTACAGTGCTTACACCTAAACAAGGAACTCCAACTTGAGACACTGGGCTGCACCTCGACGTGGACCGGCCTGATGGCTTGATGCTGACTTCACCCTGAGACTCCCGCACTCCCGAACTTCCGCGGTGCACACAACGAATTACACGAGAGAAACGAGTCGGCAAATATCGGCGAATAATCTTTCATGTTTTTATTTAGCAAAAGAATGGAATTTTTGAACTTACCTTGCTCACCTGCGGCCCAACGCGGATTGCGGCCCGAAGCAGGCAACATCACTTCAACGTTCCATGACAGGACCCGCCCAAACTTGAAGCACTCTCCCTACCCTGTCTTATGACCGGAATAAATGACAAAGAAAATATATTAATTTAAACCTACCATGCCCATATACTATCCACGCCGCGGCTTATTGCGATGACCCTCGCAACTGTCGAGGATCTCACCGTCGTAACCGTTGGAACCGTCGAGAATTTTGCCCCCTAAACGGTGTGACTGTCAAGGATTTCGCCGTCGTAATCGTCGTAACCGTCGAGGATTTCACCGTCCGGGCCCGTCGTTCCCGTATACACGTACCAGACAGGTCCAGGCTCCGTGTGCCTTGACCTGCTTCGCCGTCGGCGCCGCTTACCGTCATCCCGGTCGCTCGACCGGGCCCGTGACCGCCGCCGATCCCCATTCCGATCCCGATCACGATCACGATCCCGTTGGCGGTGCGGATACGGCCGGGCCGGGGGCGGCCTTGGCCTTGACCTTGAGCGAGAAGGATCTGGCGGATAACCGTGGCCTGACACGTAGCTTGGCGCGTAGACTGGCGCGTAGACTGGTGCATAACCATCAAACTCTCCCGCTCCACGGGGCGGCATGGGCCGGGGGAAATAATGGTGATGGTTGATGCCCGCCTCTTTTTCTGCGCGTTCCACATTAGCCCAGGCGTCCTTGAAAATCCTGTCGAAGTTGTCATCAAATAGGCCATTCTTGTCAACATCCATGCGGCGACGGATTCGTTCGTAAAACTCGTCGTCGAAGGGAGTCCCGGGATGGACGGCGCCCATGAAAGGATCATCACGGCGGCTATCTCGACTAGCGCGAGGTACGGAGTCCCAAGGGTCCGCCTCATAAGGACTATATGGATCCCGGCCGCGGTTCCGGCCACGGTCACGGCCACGGCCCCAATCCTCGTTCCCATACTTGTACTGGTTACCGCTTTGGATCCCCTGGACATATTGAACTCCCTGGACATATTGTCCAGAGTAAGGATTGTATACCATTTTGTTGGAGTATCCCGAAGCGGCCGACACTCTGGAGTCCCATGAACCCAGGCCGAACACGTAGAGCGGGTTTAAATGTGACAATTAATACCGCCCGCGATTGCTTTGAGTCCGTACAATGGGTGCAAGATGGTAACGGCGGAACAATATGATTTTTGGTACCCTCAACCTGAACTGTTCGGTGGGTATAAAGCCGATGACTGGGACAAAGAAAAAAAGGACCATTGTATTCTACAGAACCCAAAAGAAAAAATGAGATCAAGTAAAAAGGAAAAGAAAAAGTAAAAGTGAACGTCCGACCCCAGTTAACGGGTCCCTTTCCCTCTCCGTTTCCGTGATCCGTCAGTGACCACGCCCTTTCCCTCCGGCTCTGTTTCGGAAATATCCTTCTCCACTTCGACAAGGTCGCTCGAGCTTCTGCTCGCGCTGTCGTCGATAGACTCAACCTTGATATCGGGGGGGCTCCGCCGTCCTAGCGCCTCTTGTACCAGCTGCTTTCCCTCATCCAATTCCCCGTTAGAAGCCCCGCAGGCCATGCACTTCCACATGCCTAGCTCGGACAACGACTTTGTTCCAGGCGGTGCCTGTCCGTTGACCAAGCGGCAGCTGGAGCACATCAGGACAATCCTGTTTTTGGCGGCCGTCTCGTCCTCGCCCAGGAGAGTATCCAAGATGCGGTCGTACCAGTGCGATTCGGCAGGGGGGGCCATTGCGGCGGGTGGGTATTGCATGAACGCAGGGACCGGTCTTCCGTCAAACGCATTGGGAGCAAACTCGGCCAATGCATCCAGGTCGGATTGCGCGGTCTGTGGCCGAGACGGGGTACCGAGCCTGCTGTGCGGCCTAGACTGGGGAGTGCCAGGACGGGGAATGGGAGGTCGTTGAATGTTGGCCGTGGGCGGGGGCGGCATATTCGTTCGCTGGGGCATCCCCGGGTGCTTTGCATTCGGTCGCCCTTCGTTGTCCCGCTCCGCGGCGTCACCTCCCTCGGTTGTCTTCTTCCCCTTCTTCTGCTTGTTCCCGGTCTCGCCATACTTCTCTAGCAACTCCAGCGTCGAATCGTACTTTGTCGCATCCTTCAACTTCTGGATGGTCTTTGCGCGTTCTGTCTGATATTCCTTAAGTCGCACGCTGCGCCTCTGAATGCGGTAGTCGAAGAAAGCCGTGACAGCAGCACGGACGAGGGTGATCAGAACCGGACCGCCGGCAATGCCCGTCCATTCCCAAGCTCCCATGTACCTCCATCCCACGACCAATACCAAAACGATACCATAAACCAAGTATGCGAAGCCGAGGTAGAGCGTGCAGAGTAGCTTGATCCGTCGTGATTTGGCCCGGTCCTGGTCGAGCCGCGTTTGGGTAGTTGTAATTTTGGCGGAGAGAGCGGAAAGTGCCTTCTCAAACGATGCCGGGGAGGATTCATCCTTCTATAAAAAATGAATATGGTTAGATGACCGACCGGAAGTTGAACCTGGGTTTCTTTGGGTACTCACCCCCCACGGCCAAAAGGAGACCATTGTCGCAGAAGTTAAAAAGGTTGTCGCCTACGATGGGCAATGAGCGTTAGAAGAAGAAAAAAAAATCGTTTGCCTTGCCAGAAACGACTGGCCGGCAGAGGTTCCAGTTGTTTTGCGGTGTCGGGTTATGTCGTGCTGTAGCTTGCCTCCGGCCTTCCCCAGCCACAAGAGGTGACCAGCAGTAAAGAGGACAAGGAAGCCCAGAAGCTTGTGTACGGTGACCTCATGGTTGCTTATAGCGATATCCTTGGCTCTCCTTTTGTCCCATGCAACATAAACGAGTTTCATCACCCCAGCCACACGGAGCAAATGGAAAGGGCAGTAATTTCTCTTGGCTTCATATCTTCAGACTATTATAATGAGTGTTTATTCTACATCAACAAGGAGGCTGGAGTTAGAGCATGAGGAACGTAATGTATGTATGCATGCTTGTATCGGGTAAACATTCGGGCCCGTTAACCGGGGCTTCGTACCACTAACCCCTGTCCCCACATGGCTGTTGCCGGCGGCAGTGTCGTCGCAGCTTAGGTCAGGGGTCCCTAATCTGGGGGTCATGCAAGGCTGCTGTCGCACAGGCGAAGTGCGGCGCAGAGAGCCGAAACGACAACTATCCACTCGAGATTGAGCAAAGGATGGCGTTGTTGATCCGAAGAGGGAGTGGAACTTGAACCTTTGTGTGTCACTCAAATCTTCTTTTTATTTCTTGAATTCCGTTATTTGCTGCCCGGGATAGTGGTGATTCCCTCTTACCATAGACCGTGGAGAGAGGTGCTTTTGGTGTTGTTGATCAGTGTTCACTCCTCGCCGCAGCAACCGAACCGCGCCCTTCCAGGACGACGCCGACGATTCCAGCTTGTCGCTGGGTTGCTATAACTTATAGCCATGTTCCAGGTGCGTACAAACTTGGAGACTTGATGGGTGGAATCCGCGTCAAAAAAACTGACAATGGCCGTGACAGCGAATCAAGGGCGCAATCGATCGCACCATCGCCGAGGAGCAAGCAAGGCAAAGAGCAGGCCTCGAAGCTGCCGGGTCTGCGCCAACTCTCGGAAGCGCCCCACGTCGGTCCCGATCGTCAAGCACCGCAGGGACTCAATCCCCCGCCCGGCGCCCTCGGCCGACAAAGAAACCTAGTCAAGACATCACGTCGAGGGATGCGAACGGCGAGGGTGCCAATACCGATCCCGCTGTATTCGAGGCTGCCTTCGTCATTGACGATATGGACGACTCGACTATTCCCTCGAGGGTAGCGACGCCGTCCTCGGCAGACAACGAGACGGGAGCTGGGATTTCCAGAAGAGCTACACCACAGCCTGGTACCGGCGCTCCTCTCAACGGGGCAGCTGATCCCTTAGCGACTGGCGATAATGGAGAAGTCAACAAGGCCGGCGCGGAACCCACAGCCGGCGCCGGACCAGCCGGTGCCCATGCGCCATCCGAGTTGCCCCCAGATGTACGGGCTCGGTTGCGGAAGCTGGAAAAGCTGGAGAAGACCTACCCAGGTTTGCATGCTATTGACCTCGTGGCGCATTTTTTCAGTACTGACTGATACGGATCTCTTCAGAACTCCTTCGATCCTACCGCATTGCGCACAGTCGAGCAACATCCATAGAACCGTTCGAGAAGGCACTCAAGGAAAACACCCCGCTCACATCTATCAAGGACCCCGACGCCCTAGTCGAGTACTTGAATCAGATCAACCTGAAAGGCGATATGGTGATGGGGGAACTCAAGCGTGTCACAGCCGAAAAGGATGACTATAAGAAGAAGGCGGAGGAATCCAGTTCAGCGTTGGAGACCTTAAAGCAGGAACTTGCCGCTCTGAAGACTGCCCAGTCGGATAAGGCGCTCGCGTCAGGGTCGAATGATGCAACAAGTGTGGCTGAGACGGGTTCCACCAAGACAGAGGATAAATCGCCAAAGGATATAGGGGTGGATGTCAAAGACGGGGAGAACTTCTTTTCGTATGACGACGAAATTCCCCAATTGCAGGCCGAGATCCAGAAAAAGTCGGAAGAGGTGGAACAGCTCCAGGCCGAAGTCAAGAACTTGACGGATGAGCTATCGCTCGCGAAAGAGAACAGCGCCGGTCTTGTCGAGAGCCTCGAGAATACAGCCAGGGAACTTAGCGAAGCGAAAGACGCCGTCGCAGTCAAGGCCTCCATCGAAACACAACTAGAGGCAAGAAACACAGAGATCTCGACGCTCACCGAACGTCTGGATAAGGCACAGACGAAGCTAAAGGATCTCGAGGCGCAAGCCGAAAAGGCCAAGAGCGAGGCAGCTGCGACGGTCAAGGAGAAGACGACGCAGCTCACTGCCTCTACTTCTCGAAATAAGGAACTGGAAATCGAGCTGAAGAAGGCTGGGGAGGCCAAGTCTTCCCTTGACCAGAAGATCAAGACCCTCACTTCGGAAATTGAGACATTGAAGAAGACCAAGGCCCAAGATGAATCCAAGATCGATGAGCTCAACAAACAGATCCGTTCTGCGAAGACACCGGCCGCTCCATTGGCGACCCCGACACCAGTTCAAGAGAGTGGTCTTGCGCCTCCGCCAGGTGGTGGTGGTGGTAATGGTGGTGGTGGTGGTGGTGGCAAAAAGAGAAATAGGAAAAAGAAGAAGGGCGGCGCGTCCGCCGCCGCCGCCGCCGCAGTGGAGCCCACCCCGAGCGAGGCGTCGACAACCGATGCACGGCCCGCATCGCCGGTGGAAGGCTCAACAAGCGAGGAACTTCAAGCAGAGTTGAGTCGTCTGCAGGAAGAATTGGTAGACAAGGACCAACGGATTGAGAGGTTATCAAAACAACGCAAGACGGAGGAAGACCTGCGCGAGGAGATTGAGAACCTTCAAGAGAATTTGATGTTTATTGGCCAGGATCACGTCGAGGCAAAGGAAAGGATCAAGGAGCTTGAGGCCGAGAAGAAGGCATTACAGGAACGTATCTCAGAGCTCGAGAAGGAGGCTGAATCCTCAGCGGCGGCAGCGAAGGGCAGCAGTGAACTTCAAGGCGAATACGAGTCCCTGAAGGAAGAGTTTGAGAACCTCAACATGAAATCCTCGACGCTACAGTCCGATTTGGCTGCCGCGCAACAGCTAGCTCAGACTCGGTACAAGGATCTCACTGCGCTGAGAGAAGTCCTCCAAAAAGCTCAGCCAGAACTAAAGACCCTGCGGCAAGACTCGGCTGCCCTCAAAACCACACGGGAAGAACTAACCGCAAAGAACACGGAGCTACGCAACCTCGAAAAGCGCGAGAAGGAGCTCAAGACGGAGCTCTCCAGGGCGCAACGCCTTGCCACGGATCGCGAGGGCGAGATCAAGACACTGCACGAGAAGGTCTCGCAAGAAACAAACGCGCGCCTACGCCTGGAAGACGAGAAGCGCGTGGCCGGCCGCGACCTCCGCCGCTCAGAAGCCGAGAAGATCGAAATCTCGGCCAGAGAAGAGAAGGCGTCGCGCGAACTCCAACGCGTCCAAGACGAGGCCGCCAAACTACGGCCACGCATCCGCGAACTAGAAGACGAAGCCACCCGCCTTAGAAAGGAACAGGAGATCCTCCGGGAAGAAGTCGGGCTCAAGGCCAACCAGTACACCAGCGCGCAGAACCTCCTGGGCAGCATGCGCGACCAGACGGCAGAGTTGAGCATCCAACTCAAGGAGAGCCAATCACAGTGCGAGAGCCTGGACGAGGAGCTGGCCGAGGCGCGCAAGATGCTGGGCGAGCGCACGCGCGAGGCCGAGACCATGCGCCGCCTGCTCGCGGACGTGGATGAGCGCGCCGACGCCAAGGTCCGCGACATGCGCGCCAAGATGGACGCTGCCGTCGAGGAACGCGACCGGCTCGAGGACGAGTCCAGCGCGCTCGCGCGCCGCAAGACCAGGGAGACGGAGGAGCTGCGCCAAAAGGTCCGGGATCTCGAGCGCGAGGTCAAGGCGCTTGCGAGCGAAAAGGACGAGCTGGAGCAGAAGGAGCGGGAATGGCGGCGGCGGAGGGAGGAGCTGGAGGCGTACGAGGAGCGGGCCGGCGCCGAGGTCACCGAGATGCGGACTATCGTGTCGAACCTGAGGTCGACGCTTGACGGGTCGGAGCAGCAAGTCCGGGATACGGAGAAGAAGAATGGCGAGCTGCGGCGGGCGCTGGACGACTACCGGCTGCGCTACGACAAGCTCGCCAAGGAGTCCAAGACGCTGCAGGCGAAGCTGTCGTCTCCGGTTGTTGCCAGCTCTGGACGGAGCTCCATCGACTCAACCCGGTCTGCCAGCCTGAACGGCTCCGGATCGCAGCAAGGCGGTAGCAGCCCGGACGCCATGTACCTGAAGACGATTCTGCTACAGTTCCTGGAACAGAAGGACAACAGGTTGCGGGCGCAGCTGGTGCCGGTGCTGGGGAAGCTACTCAAGTTCGACAAGTAAGTGTTGTCCGTGTGTTTGTCGTTTATTCTCAAGATGCTAACAAGATTTCTCTAGGGCGGATGAACAAAAGTGGCTCGCTGCTATTCAGCATATCAACAACAGGTAGTCGGCCAATTTTGACGGGGTCCCACTGTTGTAGTATTGTGCATCCCTTGTGCATTCTCTCAGCATCGATATGTCTGTGAGAGTACTGGCCTGGGTATGGATTTCGAGGGACCACCAAGTCTCCTCTCACTCAAAAAGGGTAAATGCTGGCGGTACGGGGTTTGCTAGTTGATTTGCCTCATCCTTTGCTCTCCGAAGCATTACATCACACCAGGATTCACTTTGTTATTCTTTTTTTTTTACCTTTCCTGTCTCTGCAGATCAAATCCCATTTGTACTTTTCTGGTGTTCGGTTGGCTCAACTTCCTCTTTTCGGTTATGCGGCAACGTGGTTACCACAACGGATGCTACTTGCAACAGACAGAGCCTCTTGGCGGGTTATTGGAGATCTTTTAGGCTTCCTCCCCCGCAGCGAACCCCAAACAGGGACCCACTGGTGAACCAAAAGAGAACACATAACGAGGCGCCAACTGCGCGCCGGGCGGCAGTGCCGGATGGATGGCGGCGTCCGGGACCTGTGGGTGGTATGGAATTTGACGAGTTAGCGGCCAGTAAAATAAATGCTACCAATGGGTGAACCCTGCTCACCTCAATTCTCAAGCACTCAATTCTGCCCTGGGGTCTGCCCCGATCAAACCAAGCAACCGCCGCAGCGATCAACCCTTGTAGGTGAGGCTCCCGTTGGATGGACTCCGAACCCAGCCCCCCGTCACAGCCAGTGTACCTGCATCCCGCAAAACAACTCATGACCATCGTGACATTGGGTGGTCTCCGCGGTGGTGCAACCTCAGCCCAAATGTACAAGTAACTCGAGTTGTAACGCGTCCCCTCCCGCGCAAGCTTGCACAAGCCGCGTCAACAACCTCAACATCTCCAACCCTCTCCCACCCTCCACCTCCCCCGACTCACTGCCCGGGGGCCAACCTCCATCTCCATCAACACAACCCTACCACCAACACTTAAAAATAAAAAATAAAAATATCACCATGACCGACCTCCCACCACGGTTCACAACCGACCTCGAGGCCAGCCTCGACGTCCCCCCATCCCACGCCTCCTCCTCCCTCGCCCCCTCCTCCGTCGATCAGCAAAGCACCAGCAGCCGATCCCGGCGATGGGACGACCCGCCCGAGGAGGAACCGCTCGGCCCGCCCGACAATCTGACGACCATGGTCTTCGTCAAGTCGGTCGCGGTGCGGGCGCACGTCGAGGCCGAGATCATGCAGCTGACCTTCACGCCGTCGGACTCGCACCTCGCTGCCCTGGGGCCCAAGTCCATCAACTCGCGCTGCGTGACCCCGGAGGGGCCCTTCGGCCTGAGCGCCTGGCACGCGGGCACCGGCCAGCGCGTGGTGACGTCGTCGACCATGCTCTCGAGCCACGGCTTGCGCGCGCACGGCGGGTTCGCGCTCAAGCCGGGCGTGGCCGACTTCATCGTGGCGTGCCCGTCGCTGATCCCGACGACGAGCTCGTCCTACAGCGAGACGTCGTCGTACGGCCCGCTGATGCCGCGGCTCGAGGTCTACGACCTGGGCCGCAAGGAGGCGGCTGCTGCTCAAGCAGGACCTGGCGGTGCGCGCGCCCGTGGCCTGGAGCCCCGACGGCGAGGTGCTGGCGGGCGCGTCGTCGCGCGACCCCAGCCGCATCGTGGTGGTCAGGATCCCCAAGACCAAGGAGGGCTATATCCGCACCACAGCCACCATCATGTGCCACTCGGACGAGGTGACCAAGCTGGCGTTTTTGCCCATGTGGGAGAGCGGCGGGCGAGCGCTGGTGAGCGCGGGGAAGGACGGGTTTTTGAGGGTCACGAGCGTGGAGACCAGGCGGACGCTGCAGAAGGTGGAGATTGGGGCGAGGGCGCCGGCGAGCATAATGCAGGTGTCCAAGGACGGGAAGCTGGTGGTGACGGTGTGGGGGCGGGACGTGGTGTTGTGGTTTTTGGAAACCGGGCGGGTGCACAACTACAATCTGAACGCGGTGCGCGTGAACGAGGGGTGGCCGCTTGCGGTTTCGCCGGATTGCAGGTATCTGGCCTGCCGGAATGAGGAAGGCTTCGATGTCATGGACGCCCAGACAGGGAAGTTCAGGGGCGAGTTTGCGTGGACGGGAGACACCATCACGGCGGCGGCGTTTAACAGTGATGGGACACGGCTAGCAATCGGGGATCACTCCGGGGTGTTGCAGTTGTTTGAGATTATCACATCATGAAAGCCGGGGAAAGGTTGGCCTCTGAGGGTGGGCGCTGAAGGTAAAAGAGAACAGCATGATATCCCGGTGTGTGATGTACGACCATTTTCAAGACTGTTGACAATGGGTAAGGTATCTGGGTAGCATCTAGAAAGGCACAAGGCAAGGGAGCCCGGGAAGATTGATTATTCGCGATGATACCAAGTCGATTGCATCTTACCAGACTTTTGTAATAGTTAGCGTCAAGTTCAATTAGGTCCGAATCAGTCTCTCGTATCCGTCTTCGGGAACCAATGGCCATTTTCCGTTTTGAACGAGTTGAGCCACCATTGCAGTGAATCGCGCACTCCACTGGCGACGCGGTTGTCTGGAGGGGCAGTTGCCAGTTCGAGGAGCCCGGCCCGACAGCATGAGATGAGACAACCCGCATCCCGATAACAGCGGACTGGGAGCACCCCTGAGTGGCACTGCATGGGTAAGACCCCACTCTCCTCGGGTTGTGTGTTCAACACGGCCACGATGAACCAGTCACAGCATTTCCTACCACTCCTAACCAGTTCACCGATCGCAGTTGGGAAGAGGAAAGTGCCGGAAACCGAAAGCTGGAGAGTACCGGCGCCGCCCTGGTATTCAGGCGGGAGTTCGGACGGAACCGCACGTTTAGCGGTCCGGGGAGCGCCGTCTGTCGTCCGAAGCCTCGTCTCATCTGATAAGGTCGGGTCTCGCGTGGTGGTGGCAGCTTATCAGCGGGATGGCGGTTGTTGTGCATGAAGGACCCTTTTTCGGGTTAGCACGACATGCGAGCAATGGGGATTACCAGGATAGCCAGCCGAGGCAATCGGTGGTGCCCCAGCGCCTCGAGATATTTGAGAGAGATATTCGTCGAGCTGTCCAACAATGGCGCTGTTCATCCAATCAATCTTCCCTCGTCACATGCAGGGGCTTCTTCAAGAGGAAACATTTCATGAGCAGTGTACTGTGACCCAGGCCAGTAACTAGAAAACGAGATTGTTCTGAATGTGACGTTGGAGAGAGGGTGATCTCATCGAGCGCTAGCGGCGAGGGTTCCCCGCAAGTTCGTCCACCTCTGTGTGGTGACAAGGGAGCGATGGCAGCTGAGCTGTGTGTTCGTCAAGTTTGTCAGGCACGCGCCAGGGAAGAGTCGTTTCTGAGTAGATATCAGCATGTGTGGGGGTTTCGATACATACGCTCACCTCTTCTTTCAGCTCTTTCTCGAACACCTGCCATGGGCCCATGTCCACCCTGCCAAGTCTAAACGCGTTGCTCCATAACTTACTCAGAAGCTGGTCCTTGTGGTTGACCACAGATAAGAGATTTTCGCGAATTTTTTCCCATCCCTCCATCCATCCCACTTAAACCCGGGGTCACGCCAAAGGGTCCCGAGTCCCGGTCCGCGCCGGTATTAAAGGTTGCCACCTACAACCTTAGCAAAAGCTCGAGTTCCTCAGCAACGCTCTCTCCCCAGTCGGGCTTGCTAAAAGCTTCGCTGACTCCCCACCAAACCTTCACCGCAAACAATCCATCTCACACAACTCACAACACTCCAACTTCCATCCTGAGCAGTTGTTCAAAAAACTCGACAGCATGGGCTGGATTGAAAACACCAACCGGCGGATCGCCACTGGTCCCGTCGGTCGCTGGTTCAAGCTTGATGGATGTGGACATGTGAGCACTTCAGGCTGTGTCTGATGCCGGGAACAATGCTAACGGCTGCCTAACAACAGCCAAAGGAGAGAAAAGGGTCGTATTTCTTTACCGAGCTGCGCGCCGGTCTTGCGACCTTCTTTGCCATGGCGTGAGTCCGCTGCGGGTATCGTGAATTGCCCGGGGCCGACGATACTAACCTGCTGGTAGCTACATTATTGCCGTCAATGCCAGCATTGTTTCTGACACCGGAGGCACCTGCGTGTGCAACGAACCCACGACCGCGAACTCGGTTATTCCCTGTGAAAATGACACCCAGTACCTCCTCTGCAAAGCCGATGTCAAGAAAGACCTTGTCACAGCGACCGCTGCCGTGGCCGCCATGGGAACCTTCTGTATGGGGCTTTTTGCCAATCTGTACGTGAACGCCCTGTGGCTGAGTATGCCGAGCTAAGAGGACAACCTGCTAACGCGACTTTGTTGGTAGACCGGTGGGAATTGCCCCGGGTATGGGATTGAACGCGTATTTCGCTTATACGGTTGTCGGGAAACATGGAACTGGGCCGGTCCCGTTCGAGGTCGCCTTGACGGCCATCTTCATCGAGGGCTTCATTTTCTTCGGCCTTGCGATTCTTGGCTTGCGGCAATGGCTTGCTCGTGCCATTCCCCGCTGCATCAAGCTGGCCACAAGTGTCGGTATCGGGCTCTTCCTAACCCTCATCGGTCTGACGTATGCCGAGGGAATCGGTCTCATTGTCGGCGGTACATCGGTGCCCATCGCCCTGGCGGGATGCCTTGACGAGCTTCGAGACGCCGATGGGCAGTGCCCAGACGGCGTCAAAATGCGCAGCCCCATGATGTGGATCGGGATTTTCTGCGGTGGCGTTTTTACCGTTATGCTGATGATGTACCGGGTCAAGGGCGCCATCATCGCCGGTATCATCCTCGTGTCCGTCATCTCTTGGCCCCGCACCACGCCCGTCACCTACTTCCCTTATACTGAGCTCGGAGACGCCAACTTCGACTTCTTCAGAAAGGTGGTCGACTTCCATCCGATTCAAAAGGTTCTGAACGTCCAACGGTGGGATGTCAGTGGCTATGGTGGCCAGTTTGGCCTGGCGCTGGTGACCTTCCTTTATGTCGACATACTGGACACCACCGGCACCCTCTACTCCATGGCTCGGTATGCCGATCTTGTCGACCCCGTCACTCAGGACTTTGAGGGCTCGACCTGGGCGTACATGGTCGACTCGCTTACCATTTCGATCGGTGCCGTGTTGGGAACTCCACCAGTTACTGCCTTCGTGGAGTCTGGCGCGGGCATCGGTGAAGGCGGCAAGACGGGTTTGACGGCCATGTCGGCCGGCTTCTGCTTTTTTATTTCCATCTTCTTTGCGCCCATCTTCGCCTCGATTCCGCCGTGGGCAACCGGTTGCGTGCTTGTGCTCGTCGGCTCCATGATGGTCCAGGCTGTGACCGACATCAACTGGAAGTACCTCGGAGACTCGCTGCCGGCCTTCCTGACCATCGCCATCATGCCCTTCACCTACTCGATCGCCGATGGCTTGATTGCCGGGATTTGCTTGTACATCTTGATCAACACGCTGGTGTGGATCATTGAGAAGGCGTCGGGTGGCCGCATTGTCCCTCCTAACAAGGAGCTCAAGGAGCCATGGACGTGGCGGACCGAGGGCGGTATCATGCCCCCGTGGATGGGCCGGCTGGTGAAGGGGAAGAAGGATTTCTGGCGCAATACTCCGAACCCGTCCATGTCCGATGCCGAGGGGGTAACAGAAAAGATTGATGGCCAGACGGCGGATTCGGATAAGGACACGGCCGTTGCAACGGGCCGGACCCAGAAGACGGCATAGCTGAAGTAAACTAGCTGCCACAGGTCTCTTCAGGGGATGCTTGCGATGTATTTCGATTGAAATTTCCACAAAGTACACGACCCAACATTTGCCCCGCAGTGTTACCACCCCCCATCCATGCGCTTATCCCAAACCACCGGGGCTGGGTGGCTGATGAACGAGCGAGCCGTGATGGGCTTCAGCTGTGAGGGACCAAAATGAAGCTCAAGTACTTCTAGGTATGCGCTTGAAGGCCGGTAGGACACCCGGAATTCGAAGCCGCCATGGCCCCTTGCTAACCTTAGGTAGCTGTGTGAAAGAGGATGTGATGTGGCTTGTAGCCGCTGGTTGATGAAGCAGGGGCCCGAAAAGCTCTGCTCTATCGCTTAGTCGATGCGATGGAATTCCGATCATTGCTGTAAAGAGCTGCGGTGTCGAGTTCCTCGTCGACTGGGAATGGCTCAAACTCGAGCTGACGAAGGCCCTGGATGAAGTAGCGTTGTGGTGCTGACAGACCATCTTTCAGATAAGCGGCAAAGGGCTAGCTTTAGTCTTGAGGCCAACCTTGATTGTGGCATCCCTTCAGCTTTGTTGCGGCGTCAACGTAGGTATTCCCGTTCGACACTGTGGGTGACGTGTTCACCTGGCATCTTGGTCAGGACGGCAAACGAGGGCCGTGATGTGTCCGGGCAGTTTAGCGTTGCTAGTCAGGATGATACCGTTTCCCGTAGCTTAGGTATTGAATTCAAATAAGGTTGTTGATATACTCTTCGACTGGGTCATAGATGATCCGTGACTCGAGTGCCATCGAAGCGAGCAAATGGTGTGCTCGTTCCCTTCTTCTGTTCTCCCCACATCTTGTCGGGTACGACTTGATTTTGGTGAGTCAACCCCACCCCCCTCTTCGGCCGGCGTTGCTTGTCGAGTTGGGGAGCGCCTGGTAAAGTGAGGTGGCCGGCTCGGCTGTTGCCTTGAATTGTGCTGTTTATCGATTCCTTTCCGTGGGGTGGTCCGTCAGCGGCTGCTCGACACGTCATCCGAAAAGGTCAAGGTACTGCTTGTGCGTGTAAGTGCTTACATACCATACATTTAAGCGGTAATGTTATTTTGGAATTACCGCCCCATAGACCTAAGCTCATCGCGGGCAACCGATGGCGTCCAGCTGCCGTGTCAATATTTGGCGGATTGGTGAAGTTAAACGAACAAGGTTGTGAGTTGATGCTCCAGGTTCATCTGTGCAGCCTGAAGTTCCAGGTGCTTTCCCTAACGAAATGGCGGGGCATCGGCTGAAAATTAGGCCGTGCGTCTCATGCTGCGGTGGGACATCATCCGCTAACGAAAGCTGCAGTCAGTACCTAGGTACCTTATATATTCGTGTAAGTGCCCCCTGAGTGATTGCGGGGGAATCCAGCCGTTTTCTTCACTTTGAGTCTCCCTGATATGTACTGTACATCCCTAGTTATGGATTCCGCACACCAAGTCATCACTGTCACTTGCCATTGCGGCGCTGCAAAGCAGGCATTGACCCCACGAGACACCCAAAACGTCTTCTCAAGCCTGTCATTATGCCATTGTGACACCTGCCGCCACTCGACAGGCCTTCTGTGTACCTCCTATCCCCGTCTCTCACCTCCGTCCACCGCCGGGCTGGAGAGTTACTCTGTCTCGCCCGCATCAACCAGATATTTCTGCTCAACCTGCGGATGCCACGTCTTCCGCGCCCGGCACTCATCTCCCACCGCACCCTCCGAGGAATGGGACTGGGAGGTAGCGACGGGCACCATCATCGATGCGCCAGCGTTAAGCCATCTCCCCGAGACCTTCCACCACCAGCACACCGAAACCACCAAAGACGGTGGCCTCTCCCCTTGGCTTCAAACACCCCAACCCTCCGATCACTCCACCCCGTCACCTCCACCAAACGATAACCACAACGACACCCTCCGCGCCTCATGCCACTGCAGCTCCATCAGCCTCCTCATAACCCGCGCCTCTCCCTCCCCTCTGAACCCTGACTCTGGCTACCCCGACCTCCTCCTCCCTTACACCACCACCCCCCCTCCCATCATACTCAACCCTTCCTACGAGAAGTGGTATCTCCGGCCCACCAACATCAACACCAACGCCTCCTCAACCGCGGCCCCTCAAGCTGACCATACCCACACCCACCACCCCTACCGCTACCTAGCCGGGACCTGTGCCTGCCAACCGTGCCGCCTAACCTCAGGTTTCGAGATCCAGACCTGGGCATTCATCCCCCGCCGCAATATCACCATCAGCAACAACAACAACAACAACGCCACCAACACGGGCACCACCACCACCACTCACCAGCCTCTCGACTTCACACACCTTCCCCCCGGCATCCCCCTCAAAAAGTACGAGTCCTCCCCCGGTCGGGCGCGCGAGTTCTGCGGCGTGTGCGGCGCCACCGTCTTCTGGCACGACATGTTCCGGCCCGATCTCATCGACGTCAGCGCAGGTCTGTTCCGTGCTGAGGAAGGGGTGAGGGCGGAGCACTGGTTAGAGTGGTGGACGGAGCGTGTCAGTTTCTCGGAGGAGGCTGGAAAAGGGCGGACAGGAGGGGCGAGGGCGTGGGGAGAAGGGGTTATTGCGGCGTTGGAAGGGGGCATGAAGGGGACGCATCAACGGGGCTAAAGAAGAAAAAAAGAGGTTCCGCGGGAATCGGCGGCATGCTTTTTATGTGGCCGTGTGGCGACGTCTATGAATGGGAAATGCTCTATCATGCGAGGCGCCGACTGCCGCTAGATATAGCAAACCAATAACACGGGGGTGTGCGCCCTCATTCACGCGTACGGCGGAATAAACGATACTTCGACATGGTGCCAAAAGTCCAACTTATGCGGCTGCCGATCATGTCCCCCTTCCTCGCAAAACCGCTGTTATCTGTCTGCAACCAAGGGTATCAACATATCAGCCTCTCCAGACACGTGGTAGAGGTCTGCATACCTCTCTTAAAACTGTGACTGCGACGACAACCTAGGCCGCCCGTTGAAAATGAAACAGCCTTGGGTATTTGTGAAAAAGGTTGAAATTGGGCGGAGGAGCGCATTCTGCACCTTGGACCCACCGTGTGCCCTAGCAGTATGTTAGACGAGGCGGTGTCTGAGAGCAGGCGAATGCGAGTACAGCATGTTGATACTCATACTCCTAGTTTTTACCGCCCTTGAATTTGCGAGAGAACTAGGCGGCGATAGCCTCGACTACATTCTCAATGCGCGACTCCTCAATGGCGGGCGTGTTCGTCCCGGAGTGATCCTTTGACTTCGAGGCGTCGCCGGCGTCTACAGGGCCACCCGCGTGACCATCCCGTTCCATCATTGCCGCTAGACGGGCAGCTCGGCCTTCCTTCTTTCTTGGGACGGGGGCTATAAGAATATTAGCAAACACAAGCTAGATATGAAGTAAAAATTAAGAGACCTACCTCGGTTGTTCTCCTGGACGTAAAACTGTCTTAGAAGCGTCACGGCCTCATCACGGCCCCATCCTCCCTCGGCTTCATACCCCCTCTCGATATTACCACCGTCGCCGGGGAGTTTAGACGTCTCAATGGGGCAAGTAACAAGGCCGTTGCCGTTGTTGGCCTCGTCAACCGGAGTGTGTTCCTCTGTTACGATATCCGTCGAAGCCGGGCGGCGCTCGAGAATCGGCCTCGCAATACCCTTGCCGTTCTGGGGCACAGGCGATGGAGGCGCCGAGGCCATGGTATGGGGCGAGTTCTTGTGGATCCGAAACACACCACCGGTACCCCCAAATTTGTCGTTGACGGCGCCGAAGTAAACCTTCTTGATCCCGAACTGGCGAAGCAACGAAGCACACATGACGCACGGCTCGACCGTGACGTACAAAGTGCATTCAGTAATGACAGATGGGTCCACGCGAGGGGAGGGATGAAGCTTTTGCCCGTATGGATAGAGGTGGCCGTCCTTGGGGTCCACGTCCCCCCAGGTGCTAGTTTCCTCGGGGAGTTGTGCTCCGTTGGTTTTGTTGCTAAAGGGCAATCTAGCCCCGTCGCCATCTTCTTGGGATGCGTTGACCTTGACTTCAAGGTCGGACTTGGGCGAATAAGACAACAAAGCAGAAAGGGCCATGAGTTCGGCATGCCTCGTTCCATTACGAGTGACGTTTGTTGCGTTCATGCCTCTGGCGATGATCCGTCCCTTGTATACGAGCACGCAGCCGACGGGGGTCTCGTTGGTTTTGAGGGCAAGCCTGGCCTACAATTACGTTTGACTTCAGCGAACCGCCTCTCTCAAGCAATAGTAGAAATAATCGGATGCTTACCATATCCAAAGCCTCCCTCATAAACCGGCTATGCATGGCCCTCTCAGCTGCCTGCTCGGGCGTCTCGGCCTTGTCCTGGATCTGCACAGTGACGCCGTCCGGCTGAATAGTCGTCGCAATTTCCTTCGGCTTACTAGTCTGAGAAACCGTGTGCGATAGAGGGACCGGGAGCGTTCGCGTGACCTCCTCGAGAGCATTGTCGCTGATGCTGTCCGGGCCGGATTGCTGCGGCAGTGCGCCGTTTTGCGTGACTTGCTTGTCGACTCCATTTTCTACGCCGTTACCCGTGCCGCCATTTGCCGTATCTTGGAGCGGATTGGGCAACGTTTCCGCCGCCGTGTCGGACTCTTCGAGTTCCAATTGGGATATTTTGTGAATGAGCTGACCGTCGACGTCCGTTGCCGAAGCCGTCTTCAGCAAGTGGTTCACATTAGTACCGGGAGGAGTGCGTGGAAGAGCCGAGACGATTTTGGAAGCTGGTGCATGTTGGCCCCGCGCCGTCGCGGATGAGCCGGCCGCCATGTCGTCGTCACTGTGGCGACTGGCGTCCCCAGCGTTGGTGTTGCGGGCTTCCTGGGCGGATGAAGTAGAACTAGAGGTCGAACAAGGAAGGACTGGCTGATTTGTTTGGCGAAAATTGGGAAAAAGGTGAAGCACTTGTAGGGCGGTGTTGTAAGGAAATAGAAAGAGCGACCACAGGAACGCCGTGGTTTTGAGGCTGATAGCCGAAACCACGTTCTTCAACGTGGTTGCCATTTTCACCACATGAGATGACTGCAAAAGCTCACTGCCCTTAATCACAGCCCATCCAAGTCACTTTCGAGATAAAAATATAGTGAGAAAACAACGAACGTTGCCGTTGAGTACGGAATGGATCGTGGGTGAGAAAACATGAACAATGTATCCGTGTGGAGGGGCAAGCAGTCGGTACCTTTCACAGCGCCTGGGTGTTAGGAAAAGGGAAACCAAGCGTATTCAAGCCCTTGCCTCGCAGTTTGGAGTTGAGATCACTTCCAAGGTCTCTCTTTCATGCGAGTTTCAAGGACGTCGTCCAGGTAAGGTACATGACACACAATGTCTTTTTGTAAGACGGGGTGCAGAAATCGGTGGCTCATAAGAAAAGCGGGTCATGCAAAAATTGTTCGACACCTTCAGTTATGCATCTACACAGAGTCCAAAACTTGAAGCAGTGCATGTTGATAATCTGCTTTGCTGCATAACTTCATTTAACAAGAATCGATGGAGGGGCTCTGGCGGAATGAGAGGCAAGGCACGATGGAAACCACATTCACAGCAAAACGAGGAAGCCATGTTTAAGTTTTCAGTGGTCTGCGAGGACCTTCAATTGTCAAGCTCGAAGAGCGAGCACTACCTGCACGGAAACAAGGGCAGGAAAACAGAGCATCGCTCCTCGCGTCAGACCTCACAGCCCACTCAGCCGTCCTCTGCTCAACCTCATACCACAAACCAAGCTCCCCTGTGAGCCGGGAGCAAGCCCTGAAAATAGTATACACAATGAAGAGAAGAGGACGACCACATGTCTCAAATCCGACCCGGGGTATCATATAGTCAAAATGCACTCGCTAGCAACAAACATAAGCCATCATAAACATATCAGGACACTTGCGGGACCACCGGGGCTTTACAGCCTTAGTAATCGCACCGTTGGTAGGCGAGGCATGGAGGTGCTCGCCCGCCGGGACACAGAAGACCGTAGATCTCCCAGGCCCGTGACGACCGACTGGATCTTCAACTTGACGGTGTTGAGGATGCCAGACGGCGTCGGCGGTTGCAAGGGTTTCGAGGCGACCCGTGTCGCGCTCGACGGCCCGGAACACCGAGGTGCTAGCCGGGCCAGTGAGATGCTTGTGATGGCAAGGATGTTGACGAGGTTGACTTGATTTGCCAGGTGTGCTTGCAAGGCAGAGGCACAAAGGAAAGAGACAAGACCGAACACGGCAAGCTGGAAGAAGAATGTGTTGAGTTTCACATCTTCCCCAGCGACGTCGCGCCGCGTCGGCAAGGTCGAGAACAACATGGTAGCCAAAGTGGCATTGACTGCAGCAGTGGCCTGCTGCACGGCATGTTCTTCCTCTTCGGGGGTGGGCGATCCGGATGCACGGCGAGCCACAAGTTGCTTCGACTTGAGGCTGCTTGCGCAGCTCTGCGCGAAGCGTGGCGAGCTAGCACGTGCAGCGCGATCAACGACCTTGTGTGGTTGATGGAAGGCCGTCGCGGTTACCGCCTCGGTTGCACGCTCCAACGATCCGCGACCAGGCACGGTCGCCGATAGTGATGCCTTAGCATACACATCAAGCTTGCCACATGGAGTAGCCTTGGTCGAGACGGGCGAGCGGCCAGGTGATGCCAGTGACCCTCCAGGGGGTGCTGATACTTCTGTTACCCTCCTGGGTCGAGATGCCCTGCTCGGACTAACCGACGACTGCGGGGCGTTGGCAACCACAGTGCTGGTGACGCTGCAAAGTGCGGTCGGCGCTGAGGACTGAGAAACTGGTGACTGGACGGAGAGAGTAGCAAAGGCG
This sequence comes from Chaetomium olivaceum, assembly GCA_039881045.1. NCBI lineage: Eukaryota > Fungi > Ascomycota > Sordariomycetes > Sordariales > Chaetomiaceae > Chaetomium > Chaetomium olivaceum. The sequence continues at coordinate 113,306 of JAYWVB010000020.1, forward strand.
TCCGAGTTGCCACCAGCAATGTGCCTGTAGCGGCTGTAGCCGCCATCGCCATCGTCGATTAGCCTATTGTGATTGGTGCTCAACTGGCGGTTCGTGTGTGAGTGATGGGCGCTGGGCTGTGGTTTGTCGTGCAGCGTGTCCCCAGGATCATAGTACCAGGCAAGATCTTGAACCGCGGCGGTGATTGTCTGGTTCTCACCACCATGTGGTTCGCCGGCTGATGTCGTCTGAGAAACGCCCGATGTCAATGTGGGAGAGATCTGAGGTGAATGTTGGCCTCCGGGGCTGGTCGATTGTGGAGAATGTTGTTGACTCCCAAGGTCCCTCATCTGGAGAACAGGGTCTTCGTCAAAGAGCTCAGGGCCCGGCGAATAGAGGTTGAAGTCCAGGTAGTTGATGCCATGGGCGACACCCGGGTTGAGGTAGGGAACAGCCGGGTCCTCGAGCGAGAACTCGCCAGGGGCGCCAATTGCATACTCGGATGCAGCGATCGGTGACGCGTCAGAGCGTTCTGGCGTGATTGGCGTAAGGATGTGGGACGGCGAGCTCGCGGTTGAGCCAGAGCTCGTGGAGAAGAAGCTTTGCATGTCGGTGAACGAGTCGAAAAGGAAGTCGTCGATGGCGGATGTGGGAGCAATCGCGACTGGCTCCTGGTCCAGGGCAACGAATTCGTTCCAGAACTCCTCAGAGTCTTGGGGGTAATCGAAAGATGGGAAGGAGAGGGACTCGGCGGCGAAGGGGTCGACAGCAGTGAAGTCGGGAGCAGCATTGGCTACTGCTACGGGGGCTGGCTCATCTGCTTTCTTTGCCCTTTTGGTGGGCTTCTGCTCGGCTTGCGTCGCTGATGACTGCGAGGCATTCCGCTTCCTGTGGCTGGGGTCGCAGCGGATCTTCTTCTTCTTGCAGGCGTCACACGCCTTGATGATCCGCATCAGGTGAGCGTGATCCCGCTGCTCCTTGGTCTTGCAACCTCGGGAAGCAGAGTTCGTCACATCACGACCATCCTTTGTGAGGATGCGCATCCCAGGGTGGCTCGCAAAGTCCACTGTCTGCTGCCGGGAGCTGGAGGAGCTGGACTTCTTGGATGCAGAAGACCGCGACTTGGACCCAGATGCCGCAGGGGGAAATGGCGCGGGAGACTGGGTCCAGGAGCCCTGGTCGGACAGGACGGGAGAGTGGTCGAAGCTCGATGCGTAGCCCGAGTCGTAGAGGGCCGAGGTGGCCGGCGAGGCGGTCACCGGAGTGAAGGACCCCGAAGGAGCGGGGTAGAACTTGAAGTTCTCGCCAGTCTGGCGGGAGAACTCAAAGAAGTCCATGGAAATGTGAGCACGCTTGTCCTGGATCGAGGCGGGGCCAGGAAGAAAAGCGTTGATCATGTCGTCGAGTTCGGCGGTGCCAATCGCGGGGAGCCACTGCAGGGTAGCTCCGAGTGCCGGTTGGCAAACGGAGAACCCGCTGAAGGCACCGACGGAGTTGTGTCGGGCCATGCCGGTCATCGGTACGGATGTAACAGGGTGGTCGGACGGGGTGAGAAACAAACCGGCGTCAGGAATGCCGAAAATGTTACCAAGGTCCGTAAGGCTTGGTTTAGGCGCCTGCAACGAGGTGGTGTTGATGGCGTTTCTTGGGGGATCCAAAGTGGGCGGTGGTCCTACTTTGCAATGAATGGAAGCGGGATTGCGTGGCAACGATAACCAAATTCTGACAGCTCGGATTTCGCCGAGTTTGTCGAAGAGGAATGCTGGCCAAGGAAGAAAGGTCTCCGCAGTGAAGGTCTCTCTCTCTCAGGCAGCAAATGTCCAAGATGACTGTACTGTGCCACCGAAAAACAGCTTAACAGCAGTCGGGCAATTGCACTGACAAATTCCGATTGTTCGATGGAAAAGAAAAGGAAGAAAAGGCAGAAACGCGTCCGAGGAGTCAGGCCGATATTTCACTTCCCTTCGTAACCAGAGTTGCTGCACCGGGTCAGGACTCCAAGGCGCAGCGAGAAGGTTGTCAACCCCCAGCATTTCGGCGAGCCGAATCAGGAATAGCGTTTCCCGGATGGATGATGGGACGGGTACTTGGGGCTTGGCAATTCTCTGCGTGGCCACCAGCAATGGAGATCCTTCTGCACTTCTGATTCAGCATCCACAACGGAAATCCTACATTAAATTCCGATTCCTCAGTACCTGTAACCATGCAGCCGCAGCGGAGAAGCGACCTGCATGGTTGCAGAACACGGCGAGCGATTCTCACCAGGTCATTGCTCCACACCCCGCCGTTCCAAGGGACCTCCAGTCTGACCCAGGGACAGCGGCATTGCGATGACGACGAACCCAATTGGCCAGCATTGAATGAGTCAATCGACAATTCCCGCTGGCCTATCGCGGAAGGTGCTCTTTGGGTGTCACTCTTGTCCCGCACAGTGTTCAGCAACCGCAAATGAAGACGGTTTTTGGCTGCCATCCTCGCTTGTTGAGCACGGAAGGTCAACGTTGAACTTCACTTTCTTTCCGACTGGGCGACCTCGGAATCGTCGTGTACGCAGGCAGTTATTCGTCGATGACGATATTCTTACGGGAGGGAAACGATGGGCAGGGCGGCACGCAAAGGGCTTTTGACAAGGCTGACCGTTGGGGACTGGGGGCTCGCGGGCAAAAACTTCGAACTTCGTCGCGGTCAGGGGGAGCTGCGACGCTCATCTTGGCACAGTGTCAGATTCCCCCGGTCCTGGTCTGTGCAACCCCACATTCAATTGAGTCAATCCATCCATCCCGATCCTCCGCCTCGTCACGGACACAATTCGAGAGAAACAAGCTCCTCATTGGCGATTGGCGATGAAGCTTGGGTGACTCCTCCACCTCCAGGACTGTGGAAGCTGATTGTGTGCTTGCTTGCTTTTGAACAACCATGCGAGAAAATCCCCGAGTTCTCTCACCGCTCGGCACACCCGAGATCCCAACTCCCTTCGTTGTCAGCATGGAGCGCCTGTGAGCTGTAGTATTTCCTACGAGTGCATACAACAAACCTGGAGAAACGAATTAAGAAACCGCGTTTACTCGGTTTGCTTCTTTTGTACTCGATTCCTTTTTCTTTCCTTTTTTTCTTCTTTTTAGCCGGACACTGCAGCAATGGGTGAACTGTATCGCTCCGCTGAAGCTATCGAATCTTGGTTGTCACAATCCGACAATGACGATGTATCAGACGCTCCGATCTCGCCGTCGAACTCACCGTCGCCACAGCACTCTCACAACCACTCCAACTGCAAGCACAAGCGATCTACCGAAACGACGCCTCCGCTCGTTCTTGAGGAACGTAGCATGTCGCCGAAGAAACTCCAGTTCGACGCTTATAATACCAATGATGCCCCTTTGCTCGACGACCCTGACCGTACCATGTGCTTCTTCTCACGATCAGCACGGCCAGCAGGTTCCAACATCTCGAGCACGGCCACGCTACAATTTCGAGTACCGTCTGTGATACGGCCCTCGCAGTCCTACGCCGCCTCTGTCTCTTCAAACAAAACTCACAAAACTAAACGCTCGTTCAGCCCGGTCAAGAACACCGACGGTCTCCGGTATCTTGACAAGCCGGTCATTTATGGGCACCTCCACGATGACGGAGGACAGCTCCCTGCCGATGCGGCTACGCTTTATGATTTCTTGTACGACGTGGTAAACTACAATACTGGTATCCACCCGATCGAGATTCGGGGCGAGATCACCAGCGTCCAAAGGCGGCCGCCTCCGGAGAACAGCTTAGTACTTGGCATGTACATACTGACTCCTCGCTGTACTACGGTTACTATCGGATTGGGTCAACGATGCGTTGTACAAATGGGCAGTCTCTGCGTTTATACCACAGGCCCGGGAGGCCTCGAGCAGAGACTAAAAATGGGGTGACGAGAATCCTCCGCCCTACGAATTGGCTGCCATCGATTCCGTGCCACTCTGCCTGTTTGGTCTCACCCTCACCTTCGCGACTTTGTGTGTGAATGGGCATGGACGACCGACCTGCGGCCTGCACAATAACAGCCGTATGCATCTTTTCAGTAAGCAACACGTCCTTAACACTTCCTCACAACCCACATCTTCTCGTCCTCGAGCACCGCAACATTAAAACCTCACTGCACATTTACCTAGCAGTCTGTTCAAGGCGTGACTCTGGTTTATCTATCAGTATTGTTTTGTCTTACTGTTCTCTATAATGGTTATATTTAAGATCTGTGGGAGCAAGTAGGCTGAGCAGGGGTCTCGGCACATCAACGAATACATACATACCCGTCAACAATTTGGGCATCGCGGACTCGAGAAGAAAGACGGTCAAGTGGTTAGCCCTAACGCGTCTATTGAACGCACTCGGAGCCTATAAAAACATAATATACGCTGTTTCGTATATGCTAGCCCGCTAAATGCCCGTATCCAAACACCGCCATATGCTACATACATAACTTCCGCCAAACGTTTTTGTATCCCTTGCGGGTTTGGGCAACCCGCCCATCGGTCTGATTCTGTTGCCCTCCGTCGGATACAACGTACTCGCGAAACTCCAGGCGCCAGAAATTTCCAAGAGAAGGACGCAAATGCAATCCTTAAGACCGGAATGGGGAGTAAAAGAGGGCAATAAAAACGATAACAAGATACAAGCCAAACAACACGCCGAGCGGATGCAAAACAGAAAATTAGAAGGGGACCAAAACAAAAGATTTGGTTAGCAGCACACCAACTTGTAACACCATATTCCCTACTCTTTTCTTTTTTGATATCGTTGATTAAAAAAAAAGAAAGGAAAAGAAAAGAAGGATCAACCCGCCCTCTAAGCAACACCAACCATTACAGGCCCCGACCTGGCTCTCCCCAAAGCAGAAACAGAAACATCAGTAACAGCACGCATATGATACCGCCGCTCATTTTGCTAAACACCGGCATAGTCAGCATACCGCCGTAGGGCCGCCAACGCGGACACAGCATACCTGGGCGTCCGACGTCTGTGTCATCTTGTCCATGACATGACAAAACAGCCAGGTCACGGCCAAGCCGGCGGCTATGCAGGCGATAGACAGTTGGTGGATACTGAGGCGCCCGTTGTGCATGACGGGCCAGACGAGAAGATTCCAGATGATGGGGTCGACGCCGTCGGCGAAATGGTGGTGGTTTGACGTCGGGGACACGACGCGGGCGACGAGGGCGAGAATAAATACGGCGAGAACGATCGCCGGGGGGCAGACCCGCCGGAGAAATACCGTCTTCTCGCCGGTCCTCAAGTGAGAGAATTTCGACAAACACATGTCGGCGATGAGCGGCTGGCAGGGGTGGCAAGTGTGTTTCGCGTCCGTCGTTGGGGCTGCGGGTGCAGACATGTAGGACTGGCCACCGCCATATCCATATCCATAACCCCCGGATGACGGCATGCATGCATTGTTGTACGTTGTGGATGAGTCGGGATGTTGGGCAGAGTGACTAGTCTGAGAGGAAGGGCCAGACGGTGACTCGCCCTGACTTATACTTAAACCGGGGACGGCCGATGGAGGCCCCGACGGGCTACCCACCGTGCCCCAGCACCACATTTCCCACAGGGATGGCTTTTGGCATTGGGTGCAGTGATTTTCAGGTGAAAGGTATGACACGTGGTAACGGCAATCGATGCAACCCCATGTGTAACGCCACCCGTAGAAGCGGGCATGGAAAGTCGCAAAGTGTTGCTCCAGGGCTGGTAGATTGGGGAATTGCTGGCCGCAATGTGAAAGGTCACATGAATAACTTCCCCCGAAGCAAACCCAGTGTTCGCTCATGGGCGCGAGCTGTTTGCCGATTACCACGGGCTGGGGCGCCTGTGGCCCAGGCATAAGCGGGTACTGAGCGGTCGGGTTAGAAACGGGCACCTGTGAGCCTGGAAAAATGGACAGGATTGGCGCCAGGTCCGGTCGAGGACTGAGCTGTGTGTTTTGCAACAAGTCGAAGTCTGGAAGGCCGTCGTCCATGACGGCTTGAGGGCTGTCCGGAAGATGATACGGCAGGTCTCCGATAGGGCTTTGTCCACCACCGACACCCGCAAGATCGGCCGGGTTTCCGAGGCGTGTTTGATATGGAATGGTAGACTCGGTACGGAGAGGGGCATTGATGGGTACGTCGTTCTTTTGCTTGGCAGCCTCGTAGGCTTGTTCGAAAAGGGTCAATATATGATGGTTTTTGCACTAGCAGGCGGTCAGTAACGGTGAAGGTAAGTAAAGGGGTTAGTTAATTGCGGGACTCTTACCGAGACTCTGCGGTCCCGACATTCGGAACAGGCGCCAATCTTGCGCATCAAATTTGCCCTCAGCTGTTTTATCGGATTCAACGGCCCTCGGCGGCCGGGTTTCTGTTTCCCGGTTTGTGACTTCTGGTCCCCAACATCCATCTCACCCATCGCATGTGAGACGGAGTAGGTAGTGCTTGCATTGGAGGGTGATCGTGACGAGGTTGCCCGAGACGGCGAGGGGGGTTGGAGATGACCGCCGTGCATGTTCTGGACCTGTCTCAGGGACTCTTCATTGAGCCCTTCCTCGTGTGCTCGTCGCCATTTGTTGTATAGTTCCTGGGTCTCCGCCGTGGGCACGACAACACGCCCAGTCGTTGTCTCAGCCCGTGGCGCCATGGGATCAGAGGGCTCCCGGTACGAGGTGTATTTGCGTTTCGAGCCTTGGGGCGTGGTGTTTTCGAAGGACATGGTGGTTTCGAGGCACACGAGGCTCCCGAGGTGGGCCCGCGAACCACAACACGCCGTGATCAAACGCCCGGATAGCGGTATAGAAAAGGGTAAAAAATGGACGAGTGGGATGTGAGTAGAAGAAGTGAAGACGAAATCTGGTTTCAGAGTTCCAAATTCCAGGCACAAATGAAATCAGTGAAGGAAAAAGGGTGGCAAGTCGGCCATGGGGCACAAGAACCTTATGAATCGAGGAGTTATGGTCACTGGACCTTGCAAGGCAGAACGCAAACGGGGGCGCGGACACTGCCTCGTTCTACCATTCGGGTGCGCAAAGGTAGACCAAGGCTGCAAGTACAATACTGATGAAGCCCGGACCAATCCTTGTGTAAATAGCGAAAAAGTTGACAGAACAAAAAAGAAGCAATACCTCGCCCGAAGGTGAGTACGGCTGGCAGGTCGTACTACCAGTACTGGTAGTACCAGACCGGTTGGAACACGGGATGCGGCTTCAAAACGCGGCCTCCCAAGTTGACGGACGAGAGAGGTGAACAGCTGAAAAGGTAATCGGAGAAGACATGGAAGGTACGCTTTCACCGGGAATTGCAAGCGTTGGCAGGGGGCCAACACATCAATACCGTTGTCCTATAGGACTCGAGACCGCCTCATATCCATGGATAAGTACAGCGAATTTCCTTTTTCACAAGTCGGTAGGAACGAGGCGAGAGCATAGTTCGCGCACCACACAGCCTTCGGGCATCGAGGTTGAGAGAGGTGGAAAGATTTTGGAGACGCGAGAAACGGGCGGACCACCCCGCACGGGCAGTTGAGAGACCTTGAAATGCCCGACCAGCGGTTTGCAACGTGGGGGAGGGGTTCAAATTTGCTTACATAACCTGGAAGGGACATGTGTCCAGGGCCCCAATCGGCGCCCAACGTTGCACTCAAAACCTGACAACCCGCGAAACCAAGCGCCGGGGACACACACCCTCTTCAACTGAGCGCGGAGGTACTGTGGAGGATGACGATGCCACCACCCGGCCCCTCTACATTTCCATCCGTGTTTGATACCGACACGATTCGTTTGGTATGCGTCCCATCAGCGTCAATCCCGTCATTTCTCGTCTCTTGTCACTGTGCCGTCTCGGGACAATTTCATTCTCTGCCCATTGATCTGTGGTCTGTACGAAGTACGGAGAACCCTATCACTGCTCATCCCATCCCACTTCCATCTTACTGAGGTCTTTGGCCCCTGTCCCTGCAGCTTACAGGGGCTCAGCCCTATGAGCCCGATGTTGTCGCGCCATCCCGGTAAATATGTCTGTCCTGTCTGGCCGGAACCAGGATGATGACGCAACGTCAAACTGTCCGGCTCCAGGAAGGTACTGGTAGGGGCCCAGTGACATAGCGCTGGTTTATTATTTAAACTCAACCCAATCCTAGCAGGGCTGAGGAGACCAGAGGCCCGGAGGCTGCTAAGTACCTGGGTGCAGGCCTTGGAGTTACCCAACTCCTTGCGGCTCACGGGTTTCCAGGTTGAACCAAGTTGGTGCCCGACTAAACCAAGCCACCTCCACAATGTCTCAAACGGCAAGTCGCGAGCATCTGAGGGCGGGTTATATTCCTTGAAGAGCTGGGAGTCGTAACACGGAGATATTGCGACCGGGGGTTCAGGACGTGGTGATCTCTATGAGGTCACTTCCGATTGGAGTTCCTCACACGCCCTGTGAGAACCTCGCATGCGCCCCCTGTGCCATCGCCATGGTTTCCCCCACCTCTTTGCCTCCACTCGGGTGATACACGGTGCAATGGCAGTGACTCTTGCGTATGACAACTGCCTTGTTAATGGCGAGGACACCGTGTACGTGGAGAATCGAGACCGCAGATGCCGGGCGTTTGGGTCCGCCACGCTGGAAACGGGCCGAACATCTCACTCTCGCCAAGGCCGGTCCTGGTTGAACCGCACGCCGGTCTCATCAAAGCATCGCGGCTGCGTGATAATTCGCCGAGAAACCAAAAATCTATTCGAGATGGGCAAATCCGCTCTGCGGCTTTTCCGTCGTTGCGAGGTTAGAATGGGAAGGAGAACGAACTCATAACATACGTGTGGTACTGACGCTAAGCTGTTGTCTTTTGGTGGGTGGTTTTCATCCCGCTTCCACCATTCTTCCTCCTAAGATAATATGCCACACCCTTCCTACAATGCACACACTAGCCACTGAAGGTGAAACAAGATGCAAGGCGGCGGTCCAAATGCTGCTGAAGATGAGGCTGGGCCTTGTGCCTCATCACAGAGACGAGCGGAACTAGATATCATCGTGCGGTGGAAACGAGGCTCAACTTCCACCAGGGCGGGTAGTCTCCAGCAGATCATGAGCCTCCCTACTCCAGGGACCGCCCCCCTTCGCCGACGCGAAGCCAGGAAACCTCATCTTCCGTTTTGGACGCTCACTCGCGGCAGGCTCCGGATGTGGCGCTGCAGGTGGCCGGACGCCTCTGAGTGCAGGAATGGGTTCCACAGGCACGATCGACTGAGGAACTTGGCCCGCAGCGTCGGATTTCAATGCAGCCTTACGACCACGGGTTGCGGGGTTCGCGATTTTGGGCCGAGTAGGCCCGACTGTTGGCCCCTCTGAAATATGCTCGGTGATGCTTTCAGCCACACCAGAACCAATCCCGATATTGGAAGTGCCGTCCATTGGCCATTCAGGCTGTTCTGAAAGACTAAGCAAGTTTTCGTGCAACTGTGGCCGCAGCGTAATGCTCTCAGGCGGTTGTTTCTGGCTGGCTCCCCCGAGCGTTGTCGTGGACACGGCAGCTTCCTTTTCGGGTGTGCTGATGCTGGGATGAGAAACACAACCCTCCGCCTTGGTGTTTCCGGGTCCCTCAACGACTCCGCCGAGCGACCCAGCTCGAGGGACCGTGCCGTACCCAGGGAGACTAGGTGAAGTAGCTTCGGGTAAGGCTTTTCGTGGTGAAGAAGTTTGGGCCTCTCTGGTCTCTCTCATGAAGGGTTGCGTCCTGTCCGACACTAGAGATGTTTCGCCCAAGAAAGCCATAACCTCATGTCTTCCTGTTGAGTCATTTGCTGCAGAATTGGGGACTTCAGTAACCACGGTGGGCCACACTGGATTCGCTAGGTTGGAGACAGGAGGGCTGGAAGGCACAAACCCGAAAACCTCTCTGCTCCTGATACTCTTCCTGCTCAGCTTGGCGAGGCGTGGTTTGACTGGTGGTCGAGGTATTTCTTCACCGCCACTGCCAGCCGAGTCTCCTTTTCGTGCCTTCTTTTTTAAGCGTCCCGAGGCCTGGTCATCCAGGTTGGCCTTACGCGTCCGGCGTGGGGACTCTGGGATTGTGGCCGCCTGAGTAACATCTGTTGGGGTTTCTTCTGGGTCAAATTCTGACGGTCGGTTCGGTTCGTTATGCACATGTGCATGGCCTTTGCCCCTTGAAGTTACCCTCCGACCCGGCGGGGAAGGTGACCGATTTGCGGTTCTGCCATAAATGCTAGGCGTGATATTGTGGTCTGGTCTTTTCGGCGAGTCCGATTGATCCAAGTCTGGTTGACCCACTGGCTTCGCTCCGGGCTCAATTGAACCGGCATCTGCGGTACACGACGTCGAATCTGTAATTTCGCGCCCAGCGTCATCTTCGGGTGGGACGTCTTGGTATCCTTGAGCGGGGGGTTGTGGCGGATTAGGCTCCGATGTGAGGATCTCAGGGGCAACTGGTAATGAGTCAAAAGAGTTGTCCTGTTGCGCAATAGAAACAACATCAGTTGTCCCAAGGCAAACTGCAGGGCTCGTCCTGGTGGTTGTCAAGGCGGTGGGCGGTTTTGGAGATTTGCTCGCAAGACTTGGCCCGCTAGCAAGTGTATTCTGTCGCTTGTTTTGTTTCGATCGGTCCCTCTTTTCAGAGAGAAGCAACAGGCCACGCTTCTGCCTGGGCTTGAGTCGCAGCTCTGTTCTTTCCTCGTTGGGTGACTGATCTACAGCTTCATCTTCCGCCACTGCCGTCCTTGATTCCGCGGGCTGAGGTCGAGTCGTCGACTGTAACGACTTGTTACGCTTTAAAAGCTTGCTGGAATTCCTTGGAGCACCGCGTTGCGGTTCAGATACGCTGCTTGGTACTTCCTGGCGTTGGAAGGACTGGACCTCAGCATCGGCTCCGGAATGAGGGTCCTCATTCAGGACAATGGCTTGCGAGCGCGAGTCCCCCAAGTCCGTGACGACGGGCGCGTGATTGTTGCTGACAGTTTCGGCTTGGTCCGTCACGGGTGCTAGCCGTGAGTTTCGTTTAGTTACCGGCTTTTTAGATCTTGGAGGATTCACCGTTTGTTTATTCAAGACCGCCGGGAGCTTGCCGTTGTCGAACGAGCTTGAGAGTCGACTATTGACATCTGTTGGTTGTAGGGCAGTGCTCTGACGATGAGTCTGGATGGCGTCCACGGGGCGAGCACGGTCTTGGCTTTTTTCCGTGGCTCCGGACTTCTCGTCATCCTCATCCGCAATACTCCGATTAGCATCAAGGAGTGGCTTGGGTGGAGGCACTACCTCTTTCTGGAGCACCATTTCTTTCTCCGCCACAGAACTGGCACGCAAGCCGGCCCCAACCAAACGATCCCGGTCCTCCTGAGCATAGCACAAATTCTGCTCAACTTCTTGGGATGAGGTCACTGACTGTGGGTGATACACAGAACTGGCTGGCCGTCGTGGAGGGGCCGGGCTAACGGGAACAGCGGACAGGGACAGGGTAGCACCAAACAAGCTCTGAGCGTAGCCCATTTTGCTCGATGGTGTAACGTCTTGTTTTCTTCTTTTTGAGGGGCGTGACTCGGTGCGCTCGTTCGCATTGTCGCTAGCCTTCTGCCGCAGTTCGAAGGGAGACTCGTTCGGAACCAAGGCCCGGCCGTGATGGCCCGTTGGGGTTCCCAGGAGGTGGTTTAGGGGCCGGTGCCGGGTTTGAAAGTGGTCTTGCGCACGAGGTGCAGCTAGGGGCGTGGTCGGCGATGCTGCGGTTAGGGACGGACGCGCCATCACCCGTGCCTGACGTTGTTCCTTTTCTTTCGCCCTCTTATCCAGCAACTCGGACAAGTCTTGCTCTTGGCGGCCAACGCATTCCATGACCTGTACGATGACGCCGCCGCGCTCCAGCTGGACCTCCTCGCCTTCATCAAAGTCCTCTTCTCGCTGCCAATGGAGGTCGCCCACAAAGTTGCCGCGCTCATCGTAAACCATTACGCGTTTGTTGAAGGTGTGGTATTTGAGGCGGCCATCTTCCCATCTTTTCTGCTTCCTCCGGAGGTCGTGGGTGAACAGGCAGATGAAATCGAGGACAAACGCGGTGCGTCCGCTGCTGCTGCTGCTGCTGCCCGGATTCAATGACCCCGCTGAGATCGGCCTCGAGGATAGCATGGGCGGCGTGTTGGACAAACGAGAACTTTTCTATCATCGCATTAATTTTTTTTTCCTTTTTTTCGGTCGTGGTGATTGAGTTCGAGCGCCTGTTGTTGCCTGCAGTGTGTACAGCCTTGAATTTGTTGGGGAAGCGGACACATAAAAGAGTGGCCTTGGAAGTCGCGTTTGTCGACGACGCGCTCTCACCTGATCTCAGTAAATCTGTACACGAACTAACGAGCCCCACCTTCCCACTTGTGAACCAACAAGGGTTATGGTTGGCTCAAGGACCTTGGCACGTTTTGACTTCCTCGCCCCGCTCAAGATGCCCCTTGATCACGGACCAACGGTTGGTTGCGGCTACTATTCCCGGTTATTTTTTCTCACTCTCTCACTTTATTCGTGGTCAAGAGATGGAGAGGCTGTCGAAGGATGCAGGTTTCAGTGGGTGGGACGGGAAGACGGCCACTGAAGGAGTCAATTCCATGCCCACCTTGCCCAGAACCCCTCTTTGGTTTCCAATTCAGAGCTCCCACCGAGTTCCATTGCCCTTCATGTTCATGCACGGGCCGAGTGTTTAAACGGAGGGCTGTGCCGCCTGGAGGAAGTGGAGGACCACGCCCGGCGAGCCACCGTCTTGACCAACTTGTGATACATTCGACTCATGTGCCGTCGGTCGGATTTCATTTCCGGCTGTCCCTTTTCCTTCTTCTCTCCGCTTGGCCCCAAACATTCTTCGCCTCGACACACTTTTTTTTTTTCTTTTACTAGTTCGTCTGGAGGCTTTGACTTCTACCGCCCGTCGCGACATCCATCCCACTCGCAAATGCGGCGCGAAGCTGGCCTCCCTAAATCGTCCCAAAGTGACACCATTCGTTTTCGCTTCTTTTAATATTCATACCCTCCACATTCTCTAAAATGCAGTCAATGCAAAGGCAGTTCGGCAAGATCCTAAACAAAGGACCCGGAGAAAATGCCAAGGTCGCTGTTCTTCTAAACGACTACGAAGACGCTGACCATGTCCTCTCACAGGTGGGCAACTCAAGACTAACTCATGGTGCGATCGCACCGGTCGCAGTTACGCTAACCTTGTCGATCGATCTAGATCATCGACAACGCGAGGATGTGGAGGGATTCGTGGACCGCTCTTACCAACACCCAATTGCAAGTTGTGACCGAGTATGAAGGCCTCTACGATCCCATCGCCGGCGCTTCAGACGGCCAAAGTCGGCACGCCGTCCCGACACCACAACTTCAGCTGGAACGCACGTTCCAGCTGAAGAAGGCGTACACCGAACTCAAGGCGGAATTAGTGGAGGAGATGGCTTTGATCGAAGAGCAAATACTGAAGCCCGCGACGGATGCGCGCACCTGCATTGCCCCGATCCGCAAAACCATCAAGAAGCGGGAGAACAAGAGGCTGGACTACGAGAAGGCGCAAGACAAGACATTGAAGCTCCAGCGGAAACCAGGCCGGAACCCCAAGGAAGAGGCCGCATTGGCGAAAGCTGACGCCGAAATGTCACGAGCGGCGGACGTGAGTCGCCCCTTGGCACTGCAACACTGCACGACTGATCCTGGTACTGACAAGGAGAAACAGGAATTTAGCATCGCCGACGAACATCTCAAAGAAACCCTACCACCCATCATCCAGGCGACCTTCAGTCTCGTCACCCCACTGCTCTCGAATCTGGTCATGATTCAGAACAGGCTACTAGGACTGTACTACACCACGCTGAATGGTTACTGTGAGGAATTTGGTTTCCCATCGCCGCCGCCTCCAATGGAAGAGGTGGTCGCCATCTGGAACGGAGCAAATGGCCCCACCCGTAGCCAGATCGAAACCATCAGCTTCATCGCCCGCGGCAAGGGGCCGCAGCAACCGACCGGCAGCCACAACAACCTCTCCACAAGGCCAGGACCGTCCGCCCTGATCAACGGGCCGCGACGGTCCGTAACAGGCTTGATCTCTGGCCCTCAGGCACGAACCCTGCGGGTCCCGTCGATGCCGGTCGATCGCAGCCGCACGCCCTCCCCGTCCGGCTCCTACAGGCGGCCCGATTTATCCAACGCAACCGACTTCACGACGGCGACGATCCTGGGCGGGGCCGACGTTGCGCGGTCTGCAAACACAACACCAGGCCAGCAGCAGCAGCAGCAGCAGCAGCAGCGGCCCGGCTACTTCCGCGCCCCGTCTCCCGCAGCGTCCCAGGCCAGCAGCATCGGCGGCAGCTTCAACGGCAGCAACGGGGGGTTCGCAGCGCTGGGCAAGAAAAAGCCGCCGCCGCCGCCGCCCAAGCGCAAGCCGGACGAGTGGGTAGTCGCCCTGTACGCATTTGCGGGCCAAGGCGAGGGAGACCTGTCGTTCCAGGAGGGCGACCGCATCCGAGTGGTCAAACGGACGGGCACGGATCAGGATTGGTACGTTTTCTGATCCCCTTGCGACAGCTAACTAGTTTTTTATTGTTAGCTAACCATATGTGAACAGGTGGCTTGGAGAGCTAAACGGGACGCAAGGCAATTTCCCTGCCAATTATTGCCAACCCCTTTAATGGTGGCTTGTCTTGCCGTTTTATTGACTCGCGCTGGTTTTCGTCGTCGTTTCATGAGTCCATGACCCAGGTCCCTTTTTCTTTTTCTTTTTCTTTTCTTTTGCATTTATTTTCTTTGGCTTTTTGGACATCGTTTGGGGACACAGTTTCTGGTTACGTCCAGTACGAAAGCGCTTGAACAAAGAAGGATCGAAAATAATAAGGGAATGGTCAATCATACCATAGGGGTAATGTGAAAAGAAACCCTGGTTTTAGCAGGCGTGCAACATAAATAATGACAGCGGCAGTTTTCCCGCCCGTAGGTTAATTCTCTTGATTTTGAGAAGACCGCTTATCATCATGAGCCGCTTATTTTTGTGTATGTCTCTAGTGTTAATGACGCTGCCCTCATTGCAGTTTTCATTTTTATGCCGACCGGGTAGCGGGTGTTTTATGAGAGCTCATAACAACCTAGAATAACCTAAAAAGGAGGCAACCCAAATATTGTATGAATGCAACTGTGTTTTCCACCCAAAACGCCCTCTGCCCCAACCATGTGTGCCCTCATAACCTCATTCCGCCACCGTCTATTTGTGGGTATCATAATTCCAATGGACGGAAAGACACCAACCAAATTGGCCTTGCCATTCCCGCGGTCGGCCACGCTCAAACCGACGCGGCGCGTCACTCACCTCGAGAGGCGACGACCGTGAATCCTTCCGGCGGTGCTTCCCCTTGCCGCCTACCCTCTTCCCATCCCTTACTTCCAAGCCCGGGAATCCAGCATCCATGCCCCCACCCACCGACGACGGGCCAAGACTCAGGTAAGAGTCCGCTTCCAGCGACATGGGAGTTACCGGTCCGGGGCTCCCAACAGGCTCTAACCGCGGCGAGGGCGGTTTGTGTGACCTGAGAAACGTGGCGGCGAGCTGACCCTTTGGCAGGGGCACTCCGCTCGGATATGACGCGGTTGCCGAACCGACGGAGCCCGTGCTGGCAATGAGCGCGTTAGCGGCCTGCGCCACCATGTCTCGTTGGTACTGGAGAAGCCGCCTCTTGACGTCGGACACGGGCCGGTGGTGGTGCAGTTGGTCGCCCTGGAACTTGGGGACCTGCGGCTCGGATCTCATGACAGACGCGACGGGCTGTGCCATTACCGACGGCCGGGTCTGTGGTGATTTACCGTGTCGGCTTTCCCAGTTGGACGGGTAGTACTTCCCCATAGGAAGAGCTACGTCGTCGTAGAGGCCGCTGGGCATGTACGAAGAGATGCGGGCGTCGAGGAACGCTGGTGCATTTGCTTGCTTGACTGAAGAAGCATGCGTGGGCGAGGAGGGGCGGAGCTCTGCACCAGATTTGCTAGACTCGGCGGCCCGCTGTATAGAGTTCCGTCGCGCCATGTCGGCGTCGAGGTGGAATGGGTGGGGAATATGGACCCGGGAGTCAGTGTCTTCGTGCAACGGAAAGTACCCTCTATATGGCAAACCTAGGTCAGCAACTGAAACGCCTTCCCCACACACAAAGTCCAGTGACTACAAGATAGAACATAACATACCCAGGGACGTCCCCTCTCGCTGATAGAGGAGGTGGGGGGATGGAAGAAGATGCGACGGACGTAACAAAGGTGGTGTCAGGCTTCCGCCCTCTAGGTAGCTCGATGGCAATCGGTCTGATGTTGCTGCTCAGACCGACTCTGACACGGCTTGGTGACGATGGATAATGTTCCGAGCCGTGAGCGCGGGAGTTAACTTCGACTAAGAGGGGAAGGGGGATCAGTATCAAGTCAAGATGAATGTGAAAGTCGAAGCCAAGAAATCTGGGATGAATGAGAAGAATTGGAAGCCTGCCGGGGCCGCCCTATGACGCAGCGTGTTTGCGACGACCTGGACCCTGGCCAACGTGGGGGTCTCCACAGCGGCCACTTCCCCGCTTGAGGGACTGAACGGGCACGACGGGCTGTCCCATTGCCCCACAGCATCCCCTAGAAATCCCCCGCAGAGTGTTTCACCAAAATACCACCCAACCCACCATCCAAAACAAGGTCTCGAAAAAATAAATAAAACAAATGTAAGAGTAGCTTACCTTTACCTAGGAGGAGACCGTTCCTCGCTGCGGCGGGGTCTGTTGCAAATCGCGGGATCATGACGCGAGCCGGACCGTTTTCGTTTACAGGCGTCTGAGTTGGAGACAGGACGAACTGGTCCTCTGAACCGTGTGATTGCTTTGAAGCGTTGGACGCTTGCGAGTCTTCGGATGAGCTGGAAGAGGTCCTCCGGTGCATGGGACGCCGTGGAGTTGGCAGCGGCAGTCTCATAGAACGAGTATGGCCGTCCATTTCGTAACACTGGTGTCGGTTGGGGGCAACGTCGTCATCAGCTTGCAAGTGCCTGCGACTTGACTATTCTTGAACAGCAGAAGATATCAGCGACGAAGGTCTTAAGAGAGCTTGGTATCGAATATAAAACAGAGAGGGTGATGGTGGATGGGGACGGAGGAGGCGAGGGGTAAAGAGTCGCTTCTGATCAACCTCCATCGGTCGGCGAGCTTGGACCCCGGGCACTCGCATTATGCACTTCGGCAACGGGGATGTATACTTACGGGTAGGGGCTCTATAATCATCAGACAGCCTATGGTTGCAGCCCTGTGCCGTCTCGTTGTGTTGGCTGCGGGAAAGCTCGGCTGAGGATGATATCGACAACTATTCCGTTCAAATATTGTTCCGTCCGTGGTATTCGTACCGGGGTTCGATCGACTTTCGTCAGAGCGAATCGAGCATAAGACACGTTAGCGACGTGAAGGGTTGATCGCTTGATGTGTTTCCTCGCGCCGAAGGGGGATCCCGGTCACTCGCATAAACCGTTTGCTGTGAAGCTTAGCGCATCAACAGTGCCCAGTCCGCCCGAAGCACTGGACTCGAGAAACTGGTGTGGAGTCTCATGGGTGTAGGAAGACGATCAGCCTGGTGCTGATGGGCCGCGTGTTAGGCTTGTGGAAGTTGGTCTAAGGGGCATGGTAAAGGGTTTGGGCGTTGGGAGTAAAAACTTTAAAAACCGTCCAGGTTCTTCGTGGGCGTTTGCTCATTCATATTCCACCCCTCTGACAAGGAACGACAACCCCGGCTCCCTGGGGGCGGGGGGGGGGGGGGTGTGGATGATGGGATCCCCTTCCTGTGACCAGGGATGTCTTGCTGCCCCACCACACACCGAGCCAACCTTGAGAGCCCTGCTACTCTGTATGTATCCGTATGTACATGTATATCCAGGGTTGCCAGGTTGCGTTCGAGGGGCACGGAGGGGGCCTCACTGGGCGCGGTGTTCTCGGAATTTAAGCCGGACTTGGTCGTACACAACACGGTTGACCAGGTAAAGAAAAGATGGCTCAGGCTAGTTGCGGGAACCTACAGCCTATTGAAGCCACCTGATGAAATCTTCTGGGTTGTTGCCGATAAAGGCGTGCCGAAAGCCCGAGACGGGCCCACCTCACAGCAAACGGGCGTGTCCTAAAATATCGGGGAAAGTCAAGGTCACTCGAGAACGAGCTGCCTATTGACGATGGACCCGTATCCCGCGGGGCCGCCATAGTGCGTTGATACCTTGGCAAACACAACAAGGAGGGTGGTGGCATGCGAATCTTCGTGTGTTTGTGTGTTCTGCTTTGCTGACCCTCAGACCCGTGGTTGGGTGGAAATCGATACCCTGGATGCTGATCATGGCGACTTTGGTAGCACAGATGGAAAGTTTTTGGCTGCAACCTGCCGCGAAATTCCAAGAAGTAGGGTAGCCCGACTCCAGAACAACCCCACCCTCCCCTTCCCGGGATCACGCAGGCATGGCATGAATGGTGCCGCAGAAGGGAGTTTGGGATGGTAATGTGGACTGGGTGACTGGGCGCCGTGCTGGTCCGTCTCGGATGTTAGCGACCATCCAGCACCTTAGCTTAGTTGACGGTCATGAATACTGCCAACGCCATCTATTGACTGTTGAGACTGGGCCCGGGGTCGATAGACTCAACTAGCCGATCGAGCATCTTGTGAAAGCGGGCATGTATTTTGATGCACAGGCGCAAAAGAAATCGGGAACCGTTATCTGAACACCAACAGCCTGATGTACGGCATCGCCATGAGTCAACTCGGAACGGCAGCCCACAGGTGGGCGTGTCGGGTTTTCGAGACAGGAGGCCGGCAGTGGCCGCTGATCTCGTCGATCTTTCAGTCTTGAGGTTGCGAAAGCAGCTGCTTGAAGGGTCGCGAGCCGTCCGCTGATCCCGAGTTGGTGTGGCTCGAGTGTGGGAGGTTGGAAAGGCGGCCCCTCCAACAAATTCGAGTGATCGTCGGCTTGGCGCTCAAGTTCCCGACACAGGCGACCCATAGAGAGTTACTGGCCCCTTCAGGGCCTCAACTCAACGTGCCAACCCACACACGTTCGCACCCAACGCTGAAAATCATTCGTTTCTTCAAAAACTGCCCACAATAGGGATTGGGATAGGGGACTATTTTCCGACTTAAAGCCATCCCCCGCAGTTCGAGCTTCGTGGGTTTCGTCGGAGCCTGTTTGTTGCCAGAGAGATTCTGCAACACCATGACGTCACTGTGTAGGAGCGAAGAGCCCCCCACGACACAATCCCCCCCATGTAATTATAAAGGTACCTGAATAGGCATGTATACACAATATCAGGATTATACCACGCCACGACTGCTTTTGATATTTTGCATTAAAACCGTTGCGGTGTGGTGACACTGCAAGACTACCCTATGTTGGGGGTCAAAAGATCAAGATGGACAGAGGCACGTTGCTGAGTATGAAGACACGCCAATTAAGTATGTACAACATGCAGCTCGGGGAATTACAAAAATACACTAAGTAATTATAGGGGTATTAGAATGCACCGCATTTAGTATCATGATATCATCGTCCTTGAAAAGCCATGTTCCTGTGTGGTTCCTGTGTGGTGCCTGTGACCCCTTTCCAAATCCCGAGCCCTCGCCGGGGGGTGTCGTCCAGCCTGCTGTCGCCCTCGCCCGAGTATTCCCTGCTGCGGAGTCGATGAGAATTTACTCAACAGCACGTCTACACCTTTGCGCGGCTGGTGAAGCGACTCCTGCGCTCCCGATGACCCCACCAGTAAATAAAATGCGCCAGGACGCCAATGAGCCACAGAATAGCATTCGCAAGAACCACCCATACGGCATTCTTCATCCGCTGGAGGTCACCGTTTCCTTCAGCGTCTTCGTGGATGTACATCTAAACCGAGTTAGTTGCGGTTGGTTGGCACAGAGGGTCAGGAGAAGACTTACCTTGCCAACAATGCCAAAGAGCGCGATCCAAAGAATGAAGAGGATCAGGTTCCAGGCCCACACCACGGCAAAACGGAGGATAAAGGGGACGCAGAAGAGGATGGCCGTCAGAGCGGAGAGACCACCGACGACCTCGGCGTAGATCCATTTTCCATCAGGGTCGATGTTGGCCTTCCGGGAGCGGTCCAGGTCGATGCCGTAAAGAGCGCAAACTGTGACTGCGAGGACGAACTGAGAAATGTGCAGAATTAAGAAGAGCAGGTAACTCAACGATAAATCGCCTAGGGCCATCTTGGCGGTTGGGTTGCGCGCCGGCTGGAGACGTCCCTGAATACTTTCTCGAGGCGAGATTCAAGCGCGTTGTTGGCGTAGGAATGAGAGAGAGAGGGAGAGGCCGAGAATTTGGAAGACGGCGGCGCCTAGATAATTAATCGGTGGGATACTGTGTAGTTAGTTGAGTTTAGCGTCACTTTGCCAAGCGGAAGAACGCGATCGGCAGCGACCCAACAGATGATGGTCAACTAGTGCAGTGCTTGAGTGCAGAAAAGATACGCTAGTTGATCAACCGAGGCCGAAATATGACACATAGATTTGACGGCTGTTTCTAAAGGTAAAAATACCTGACCTGTTGGGACGTCAAACTGGCCTTCCTGAAACAGGCCCGGCCACAATCGCGAAAGCGGCTTCAGTCCAGGCCATTTGCCGAATGACGTTGTTGTTCGGTTCTTGCAGGACCGGATGGACAGGGGGAACGAAAGAAATGCCGGGTGATGTGGCCCAAGCTTCTTCCATTGAGCAAGGCTGGAAAAACACACGTGCCTCTTGTCTGCCGCAATTGCTTGGTTGACAACCCCACTTCCATTGCCAAATCGGCAATCGGATCAACAACAACAAAAAAAGCAACTACTTGGGTCCCACATCGTCTTCTCCCTACCCTTCTTTTCCAACGAAGCAACCGTATGTCTGCTTTCAGGGTTTCAGTGCAGATGGCACTTGCGGCTCAAACCAGAAGTGGTGTATGGAGAGGAGAAAAAGTTCAAGACCTCCCGCTTACCTACCTCCCCAGGTACCGACCTACCCCTCGCCCCACCGAGTCACACCGACAGTTCAACGACCTAGAGCCTTGCGTCCCCCCTCTCGTTCTGTCGGGCACCCAGCCATATTGGCCGAATTTCCTCACCGGAGGCCGTGCCGCATTCACGCTGAATGAGAATGGCGCCCTGTCCCCCCTCACATTCCACCCATGAGGACACATCAGGCGAGTTCCGACGCATCTCGCAACACCCACCTCGGTTTTGTGAGGATGGACAAGGTGGTTTTGGGGGCAACTACATACTGCCCGCACAGTTGGGGGTCTATCTGTTTCAGCCAACAATGAGGCTCTGCTCCTCTTTCAGCCTCGAGCTCTTGCTCCGATGTGCTAGTTTGGATTAAAGGAGCTTCAAGGTCCGCCTTTCTCGTTCATGGGCTCTCATTGTTCTTGTGAAACCCATGAACCATACCTTGGAGAATCAGGAGGCCTCAGACAGCGGGACTCTCCATGCCTTCCGCCTCAGCAAAGTTTTGTACAACCGCGAAGCCGGCGAGGTTGGGCCCACTTGCGCTTCCTCTCGCCAGAGATGCTGGGCTGTCTCGTGCGCCAAGGCCAATCAACCGTCTGTGCTGTCAGATTCTTGCCACCGGTGTTTTGGCCTTTGGACCGTTGAACATGGGGAACGGGAAATTAGCATCTTTGGTCGAATTTACAACGACAGTTGCGCCTACAACCCAACCACGAAAGGACAGGATACCGGACTTGTCCAGCCCTAGACCCACACCATGGCGGCTGTCCCGTCGCTTTCCGGATTGATTTGTCCCGGGATTTTTGAGTCACCTCCAAAAGGTTGTTGACGGGAGCCAGGTAAGCAGAAGAGGTGCCGAGATACCGTCGTCGCAGCTGAGTGCTAACACTGGACTCTAGAAGGCCCGTTCTCTACCATTATTTGCTTATCGTCAACGAATAGCGACTCCCGTCTTGGCTAATGGACCGCGGACGAAGGAATATGATGGTTGGCCCTTGCGCCGGTCTCTTTTAGTCCTTGGTCCTGACTGGGGACGAGGAGAATCACACCAAGGCGGCACCAAGCCCCCGCCCGCCGCCGCTGGATATTCTGGCCACATCAACGACTCAGCCATCTTACAGATTGATCTCCGGTTGAAAAGTGCCGTTTTCATCATGGCTTTTAGCGATGGTCCGCGGCGCGCTCGTTGCTTGACCTCCGCCTGGCGGAAGGTCCTCGGCCATAGACCAAGCAAGGGCTCACATTGACCGAGCCTTTGGCTTTGCGAGAACTCGATAGGGTGACCATAAGTGCCCTGCTACCGTTCCTTCGTCTCCACCTTCAGCTCACCGACTTCAAACATCCTCCCGCGAACGTCTCTCAGTCGTCCATTCTCGGGTATTTGTTTGGAAATTGATCTAAGATTGCCTCATCATGTCTCGATTGGGCATGGGCTTCTCTTCGGTCTGGGAACGTCGCTGCGATTGCCCGGGATAGGGGTCGACAGCTAGGTCAGAGCATCGTGCCACGGGATACAAGGAAGGACGCAGATGCTAGATTTAAGAACGAGCGGCGCCCCTTCAACTGAGACGGCACGAGCACTGAAGTCTTCATCAGTATATCAGTATACTACAGCAAGCAGCCGACCTAGAAATCAGCTCGTTTCCTTCATCTTAACAGACTCCTTCAATCATCTCCAAATCACCAACAAACATGGCAGTCCGTACCCCCGCATCCCATTGAGCCATTCCCACGCTAACCCTCTCTACAATCCAGCCTCCCGCTTACGTCCGCACCACCTTCTGGGTTTGCTGCCACTGCAGATGGCTGTCCAACGCGGCCACCTCAGCCCAGTGCGTCAACTGCCATCACGCATTCTGCGGGACCCAATGCACCCAGGAGACGCACGAGTCCCCCGCCAGCCACTAAACCTGGGCGCGCCGTACGGCGCTGCCTGAGACCCAAGACGGCAACGGCAATGATAGTTGACGATGCCGTCTCGACACACGACACACGACAAGAGCGGAGAGGAGGGGCTGTCTCTGCCATGGTGTTGACAGCACTACACGCCATCGAAACCTTCCTTCCTGGGAGGAGGGGTTTAGTTTCGGCAGTGCTATCGGCATCATGACGACAAGAACAACGGAATATGTCATTTTCTCTCCCCGCTACATTGTTTCCGGGCGTTTGGCTACGAGCGGGGCTCCTCGCTTACTCTGGGTTCGGGTACTTAGACTGGGGTGTACCGCTGGGCGGGTTGCTGGTGGGGGTGTTGTTTGGGCGTTGGGCTGTGTCTTTACTTTCTTTTTTCTGTTTGTGTCATTCTGTATGCAGGCTTCGACGTCACATGGTTCTTGCCCGACCCTTTGGCTCGCATCGATCCCTGACCATGTCGTTGGGCGGAGGCGGGGCTTGTTTGCTTTTTGGATCCGGCGATTTTGAGCATCTGTCCGTTGGCGTTTCGGATAGACTTGGCCAGAACTCATCAAGACGCATTGCAGCGATGCATAACGAACAGTATTAGAAAGAACAGTATAGATCTTCGTTGTTTCCTAATTTTATACATGCTTTTCTAGATCGTTGAGCAAGTCCAAATTCAGTCATGGCCGTTACATAACCGTTCTCCATCGACACACAGATTCAGGGGTCCAGGGGTCTCTGCATTTCAGCGACCGGGCTCATGCAGCGCCCACTGGCACCACCAGACTTTGACATGACAACTCCCCAAACTGGCCAAGAGATATAACCAATCGGGCTTGCGGCGAAGCCACCCTTACTGACTTGGTGTTTATTTTGCCTTGTCTCAAATTTTGAGCTAGGGGGGTGTGAGGCAGGTGTGGCCGCGGAGATATTTCGGACGCCCAGGAAAACTCAGAGCTGTTCCTGGTGGTTCGCTTGGAACGGGCATGAGGGAATCGGCGGGACTGGAGTTGCCCGGGTACCTCCCGTTGCCTGCACGTGGAAAAGCTGCGGATTGCCTCCTAAGGCACACCCGTAAGGCTCATCGCGGGGCTACTTAGCCACGTTGAAGCAGCATAGCACGAGGGAAAGGGCATATATGTCTCAGACTCTCAGCCTCAAAACGTGTATTTATCCCAGACTTGTCTCGGATCGCTGTTTCTCTTTGGGACACAAAGGTTGGTCAATTCGACTTGAACCAGGCAGCAGCCCCCCACTGGGCTGAGTAACCCGGAAGCGTAGTGCAAAATCAAAGGTGAGCTGGCAAGGCGTCAAAAGACAAAAAGATTTGCGTCCACAGCCTTCACCGATTCCTGGAAAGAGACCTTGCTTGGGTTTGTCCTGAGTTGTTCATCGCCGAGCGAAGTCAAAACCTTGTTAGGGAATGGGTATGGTGACTTTGCGGCTCATGCGGGGCATTTCTGCGGGTAATTTGTGCGACTTCCCTCCGCGCCCTTCCTTCGCTCAACTGCTTGATTGGACAATCTTGGTTGATTGATCGAGTGGTCAATTGGTGTGGACGGTGCCAATTGGGCTCGTGTCAAGTGTCGTGACTCGGTCAGGCATCTATCTACCTATTGTGTTTATTGTGCTTACCCCTCCGACGTGATCCACACAGTAGTTTCTGGTGGTTTGACTGGGCCAACAATCCAGTGGGCAACAAACCCCTATTTTTACCTCGATGCTGTATGTACCTAACCTATAATGGGACCTACATATACCTATAGGTGGAAGTAAACACGCCCCTAACAAGGAGTCCATCATTGGTTACCCCCACACACTTGGCTGTTCCCGAGCCTCGGGACCCCTCTCCACCCCCCCCATTCTCGGTACTTGAGGCATTGGCCGTTTTCACCTTGCACCACTCAACATAGACACCCAATACAAACCCCGAATACAAACACTGAGATATCAGTCTGGTAGGCTGAGTACCAAAGTTGCCCAACCAGCGCACCGGATCTTCGTCCGGCTTGCATCTGCCGAACCGCTTCCAAATCCTTGGTTCCGGATTCGCGGTGCCCAAACATCAAAGAGAGACACTTCACTTCACTCAGCTGAGCCAGGATGACAGGTCCGGAAACAGACCAAGCAATGGCTCACATCAACCACCTACCCTCCCCCCTTTCATTCACGTCCCAGGTCTCGCCAACCTGCGAGACGCCGGGGGGTATGCTATCGAAGGGCAACCAGGCAAGGCGATCAGGCGCGGCGTACTCTACCGCTCTGCCGACCTGACCAAGCTTGAGGACGACGGCGTCGCCATTCTCCGGCCACTGGGCATCACCCACGTATTTGACCTCCGGTCAGTGACCGAGCTCGCAAAGAACGGCAACCACCCGCCCAGGACCTGGGAGGGCGCCGTCCGGGTGTTCGTGCCTGTCTTCTTGGACAAGGACTACAGCCCCGAGGCTTTGGCGACGCGCTTCCGTGATTACAGCGACGGGCCCAAGGTTAGTCGATCTGCTGCATGGTACATATATACATGTGCATGCCCAAGCCCTTGCCACCGATGACAACGGCGCAGGTGGGCTACTGCGGGCGCGGGACCGTTGTTACTGCAGGGAGCCCACAAGGCTGGCTTGCAGAAGGTGTGGAGGGGCGTCATGCCGGGAATCAGGGAAAAGGGGCAAATATGCACGGGATGTGTTGTCCACACCGTTGCCCGCGCCCATCCAGCACATCCCACCACCACCGCCCTTTCCGAGGCTCCCGAGCGGTTTTGGGGAGCGGCACACCCCCACGCCTTCAAAGCACACCCACAGAGATTCTCATCTCGCATCAACCCAACCGTTACTGACGGTTGAGACAGGGCTTCGTAAACGCCTACGCCACCATCCTCGACTCTGCCGCCGATCCGGAACACCCACACTCGCCCTTCAAAACCGTTCTCGAGCACATTGCCTCGTCGCCGGCGCCCTCACCGCTACTCGTGCACTGCACCGCCGGCAAGGACAGTATGTACCCATTGACCCTCGCGCCAGCCTTCCATCATCCACCCATCCATCCATCCATCCATCCATCCATCCACCACCCGTCCCACCAGCCAGCCCTACTACCCCTACCCCTTTTCTGCCATTCCCTATCCCCCCTTTCCATCCTCCTCATCTCCCTTCCTGCCCAACCCTTTTCAACCATCCTCACCCCTTTTCGTGGCACACCCCTTCCTAACCAACCGTCTTCTACCCAACCCCGCATCCCAAACAAGAAAAAAAGAAAAAAGAAAAGCAGAAAAAGAACAAACTAACCAAAAAGGAACAGGGACGGGCGTGCTCATAGCCCTTCTCCTCTCCCTCTGCGGCCTCGACGACGACGCCATCGCGCACGAGTACAGCCTGACCGACCTGGGGCTGGCGTCGCGCAAGGAGGAGATTGTGCAGCACCTGATCAAGGGCGAGGCGCTGTTTGGGGACCGGGAGAGGGCCGAGAGGATGGTTAGCGCGCGGTGAGATTTTTCTTTTTCTTTTTTTTCTTTTCTTTTCTTTTCTCTTCTTTTTTTTTTTTTTTGACCTCTGGGTTGGTTGCCTACCAGTCCGTTCGTCGTTGTTGACTGGTTGGCTGGTTTGTGGGTGTTTGTATGGCACTTCTCTCGCCGCCGCCGCCGCCGCTGCTGCTGCTGCTGTTGCCATAAGCCAAACCAGAACCCGAGGGATAGAAGCAAAGTTTGTTTGCTGACTGCCGGCGCAGGAGAGAGAACATGCTCGGCACACTCGCCATGATCCGCGAGCGCTACGGGTCCGTAGAGAGCTACGTCGTCAACCAGCTCGGCGTGTCGCCCGAGAGCGTCGAGCAGATTCGCCAGAACCTGGTCGTCGACCTGGCCGAGGGGGAGGAGTCGCTAGACTGGAGAAGCCACGCTGCCAGCCTGGAGGGTCAACCGCGTCTTTAGATTGATTGATTGGTTGGTTGTTTGGTTACAATACAAGATATGGTTGCTACACAGAGGTAGAAAGGCCGCTTTCTGCGGACTTCGTCTAGATCATCCCAGACTAACTGATACTTCATACAAGGGCTTGCCGTTGGTGGAGCTGCCCTGAATACACACATGCACCGGCTTCCCTGAAAAACACTTTGCATCCCCATAAGCGGTCCAAGCCCTCACCCGACGTGGGTTGGAATCTTGACCTCGCCTCTCCTGCGGTCCATATGTGGCGCACCGTACCGCCAGCCTGCGGCCTTCCGCGCGCGGCCCGTACGGCCTATGTCCTCGGCGTTGATCTTCTCAAACCGAAACTCGAACCTGCTCGTGTTGACGCGCGTCTTGCGCTCCTCAGCGGCCAGCGCCCGCTCCCGCTGCTTCTCCGCAAATGCCCGCTCGCTTTCGGCCGCCTCCCTGATGAAGTGCCCGCGCGCTTCGCGTTCATCCATGCCCTCGGCGACATTCCTCTCCATCTGCACGAGCTCGGGGATGCGCATCTTGGCGTCCGGCGGGCAGAATATGCTCACCGAATGCCTTGGCCGCGTCCGCGCGGGTAAACTCGCGCGACTCCGACGTCGGGACGAATAGCTGCTGCGTCGTGTAACTGTGTACATGGATGTCGTTGATGGGCTCGAACTTGGGCTCGCCCTCCCGTAAGTCGTGGCGAGGAAGCATCTTTTCTATGGCCCGGGCGTACGCGTGGGCGAGGGGTTTGCCCTGACGATAATTGTTAGTTGCCTAATACAGACACGGAATAGGCAATGGGAATAACAAGCGGCAATGGCTTCGTCAGAAATTGAGCATTATAACCA
The DNA here is from genome assembly GCA_039881045.1 of Chaetomium olivaceum. Taxonomy (NCBI): domain Eukaryota; kingdom Fungi; phylum Ascomycota; class Sordariomycetes; order Sordariales; family Chaetomiaceae; genus Chaetomium; species Chaetomium olivaceum. The sequence goes on from JAYWVB010000020.1 coordinate 140,925, forward strand.
CGGTTAAGTCTTCAAGACTAATCGAATTTTTGTTGCATATCATCATCCAAGCCAACAACCGACCCCACCACGGAGAAGGGAAGGAAGCAAAAAGAGAAGAGACGGGTGCAAGATAACTCACCTCACGCTCACACTTCTTCTCAATCTCCATCATCCTCACCACCGCCGCCACGCGGCGCATGTCCACATGGAACTCGGCCGACACCGCTTTAAGAGGCATGCCCTTCTGCATGATGGCCTCCCAGATCATGTTGCGCGCCTCACTCGATAGCACGGGTTCGCTTCGGAAATTGGGATTGTTGGGGAACGGCCTTGGGCCGAGTGTGAGGTAGTTCATATTACGGTCGCGTGGGTGCCGACGATATGTCTCCTCGTTTTCCTCGCACCATTCCTTGAACGCCCGCCGCAGCTTCGTTATCTGAGGCGCTGGGGTCGTGGAGAAGGCCCGACTGCATTTTGGCGACGGCGCCGTTGGCCTGTGTCGTGGGATGATGGCGGATGGTGGTAATATGGAGGATGGTGTTTGTTCGAGGTAGTTAAGAAGCAATTGCGGCTGGCGGCTGCTGCCGCGTATCCGGGGCGGCATGGTTGTGGTGGTTGTGGTGCAGAGGATGGAGGTTGAGCTCGGGATTGTGGTCGGAATTTTCTTGCAAGACCCGCAATGCCCTGTACCTTTGCCAATTGATCCACGGTTCGGTGCAAGCAGGGTTAGGGTTCTCCGAGGTTCGTGAATGGAGGCTGACTTGGCAGCCGCCGTTCGTAAGACAAGGAACTACTAGCACAACAGCGAATATCAAGTTGAGAACACATGAACTTGATTATCGTACAAGTCAGGGTATATTCCATTGTTTGTAGATGCCGTGCAGTTCCATCGCGTATGCTCCAAAGTCCCGCCAACTCATTAACCACGTTCTAGGCCGCCGGCCTAGTCACATTTTACATCAGCCCCTTCTTCCCGCAGTCTCTATCCTTGTGGACGCTTTCTGTGCTGCACCTTCAACGAACTGTTTCCAAAACCCCCGACATTGCGAGCAATGACACATGTCTCTTGGTTTTCATGACGGATTAACCGCCGCAACCACGGATGTCTGTTCGCTCCGGGCTAGGGGCCGGAAGCTGGATAGAGGGGTATGCTATGTAAAGCAAATCCACGCGCTCAGTACATAGTCTGAACACACGATCGCATTTCCCGGGCGGCGAGGGAAGTACATTAGTCCATGCCCAAGGACTGGTTCGTACCAAAGTCTCGCTCTAGTTCCAGTAACGAGGACTACTGAAGGAGCGCGCTCACTGACCGTCCGAAGAGGAACTGTTGGGAGGTACCCTATTCTTCTTGACTTTAGCCTTCTTCACGGAAGCATCCTCAATCTCTGGTTTCGGTACCGGATTTGAGGTGTACGACTTCCATTTCCGCCAGCCGTCATAGTCGATTAATGCTTGCATGCAGCCCCATTCCATGACCTTGCGTTCGAGCCAGACGTAGGTAACCGGCTAGAGGGATCGTTAGCAAATAATTGATGGGAAATTATAAATCGGCATACCTTGGTCAGAAAGTCATTGCAGCCTGCAGCCAACGCCTCGTGACGGTCACTCTGCAATGAGCTCGCCGTCAAGGCGACAATGATGACTGGGCTTTTGAACATCTCCCTGTTTTGAAGCTTATCTTCTTCTGGCATCTCATTTTTCGACTCATCCAGCTCGCCGCCGTTGGTGTTGTTGCTGCTGTTACCGTTAGTCGCAGTTGAGAAAGCGCCAATCGAGTTCGTGCGCTCGAGGCGACGGATCTCGCGTGTGGCTTCAAGTCCGCTCATAACAGGCAGCTGGATGTCCATCAATACCAGATGGAAACCGCCCGCGCGCCACTTGTTGACAGCCTCGCGACCGTTCATAGCGGTCTGCCAGCGCACCTTCAACCGTTTGACGAACGCTTCCAGGAGTCGTAGATTGATAATGTTGTCTTCGACGATCAGCACATTGATTGGCGGCACACCGCCGTTGAGCATGCCTGCTGGTAATGCGGGAGCTTCGACCGTCTTCTTCTTCTTCGGCCGGCTCGTAGGAGGAGGGCGGGGCGAGGCCGGTCGGGGCGGTGGCGGGGTGGCAGTCCGGGGAATAGGTACAGCCGTCGATTCTTGGCTCGGGGGTGTCCCTATGGGGGGTGCGGGCGGGGCGGGTTGTCCGGTGTTCGCCTGTTCTGAAGAAGCATTTGAATGAGTCCTAGAACGCGTAATCGCAGACGCTTGGTGCATACCATGGTTGGTGGCAACGGCGATAGTGGCCGTATGGCCCCCGGCGCCAACGACGTTGAGGATGGTAGGGGATGACGTGTGCTGTCTCCCAAGTCGTGGCCTGTCAGGCCGGTCCCGGTAGGGCCGATTTCGTGTAGTCCCGCCCGGAGAGGGAATTTGAGGCACCTGTCCTGTATTCAAAACTGATATGGCATGTGTCGTGCCGTTCGCGGCACCGGCGAGGGTAACGGGAATATGGGCAACGGCGCCGGGCCCAAAGTAGTCGGTGCTCCCCTCGAGCGGCCGCATTTCTTCGTAGCTAACCGAGGTGAGGTGCTGGGCATGAGGAGGGCCATTTCTCGGGGAGGCTCGTGGAGTGCGACGATGCGGTACGTCAATAAGCAGTGCCTCGTCTACCGACTGTCCACCGGGGAAATATGCATCCAATGTACGAGCCATTGGTTCCTCGGGTCCCAAGACACGCTCCTGTCTTTGGGTCTCGCGGGGCACGATGCGCAACGTCAAATCGGGAGCATCGTACTGGCGACCGAGTGTATTACCATACTTTCGGAGAATCAATTCGCGGACATCGTCAACTAGGTCCTCTTCGTTAACGGTGACCAGAGTGGCAGAGGCGCCCGGCCGCTTCACCCAGAGCTTGCGTGTGACCATGTTGGGGTTGATGGGCGGCAGTTGTTCCGAGTTGCCCTGGTCGAGGTCATCAGTCTGCCCAGCATTCAACAGCGTCCGAATCAGCGACGTCTGTCGATTCGGTAGCAGACTCTGCCGTCTCGGCGGCGCGGTCGGACGAGGGCTCGTCGAATTCGACGGGCGCAATTGAATGCTCAACGCCGGGTCCACAGAGTCTTGAAGGGTGAAGGAGGGTCGGCCAGAAGTAGCGGGTCGAGAGCCCGGGCTAGACAGGTCTGAGCTCACGGGCGGGTCGCTGACTCGGACTCGGCGGGCAGCATCGGTGGAGACTCTGGGCGCTTTGGGTTTGGGCTCATCGACGGACGCGGGACGGGTAGTTGGCGACGACGGCGGCGACGACGGGGACAATTGCTGAATGGTACTCGTATCGACTGGACTTTTGTTGCCACTGGAGGGTTCGCTGGCTGTCGGGATGCGGCGATCATTGCCGAGACCACCGCTTTTGCCGGGGCCGGGCGACGCAGGTAATGGCAGGCTACTGTTAGTGGGATTTGTGGCACTGTTTGGGTTCTGGTTGACCGCAGCACTGCTGGAGCTCGTGGCATCATCGGCGTCCCTCCTGCTGCTTGCATCGCTGACTTCGGCAAGCACCTCCCGCAGCTGCTGCTTCGTGCCTTGTTTCAATTGCCCCCCGGCCTCTGATGATCCCGTGGCTTGCCGGGTGTGGCTGCCATCCTGGTTCTCGGGAGCTGCGGCCACTGTCTCGGCATCATCGACGCGATAAACGCTCAGCGGAGAGCTGGGCTCCACGCTCTTGGTGCTGTTGCTGCTGGCGTTGCCATTTCTGCTGGGCGGGAGCGGCGGGATGCCCGAATGCCGTCGCGAGATCCTAGCCCGCAACTTAGATCGGAAGTCTCCCATCCCGGAGAATCCAAAGATGGATGAGCCCAGGATGCTGGCTACACGGCGCTCAGGCCGGTTCCAGTGCGCGGCCACAGGCCGTGGTTGTCTCTGAGGTTCAGAGCCCGGATGAGAACCGCGGCATTTCCGTTTCACAAAATGGAGCAGTTCGGGTCAACGACGATGGTCTCTGAGCTGTTGTTGTGATCTGTGTCTTCGGCAAACGAAAGCTTTCCAGGCCGTTCTCAGAGCTCTTGCCTTCGAGGAGCTTTGGGTTGAGCGATAGGCAGAGGTAGGGGTGGTGGGTCTTGGCGGAACACGACCCCCGCCCCGAGCCGTTGTTGAAGCTCCGCGTGCCAATCGGAAGCTCAAGATTGTGCGATGCATGGACGGAGTGGACGAATCAGTGCTGTTGCAGAATTGACATAATTTGGAGATCCGTTTTTGTGCATGGTCCAACTGTCCGTCAAAACAAGCCACAAGGCGTTTGTGAGCTGGGATGGAGAGAGAGGCCGAAACGATCACGATGTTTTTATTCGGCTCGAAGGTAATAACTATGGGTGGATTACAATTACAGTTCCAACTGCCGAGTAGCAGCAATTGTTGTCAGAGTTGAAAGCAGCGTCTCATTCTTCAATACAAATACCCCGATTCAAGCCGCGCCTAAAAAGGTTAAGCTCAATAGCCGTCCCACAGCCAACATGTTGACCACAGTATTTCGTAGAAAGAGACTCCTTTTACGCAAAAACATGTCCGTCTTCTCTAACCAAAGCACGTTGGCCGTATTGGCTTGAGACTGAATCCAGTCCCTACTCAAAACCAGATACACACGAAGCGGAGAGGAGCCTCAAATATTGGCCGAGTCTCCCCCGCATTTTAAGTTTACTCCACGACACACCACCACCTGGTGCTCTTCTTTGCCAGCCTGCACGGGTGCCCTAAAATATGAGACAACTAACCGACCTCCTTCGAGACTTGTGCTTGTCCCAGAAGCTCTTAATAAAGGCCATTTGCATGGCAACGACGGGATCTCGGTAATAAATCCTCGTGTTAGAGCTTCGCAGCCTGGTGCTAGTGGGTATCTGCAGTTGCGAGTATGTATCCGTCGTCTAGAATGTGATGTATAGCATGTACTCGTACTGTACTGTGTAGGTCGATTGGAGGTCTTCGTTTGTCCCATTCGGGAAAGAGGAAAATTCCCAGCACCACAGCAGTGACCAGTCAGGAGCAGACCCCTGCTTCACCACCTCGATCAACTCCACCGACCAACATCTTCAACGACCGGCTTTATTCGTACCTTTCGTGGGCCTCATCGCGTCGTTTGCCGGGAGTTCTCTTCCCTGTCAGCTCTCATTGACTCTTTCTTTTTCCTTACTCCGCTTCTCGCTCTTTCTATCTGCAAGTTGCCGTCTTCGGTCCTTCCGTGTTGCTTGCTCGCCAATTGTTGCGTTTGTCCATCCATCAGCCCTCGGAACCCACTTTTTGTGCCAAACGACAATAACTTGGAATTTCTTATACACGGTCTTGCCCAGCTATAAGTTTTCAGTATGGCACCCAAAGCCAGGTTCGCAACGTCCCCCTCCCAGGAAACAACCCAAGGGCGCAGGCGAGCTTCTCTCTTCAGCCATACCAACCAAACCTTCATCTCAAAACCTTCCGAAGTGTCTCCTTCCCCGGCCGGGTCTATCTTTGGCACCAGCACCTCTTCATTTACCTTTACTGCTGGAGCTCCAGAAGTTACTCACATTAAACGCCCAATTGCCACCCCGAAACCGCCCTCGCTTTCTATTCCGACCTTTAACTTTACCAGTCCTCAGTATCCCAGCGACACGGGCGGAAGCGGGTCCTCAGATTCAGGAAGTCGGTCTCAGTCAATGAGCAGCCTGACAGGCGTTATGGCCGACCTCGCGGTTTCGAAAGTGAAGCCCAAGAGTGTGACGAGCGAAAATGCGGCGTCACTGTCCGCTGCCTCCCTATCTGGCGAGAGTAAAGCTGCGTCCCCAAGTGTGGAAGACGAAGAATCCACGAGCGGAAGAAACGAGTGAGAAGAGCAGCGAGGACGAGTCAAGTGCCGCGTCCGACCTCAGCGGCGGCGAAGAGGCCGCATTCGACGCCCATCTGGCCCTGCTCCGGCGGCGCCCCGAACTCGACGAGCTCAACGAGATCAGGACGACGCCCATCTTTACGGAAGCGGTTCGCAAGTATGCCCTCACGCTTGCTGGCGGTGGGGTGGAACCACCTTTCAGTCAATATGGTCTGTTGGCTGGCGACCTGACCGGCAGTACCGACGGCGGCGGCTCTGATCCGCGGATCTTCTGGAACATCGCCGCGCCTTCCAGCTACTTCATCTGCGGTAGCCAAGGGTCCGGCAAGAGTCACACCTTGTCGTGCTTGCTAGAGAATGCCCTCGCGCCATGCAAAGCGAATGTTCTGCCTCGGCCCTTGACGGGCATCGTCTTCCACTACGACACCTTCATCTCGGACTCTGGCGGTTCCCCTGCGAGGTGGCCTGGCTATCCTCCAACAAGGACATCAAGGTTCGGGTCTTGTGTCCGCCAACAAACATCCGTACCATGCAGGTGAGCCTCCCCTTCTTCCATCACTCACAGCCCACGTGTTGACCGAAATCTCAGCGTCTGTACAAAAGGTTCCCCAACATCAGGGTTGAGGAGCTGCGCCTCAACCAGTCCGACCTGAACACCAAACGTATGCTAGACTTGATGGCGGTCACCACAGGCGGGAATCTTCCCCTTTATCTCCACGTCGCCCAGCGCATCCTTCGCGACCTGCGCGTGGACCAACAAAGGAGCGACACCGGGTTCGACTACACAGCGTTCAAGCAAAAGCTCGCTCTAGAGGATCTCACGGAGATGCAGCTATCCCCGCTGAAGCAACGCCTCGAAACACTCGAGTCTTTCATGGTCGAGGACCAAGCCAAAGCCTTCGACATGTTTCCAGGCGCCCGACCACCCCGGTCGCGCCGAGCCGCCGTGGCGCCGGGTACCTCCTGGAAACCTCACAACGGTCACCTCACCATTGTCGATCTTTCATGCCCCTGCGTCACCCCGGAGATGGCGTGCTCCCTCTTTAACATCTGCTTGTCCCTGTTTTTAGAACAAGACCCAGCCGCCGTCGGCCGCGTGGTCGCCCTTGACGAGGCTCATAAATACATGACCGAGTCGCAGGAATGCGCCGCGCTGACCGAGGCCCTCCTGGCGACCATCCGCCTACAGCGGCATATCGGCGCACGGGTGATCATCTCCACGCAAGAGCCCACCATCAGCCCCAAGCTGCTGGACCTGTGCAGCGTCACGGTCGTTCACAGGTTCACGTCGCCGGACTGGCTGAGTGCGCTGAGGAAGCATCTCGTGGGGATGTCGTCTGGCGGTAAGCTGCTCGAGAAGGCTAGGAGGCTGAACTCGGGTGATGAGGACGAGGAGGAAGCGATGGATGGCGCCGGGGCGCTGACTTTGGGTGATGCGGACCCGGCACTGGAGTTGCTTTCGAGAATTGTGGACTTGAGGGTCGGCGAGGCGCTCCTGTTTGCGCCAAGCGCCATTATCGGCGTCAAGAAGAAGAAGGAGGGCGAAGCGAGCGCGCTAGGGGATGTTAGACGGCTGGCTCATGGCGTGCTAAAGGTGCGCATCCGCAACCGGACGACTGCCGATGGTGGTAGAAGCATCATGGCGTCTTGAGTTTTCGGGGTGGAATGTTTGGATTGTTTTGTGTATGGCGCTCTGGAAATCTGGCCGGGAGGAGGGGGTAAGGACAGCTGCTTGGTGTCATGATAGGTACCAGACCATAGCTATGAGCGTTGGTTATTGTGATGGGATTGTATGTACCACCGCGTGCGTTGTTCATGTTGGATTACAACTTGTTAGATCAGTTAATATTGATAAAGCGTTAATACTGCGTAACACTCCTGAAAAGGTACGAAAGAGAAGAGATCAATGAGAAGGAGGGCGGTTCATAAGGAGAAGTTGGTGTTGGTTAGCGGTCGCTGACCTTTCAATGGAACCCCGTAAATAAGGTAACTTACATGTACATACATCCAATGCCCCTGAAGCCCCACGGCCCACGGCGCTGCTGTCTTGCACTCCAGTGGGCCAACTCTCGCTAGAACTGCTTGCACAAATCACCGCGTTCTCCTGAACGCACTCAACATCGGTCAAGTTGCCACCGTCAATCTCACCTCAACTTATCTCGGTCAGTCCCAGTCACCTCAATCATCGCACGCATTTGCCTATAACGCATTCCTGCATTTCCTACGTCTAAGCAACATCTCATCTTCATAGAACACATTTTACCCCTTTCTCCCATCATGGCTCCACGGTTCGACTCACCCCCATCAACACCGCTCTCATTCTCACAACCCCGACCACGGCCACCGAGATCACCAGGCCGCTTGGCCCAGATCCGAGCACAAAATCGGAGAAGGGCATATCTAGAGAAACATAGCAATTACTTTGAATCGAATGAACATGAACTTGCAGGTGAGAGCTATCCTACGACTTGAAAAGTCCAAGGTTAACCCCATCTTCAGACCCCCTCCTCTATGACTCGCTCATCCGGCGCTTTCAAACTCCCTCAGAGCGCGAAGCCGAAGGCCGCGAGAAGGGCTACGCCCGTGTGCTGGAGGGCTCCCTCCTCCGGGGCGAGGAGCGGCTAGCCAAGCTGCGAGAGCAGACCGTCGACAGGAACCAAGACGACACCGTCACCACTACAACCACCACCGTCGCCACGATAGAAGCAACAGCGAACGGAACAGGGGCTTCCCAATCCACCACAGCCACAAACCCCCCAATCGAACCCTCCTCTCCAGTCCAAAAACCACCTTCCAACGCCCTAACCGCATCCCAAACCGCATCCCTCACCGCACCGCCTAAAACCCGCGCCGAAGGCCTCGCCAGTGGGAGGCCTTCCTGCGGGACCGGTTCGTGCGGGGCGAGGACGCCGACTTTGACTATGCGCTGGTGGACGGCGACGACGAGTATGACGTGCTGGAGCGCGAGGAGAGGGAGGAGGCGTGGTTTGAGGCGGAGGATCCCGGGTGGGCGGATAGTGGGGGGAGTGGTGAGAGTGGTGAGAGTGGGAGTTGGGAGGGAGGGGGTGGTGAAGGGAGGAGGGAAGGGGGGAGGGAGAGGATGTTGTCTGGGGAGACGGGGGTGCAGGATTTCTAAGGAGTTGGTTGCGTGCTTAGGGAGTGCGGTGTGTGTATGTATGTATCTAGGGGGTTAAGGTGTGGTGATTTTTGGGTGTTTACTCGGGACATAAAATTTCAAGTAACGTAAGTGACAATCTATTGCTTGTTGCTACGAAGTGCTTGTGTACCTCAATCTATCCTAATGTTGAACACCTTAAAACATCCGACGCCAAACAAAATGCTCCCCGCCCATCCATGCTCTCAACCCCATTTTCGCGCTTCTGCACCTATTATTACAACACGATATCTTTGTAGTACTGCTCCAGCGAAGGCAAAGAATTTGGGTGCACTCGCCCGACTTTAGCAACCTTCAGGTTATCCTCGACTGTGTAAATCCTCCCGCAGTCGAGCCTAGCAATCGGCGAGATGTAGTACTCGGCGTCCTCAATGATGATGGCGATAGGCTCCCTAGTGATGTCCTCGTCGTCAAAAGGGGCCTCGGGCTGGACAGTTGCCCTGAACAGCACCGCATGGTCCCCCACCCGGCTGCGGCTCGTCCTACTGGCGGCCTTGCCCGCGTACGTTGTGACTGTGAAACATAGCGAATGGTGCAGCCGCCGTTTCACAACGACAAACCAGCGGATTCTGGCGACGGGCCTCTGTCCGTGAAAAGCCGGGCAGTCGCTCGACCACGTTCTGGGCTTGGGTTGCTGCTGGACTACATCTTCAGTGCTGGGTTCAAACCAAACCGTCGCAAAGACGCGGCCGGTGCAAAAGAAGCGCTTGGGCTTGGATATGGTGCTGAATTCTGGGACAGGTGTTAGGCAGTGTCAAAGTTGCAAATCAAGGTTGGGGGGGGTACTTCTGCTACAGGGAAGTATCGGACATACCAGGACCCAGTGGTTCTTCATATGCAGGTCTTTGTGGCTGAGGAGATATCATCGGTTTGGGGATAGGGTTAGGCCTGCGCACCGGCGAGCTGCCGCGGGGCTGTGTTTCTCCTCCGCTGTCGAAACGTTGGATGTTATGGTTAGGATCTGGGCTTGCTGGGGCTAGGGGTGGGACCCCAGCCGTCTGGTGCTCTGTAAACAGCTCTTTTTTGCCATCTGCTCTCATGTTAGTCCTTACTTTCTACGAAGGAACCCAGACTAGCCACATACCTCGCCCTTTCACAACATAGTCGTCGTCTTCCACCGACCATTCCCACCTCCGACGCTCGCCATACTCCTTGACAAGCTCAGGGTACTCTTGGGGACCCGGCTTGGAAGTAATGCTAGAGTGAGAATAGCTACTCTCATTATCCTCCGCTCGAAGCAGAGGAGCGAACCCAGTGGGCGTCTTCTCGGCTACTTGCTCCTCTGTTAGCCCTTTCCCGGCTTTGACTGAGGCATGGGACAAGGGCATACTTTGGTGCTCTGCGGTGGAGTATGTAATGGATGTTATGAACGTGGAACACTCATCGGGGTGAGGCATCCTGACACGCACGTCCAAGGCGCCTCCGGCTGTCTCGATCATTATAAAGGCCGCTGCCACCTGCGGGGTCGCAATCGCCGCCAATATGTGAAGACAAGAACCATGGACACAGAACTGGTGCTTTGTCCGATCGAGCTGGGGTGGTGCTACCGAGAAAGGTCGGTAGCTAACTAGGTAGTTAGCATTCTAAGCGGAGAGTTCGAAGATAAGATTAAGATGAAGTGAGCATGGTGAGAAACTTAAAGCAAGGCAGAAATGGAACCGAGGCAGCGGGCTCTATCCAAGCTGAAACAAGGAACAATTCGCGCCGAGTCACCGAGGTTTTTAGGGCGGCCCGTATTGGGTATTTCGGCCAGCAAGGCAGCCCTGTTTTGACACTTACCGGACGTCGTCAAGTAGTACAGCATTTCCGCGTGTTCCATGGGAGTAAGAGGGGGGAAGGGTAGGTCGACCTTGAGATGCCTTAGCTAGGCCAACCACGCCACCACTCCCGCCAGCCTGGCGCACTGCACCAATCATAAACCATCACTCACCCACCAGTCACACCTGGACTGGCCGGTCTCAATGAACATTTACAATTACCTAATTGGGAGATCACAGAAAATTGAGGCTTGCCAGCGAATAACTACCAGAGCATTTCTTCATTCCGTCGATCCGATCAACACGGTCTCACATCGAAGCCAGAAAAGGCGGGTTCATTCGTCATACAGAACTAGACCTTGTCTCTCTCTCTCGGAAAGTATGGACTTTCTAGTGGCAATGCTCGCAACTCCCGCCGAGATGTGCATGTTCCAAGAAGGTGAATACCCCGGGAAGCCACTCCCTGACCGACATTTACTGGTACGCAAGCCACTGGCTCCGGGGACGAGCCGTACCAAAGATATCAAGCCAACGCACACACCGACTCATGGCTCACAGCAAATCGGTGTTGCTCAACATGTCGGAAGTGGGAAGCCGGCGTTCCCGGTATGCCAGGACGCCAGCGAAGTCACGATACCAAGAACCGGTGCAGAGGGCTGGATGGAGAGCAAGGATAGAAAAATGCGTCCCTGATTATCCCTAGGTATCGATCGTCCCGGGAACGCTGCTCCCTCGCCTCACTCACCAACCCCCTGACGCCAGACACGGTCCAGATGTTACATCCCTTACATCGCCTTACGTAGCAAAAAACCACATCAGTAAGAACAACAACAACCAAAAGCCACAAACGGAAACACAAAAAAAGCACAGTCCGGCACGCCCCTTAGCCCGCATGATGGTGCTGCACCTGGCTGCCCATGACCTCCTGTGGCGGATCCACCTCCCTGTTGGCACTCATCTCAGGCACGTTCTGCGAATAGCCTGCTTGTTGTTGCTGGGGGTACGCATACCCGGCCTGCGGATGCGGGTAGTACTGCCCTTGCCCCTGTCCCTGAGGTGACATTTGCTGCACCGGGGAAGCACCATAGTACTGCTGCTGCTGCTGCTGCTGCTGTGTTAGGTAATGTTGTTGTTGTGGTTGAGCTGCGTATTGCTGCGGATATTGATGCTGGTAACCATACTGTGGGTAATGCTGCTGCTGATGGCCCTCATCCGTCTCCGCAATGGGTGCAGGATAGCCCTGCCCGTTGACACCCACCGCTGGGCTGCCCGTTCCGCTCCTGCTGCCGGCGAAGTAACCCGGCTGGCCGTTGTGTAGCAAGTTCTGGCCGTTCTGAGAGCTCAATTCGCTCACGCCACCACCAGAAGTGCCTGTGTGCTGGGGGATGAGAGCGGCGGGTGACCCGGAGATCCCGCTAGTCACAGTGCTGGTGCGATCCAAGGGTGGGGGAATTGGCATTGCTGCCATGCCTGGGTGAAAAGTTCCCGGGGGGTATTGACTGTTTGGCACATTTGCTTGTGGCATCATCTGGGGTTGTTTGAAGGGCTGCTGCTGCTGCTGCTGCTGCTGCATCTGTACCTGGGTTGGGGGGGCTGGTTGCTGGGCTTCAGCCAGCTTCTTGTTCTTGCGGCGAGATCTCCACAAGCAGATGGCGAGACCAGCGATGAGGATGACCGCAACGCCCGCTCCGGCACCGATACCTGCTTTGGCCGCGGTCGAAAGCCCGCCACCCCCAGGATCCGCGACCTCGAAGCGCATCGACCAGACGATGTTGACGACGGCCGATGTTGGCTTGTCCTTCGTTTTCGCGTCCTTTTCAAGGGTGAGGGTAGGAGGTTCGACGGTTGAGATGGAACTCCAACAAGGCGTGATGCCACCTACAGCCTTCGTGAAAGGCCAAAAACCGCTAATCAAAATTAGCAACAGTCGAAGGGGGGGAGGGGAGCTACATACTTGGGACAACATCCGCCGGAGATGGAGTAGTAGTCGTCGGCACAGCTCGCCAGCACAGCCAAGTCACCGTTGACGGGTGTCGGGAAGTCAACGCTGTCTCGGGCATTGACCGCAGCCGCGTCGGTAGCAGCACTACCCGCCAGGGAGGCTGGAGTTCCCACGGCCCAAGGGCAACACTCAGGCCTGTCGTTCACACAGCCCACGAAACCGCCATAGTAGACGGTGTTGCCGGCATCCACAAGCGTAAAGTCGGTTTGGCTACACGGGCCTTTGAGAAGTTCTCCGTCCCCTTGGTACTGGGGCGGTTGGCCATAGTCGGGCTGCCGAATAGCGCCTGTGGCTCGGACCACGTCTACCGTCCTAAACTGCCCGTCAGTCACGTCCGCAAGTATCTGGTGAAGCCATTCGACGTACTCAAAATCTAGGGACACGCTAGTTCTAAAATACCGGTTAGCCTCAGTGATCCTAGGGTGGAAAGGCCTCGACTTACGGGGCTTGAATCTGGGCCATAACACCGGGCGGAATGCTTCCACAGTACTCGTAATAGTAGGACCGCTGATAGTCGCCGTAACCTACATAGCCTGAGTGTTAGCAGAGCATAGCCCTTCCCTATCCGGTGCCGGATCTGGACGTGCCTGCAGATCCGAAATAGTAGCTTGCACAGGTCCCCGTGGCAATTTGCGAGTAAAAGCAGTCGAGATAGGAGATTCCATAGGTGCAGAAGCAGGCTGTCGCTACCGAGTTGTAATCGGTCGCTGCGAGGATGTCATCATAGCAGCCGCTAAGAAGGCTCGTACACTGGAGGCCATTGTTAAAGTTCTGGTGAACCCTACGTTAGCTGTTTGACAGAACCCTCCAACAAGTGGCCTGGGACGGGTTCATACGTAACAATCCGCGTTGCTGCCGCCAAAATAGTCGGTCTGGCGAGGTTGAATAAGCCCGTACGCGCTCGCCAACGTCGGCGAGAGGGTAGACGTCGGTGACGCCGTTGCGATCAACATCGTAGCGTATCTGTATCCTCGGTATAACGCCCACTCCTCATACGAAGTAGAGGAACACAATATGCAAGACGCGAGAGCGCGTCAACGATGGTGTTGAGTTGGCGGTGTTTTTCCGTCAACGGCCCAGGCCGGCCGGTCAGCCTTGCAGTCCGATGGCATGCCGTTTGGGTACCAACCCAGTCCCAAAACGCATGGCGTTGCCCACCTCGCTTCCCCCTTGACGGCAGTTCGATATTGGATGCAGCAGGGGATCATGATGTCCAATGCGAAGGCATTCTCAGCGAGAGCCTGCATGTAGTGGCGTTTCTCCGTGAAGCTGATAGGCCTGCCTTGCCGAAAAGTCCTGGGGCTGAACTTCTAGCCCCAGCTTGGCAGTCTGGATTGTGTGGTGTGGTGTTGATAGCGTTGATGCGCCCAGCTTCTTTGGTGCTGTTGGAGCTGGGCATAATGGGCTGCAAAGAAACGATGGGCGGTTAACCAGAAAATTCGGTGATAGGCACCCTTTAACATGTCGAACAGGCTTCCATCACCACCACAACATACATTTGGTGGTTTGGTAGTTTGGTTGACCCTTTCTCCAGCTTGGTCGCCAAGCTTGGCAACGGCTTCGTCCCAATAAAGTCAGCCAGCCCCAGAATGTCTCACAGCAGCTCGCCTGGCTCGAAACCTGCATGCATTGGAACCCTGGGTGCACCTATCTCATGAGCCTGGAACCACTGTGATCGTGTGTCATTGCTCCCGACGCGAGTCAGAGCATGCCCTCCGAGGATGCAGGCTGATGAGATGGAAGAATGGGAGAATGGGAGCCTCCACTGCCAAGTCCGCAAATCGATTCGAGGTGCGAGGTCTTGAGAAAGCCGGCCCGCAAATTCCCCGTTTTCTCCCACATTCCTGCGAAGAACATTCCATTCCACCGCATCCCCGCCTTCGATCTATCCATCCATCCCCCACAACTCGCCCTCACCACAGCACATGATGCGCCGAACATCGCTGGACCAACAGCCAGTGGAGACTCGCATCTCTTCCCAGTACCCCGGGCGACGGGCTGGGTTTGCTTACTGCAATGCAGTCTGCCCCTGCAGCTTTGATTATCCGCGTAAATGACGCAGGTATATAGGTACTGTACCACTGTGTGCGTAGGAGCAGCGCGCAAACAGAAATATCTCAACCCCAACCAGCCTCGCGATGATCTTGAGAAACACCCAGCCCGCAAGTCACGGCAACGGCACGGCAAAGACCCCGCCGACCCGCCAAGTGTCTTGCCCGGAATACTGGCCGGACGGTTAAATGGGGATAAATAGGAATATGGGACCAGACCCTCGTGCTTCCGACATCCACGCGCCCGTCCGACCCAGCTTGACGGGGCATTGGAGACGATCCAACGCCGTCTGTGAGGCCCCCTTAGCGGTTGAAGTCATTTGATACTGTGTAGATCCTCTATATAAGCCGAGGGAGTCCCTCTGCCTGTGTGAACCTCTCCTCCACGCTCTGCCCATCACCATACCTAATCATCCCTCCATAACACTTCAAGAGAATCAACCTGCCCCTCCCCCGCACCCCGCATCACTACCCCGCTACTCCAACTTTCCCCCCAGACGGCCATCACCATGGCGCCTCTGATCACCCATCTCTACACAGCCGATCCCTCTGCCCACGTCTTCGAGGGCAAGGTGTACATCTACCCGTCGCACGATCGTGAGACCGACATCCAGTTCAACGACAATGGCGACCAATATGACATGGCCGACTACCATGTCTTCAGCACCGACTCGCTGGACCCCGTCGCCCCCGTGACCGACCACGGCGTCGTGCTCAAGACAGAGGACGTCCCCTGGGTGTCGAAGCAGCTCTGGGCCCCGGATGCCGCTTTCAAGGACGGCAAATACTACCTCTACTTCCCCGCCCGTGACAAGAAGGGCATCTTCCGCATTGGTGTGGCTGTGGGCGACCGCCCCGAGGGCCCCTTCAAGGCGGACCCGGAGCCGATCAAGGGCAGCTACAGCATTGACCCGGCCACATTTGTCGACGAAGACGGCCAGGCCTACATGTATTTTGGCGGACTCTGGGGCGGCCAACTGCAGTGTTACCAGAAGGGCAACGACATCTTCGAGGATGAGTGGCAGGGTCCCAAGGAGCCCTCAGGCGAGGGTGCCCGCGCGCTGGGCCCCCGCGTGGCCAAGATGACGGACGATATGCGCCAGTTCGCGACCGAGGTGAAGGAGATCCAGATCCTAGCGCCCGAGACAGGCGAGCCGATCCTCGCCGACGACCACGACCGGCGCTTCTTCGAGGCCGCCTGGATGCACAAGTACAACGGCAAGTACTACTTCAGCTACTCGACCGGCGACACCCACTACCTGGCGTACGGCGTCGGCGACAACCCGTACGGGCCCTTCACCTACGGCGGGCGCATCCTCGAGCCGGTGCTCGGCTGGACCACCCACCACTCCATCGTCGAGTTCAAGGGCCGTTGGTGGTTGTTCCACCACGACTGCGAGCTCAGCAAGGGCGTCAACCACCTGCGGTCCGTCAAGGTCAAGGAGATCTTTTATGACAAGGACGGCAAGATTGTCACCGAGAAGCCCGAGTAGGCAGTGTTTAGTGTTAAAACAAAATAAAGCGGTTCCATGCCTACCTCCTTTGGCGATATTTCCGTAAACTATTCAGTGCATGGGTGATACATTGACGTGAGAGAGCGTGGTTGTCGAATACTCGACTCGTGTAGCCGTTAGAGGTTAACTATGCGCCCAACTTACTCGGTATCCTTCCATCTTAGCTTTTACAGCACATACCAAGCATATTCCGGGCGAGGTAAGCTGAGCATGATGGGAACCTCGGGCACATCCTCCTCTCGGAGCCGCGTCTCTCGTCACCCATCCCAAAAGCAATCGATCCAAATAAAAATACATATTCCCCGTTGAGCATTGAGATGATCGGGAAGGCTAGAAAAGAAAAAGAAAGGAACAAATCTATTTCCAGCGCCGGTTGCGGAAGCAGGAGAACCTAATAAGGCGGGGAGGACAGCGGCAGGAGCGCTTCACTTAACCCCACCCATTCCCCCGCCACCAGCGCCTGGGGGCCCAACCCCTGGAATCTGCCCCTGGTTTAGGCGCTTGGCGGGGAGCCAACGAAGTGCCCCTCCAGCCCTCGTATCGAATAAGCTGAATTCCGATCGGCATACCTCCACCGCGAGTCCTTCAGGCTTTAAAGCTCAGGCGGCGCTGCCATCGATCGCACGCAATTCAAAGCCTCCATCGATCTCGTTGGCACCCTCGAAACACATAAAAACGCCACCGGCAACGAAAGCCATCCCGACCGAGACCAAGCCCTCGACAGGCCGTTGCTAGCTCGACCCTTCTCCCTCGCTCGCTCTTCGTCTCTCGCAATGGCGGAACAAGCTCTCTTCTCTGCCCAGTACCTGTCTCCCGAAGTTCAAGCCGCCCTGCCCGAAGGTTACAAGCTGCGCCCTCTTCGTCGGAATGACTTCGACGCCGGTTTCCTCGACTGCCTGCGGGTTCTGACCACAGTCGGTGATATCACGAAGGAGCAGTGGGAGGAGCGCTACGATTGGATTGCGAGGCAGGACGGCAGCTACTTTATTCTCGTCATCGAGGACACCACCGCCAGCCCACCAAGGATCGTCGGCACTGGCGGTCTGCTAGCGGAGCGCAAGTTGTAAGGAACAACCCTTCCCCTAGGTTCGTAGGGCACGACTAACACGTCTTCGCGCGCTAGCATCCACAACCTCGGCGCTGTTGGTCACATCGAGGATATCGCCGTCGCTAAGGACCAACAGGGCAAGAAGTTGGGTCTGCGCCTGATCCAGGCGCTCGACTACATCGCCAAGCAAGTGGGATGCTATAAGACAATTCTTGATTGCAGCGAGGCCAACGAGGGCTTCTACGTCAAGTGCGGCTTTAGGAGAGCCGGTCTTGAGATGGCTCACTACCACGAGGGTCCCAAGAGTAACGGCGCCCAATAGCTTGTGCGGCAGGTTCTGGCGTGTAGCGCAGTGTGACTGACTCCATTGCATCGGCTTGCAACCGCAACAGGCAACGAGACGTCCAACCTCTGAGACCGAACACTTCTTTTGGCCAGTGCTGGTCTGGAGAGATGCGGCTGCAACATGTATTGGCAAATTTGAGTAACAAAGACGGGATAGAGGTAGATCTAGAGCAGCGTGTTTTGCTTTTTAATGGTTCTTTGAGTATACACCGTTCACTTTTGCGGACTAGGACTGTTGACCGCCAACTCGATGACCAAAAAGCACGGCAGCGCAGAGTCAGCTCGCTGTGTCGACACCCTCATTCGACGGGTAGCCTCAGCCCGCCTTGGTCAGGTTGGCGGCCAACCCCGCGTTCGGCCGTTCTCCCAGACCGGTCCATTTTTTGCTACGCTGCCGTCCTTTGGTATGTGTGTTTCACAGTATACAACGACATGTTGCCGCCCATCCCTTTCGCTTTGACATGTGATCCCTGGTGAATCCTAACACACCAACTCCGTCCAACCCCGAATGGGTGCCCCGAAATGTACTGCAACCCCCATCGGAGTTCCTTATGTTACACTGACTTCCGAGCACAGTATAGGCCGAGCATGTAATCACAGATGCGTCGGAGAAGTTTTGGAGACTGCTTATTCCGGACAGCCCCCGAGACTGAGATGCAGTATTAAGACTGACATGGCCGGCACGAAGGAGCCCAGCCCATAAACCACCGTCCTAGCCTAACCTCCAGAAGCACCAAAGTGACTTATACAAAATCTTGATCTGATCCCTGATGCCTGTTGTTTTTGTCAGGTCCAGCACTTCCGTCTTAACACGTTGAACCAGCTTTGATTCTCTTCTCTTTTATGTCCCCGCTCCCGAGACTGCCGGTCTAGAGTTCGTTGGCTATCTTGGGCCACGATATTCGGACTACGGATCTCCCCAACCGGTGAAATCCGACGCCTCATAACACAACCTGAAAGATACAAGCCGACCTTGATAATCGACGTCCGTTCCTTCTTCCTCTCGTCTATACTACGAACCCGAACGCACCTGTCAAACATGGACCGAGAGCTCCACGTCGCTCTGACCCGTGTCCGCATAGCCCTCCTTCAGTTTGAGTGCGTCCCCCCTTCCTAAACGTAGAACGAAAGTATTTGACACCTTCCAGAGCCTGTAAGAAACTCGGCGTTCTTCCGCCATCACCATCCTCTCCCAGACGAAGACGAAGCTCGGTATCGGTGTGCTCAGGACGCAAAAACGGAACTGCTGTTTTTACAAGGCAAAAGTCCTTATAATCTCGAATTTCAGCTTGATCCAGAACCTCCCTTCTCGAAAGCTTCTTCCAACCTTTCTCTTGCATCATGTCTCCCCACGAAACTCAGGGTGTCACTGAGGAGGGTAAGACGCCCCGCCACTGGACCATGGGCAGAAACATGTTTGAGCGTCGCATGCCACACCACGACGGAATCGAAGCGTTGTGGGAAACCAGATGGAAACTACCCGTGAGTATTTCGACTCGGAACAGCAACGAACAGCTCACCGGGATATACCCACGCATCACGCCAGGCAATAAACCCTCAACAAGAGACTAACCACCTTGGACCTCTTTCTTCAGTGCTCCAAATCCCTCTACCCCTTCCACGACGGCGCCTACGAAGACTTTGCGCCCATCTTTGAAGAACTCATCAAAGTGAGAAACCTCCCCCAACCCCCGCGCTTTCTATGCCCCTATCCAACATCCCCTAAACCAAACCAAAAACCAGATCAGACCAAACTAACCCCCCTCAAAGAACAACACCAACGACGCCTTCTCCCATGCATACACCAACGCCTTCCGCTCCACAGCCGAGCGCCTCATCGCCAAGGCCGACGCCACCGCCGTTGTCAAGAGCAAGGCGGCCGAGGCGGCCGCCCTGTACCTGCGGGCGTGCGCCGTCTGCCGCATCGCGCGGTTTCCGTATATCACGGCGTTTCCGAGGGTCAATGATGAGGTTAAATGGTTTGTTCTTTTCTCTCTTTTTCTCCCTCTCCCTTTTTCCGGATGTTTCGTTCGTGCCCTTAGGCTGGGGGGTTGATTGGTGACTTGGCTAACGTTTTGGGCTGTTGTTGCTGATGGATAGGGAGATGTGGGAGATGCAGAAGAAGGCGTACCTCAAGGCGGGGGCGCTGTGGCTGAATCCTGTGGAGGAGGTGGTGGTCAAGCATCGGTATGCGGAGGGGCGGGATCGCGGGGAGATTCCGGTTTATGTGCGGGTGCCGAAGATGGTGCACATAGATGGGGAGAAGGACACGTTTCCCGTGGTAGTGTTGATGACGGGGTTGGATGGGTATCGGCCGGATAATACGGTGAGGTGTGAGGAGTTCTTGACGAGGGGATGGTGAGTAACAAACTATACATTTCTTTTCTTTTTGATGGGGTGAGGGGTGGGGGGATGGCTGACTGACTGGCTGACTACTGCTCAGGGGCGTGGTGGTTGTCGAGATCCCCGGCACCGCCGACTGCCCTGCCGACAGCGCCGACCCGCAGTCGCCCGACCGGTTGTGGACGAGCCTGCTCGAGTGGATGGATGGGGACGGACGGTTCGACATGAAGCGTGTCTTGGTCTGGGGCCTCAGCAGCGGCGGGTACTACGCCGTTCGCATCGCGCACACGCACAAGGATCAGCTTATTGGTTGTGTTGCGCAGGGTGCAGGGTGCCATTATTTCTACGATCAGGAGTGGCTGAAAAAGGTGGACGGTCATGAGTATCCCTTCGAGTGAGTTGCCCTATCCGTTCTTTCAGGTGTCCTTTCGGGTGTGAATCAAAGTGTCGACTGACTTATCAAAGGCTGAACCCCGCCATGGCCATGAAGCATGGTTTCCAGTCTGTCGAGGAGTACAAGGCGAACGCGCAGAAGAAATTCTCGCTGCTGGAAACAGGAATCATTCAGAAGCCGTCCACCAGACTGCTTTTGGTCAATGTGAGTTTGCGGTTGTGCTGGGGGCGCTGTCTTGGCTAACTTGAATAGGGCACTCTCGACGGTCTCATGCCCATCGAGGATTCGATGATGCTGTTTGAGTATGGCACGCCCAAGGAGGCCCGCTTCTTCCCCGGGGCGTTGCACATGGGTTATCCGATGGCCAACGGGGCTGTGTACCCCTGGATGGAAGAGGTTATCCAGTCGGCGAAAGATTAAAAGGGGGTATAAGTTTCCTCTTCGATATTGCCAGCTTTGGAGGGGTTTTCCTCATCTTACCCATGATTCATGAGCTTAACCGTTGATATCACCAGCTCTGAACTGTCGTGTATCCGTAGATGGCTTCTTTCCTTGTTTTACCTCGAGTCACTGAGATTACCCGTCGATATCACCAGCTCAGGACTTGGGTCTCGGTAAATGGTTGTTTCTTTCATTATTACGCATAGGCAAATGAAGTTTGATGCCGTCAAGGCAATATCTCTCACCGTCCCATCCACCCACCATCCACTACAAGTACATGGCCGCTCACGTATGCGCTAGCCTTGCTTGCGAGATAGACCGCAGTGCCCTTGAAGTCCTCAGGACTCCCCCACTGAACAACCGCGTTAGCATCACACCAACCAGGGGCAGTTAAAGGGGAACCATACCCTCCCAGCTGGTATCCTCGCACTGATGCTGGCCAACCTCTCCGGGTCGTTCAACAGGGCCGTGTTCATATCGGTCTCGATGTAGCCCGGGGCAATGGCATTGACAGTGATGCCGCGGGCGGTCCACTCATTAGCAAAGCTCTTGGTGAGCTGCCCGACGGCGCCCTTGGAGGCTGCATAGGCGGGCACGGTCAAGCCTCCCTGGAAGGTCAGGAGCGAGGCGAAGTTGATGATGGAGCCCCTGCGCCCGGTCACGCCGGAGGGGTCTAGCTCGAGCATGTGTGCGCCGACGTCGCGGCAGAGGGTGAAGACGCTGTTGAGGTTTACTTGGAGGACCTGTGGGTGTGTGTGTGTATGTGTGTTGGTTATTCTTGAAGCGGGAAGGGGTGAGTTCATGAATCGGGGGTACGGAGTCTAACGGACCTGGTTGAAGTCGGAGTCGGGAAACTTTTCACAGGGGTCGCCGCTGGATGCCAGCGCAGTTGACGAGGATGCGGATCTGATGGCCGTCGGCGAGTATCCGCGGCACCAGCTTCGCGACATCTTCGGCCGAGCTCAGGTCGGCTGTGTAGATGCGGGCGGTGCGTCCTAGCGCCTGGACGGCATTGAGGGTGTCGGTGGAGGTCTCATCTCTCTGGCTCGGTGAGTTAGTGTGGTTTAGGATGATGATATGGTTAGATACTGAAGTGATCTCTCTCATCCCACGTACCTGTACGAGTAGAATGTCGGCTCCGGCTTCGGCGAGACTAATGGCGACGGCCTTGCCAATACCGCGAGTGCCGCCTGTGATGAGTGCGGTGTGGCCTTCGAGTGAGAACATGCTGATTTGTTGATTCAGGAGTTTTTGGAATATGAGAGGTTAAGAGGTTAAGACACGGAGGGATGTGAGAATGTGTTTGAGCTTCTTGAATGTAGGGACCGACTTGTCCCGCCTGTATTGTGTACCTGTGTTGCCGGTCGTGTAAGTGGGCTTGGAGTGTAAGAAACCCCCCTGTTCGCCTGACACAGACGCTCTTCTCGCACGTAATCATGTTTGTTACATGTGAAATTGATACATCACCGTTACGTCTCGCGTAATTACCCCCTTTTCACTGACTGCCGGAACCAACGCCGGCGTCGGGGTGGGGATGCCGACGGGGTAAGCCTGCCTCCCCGCAACGACTAGCATGGTATTGGAGTGTACAACCCCACCAAACTTTCAAGTTTAAAAGATTTGGCGCATTCACTACCTACCTATGGGAAGAACCGAGGGAATTCAGGCGTGGTGCCAGGGACTTGGACCTGGAGGTTCCAAGCCTTCAATCCCGCGGGGTGGTCCTGTGACCAGTGGAGTGTGTTCTCCATTTCCACAGGAAGTTTGGAGGAGGATTTCCGGAACGGTATCGGGCGGAAGTGGGAGGTCGGCATGGTAAGCTGTAAGGAAGAAGTGTTTTTAAACAAGGTAATTCAGGAGACCCTTATTCATGTAGGCTTCCCATCTCTGGTACTGCGTACCTCTACACAATACACCCGGTCCTTCTCCGAGGTCGTTTAGTCACCATCTCAAGCCGTTTACTCACACTCTTCATCCCATCTCCAATTCTCGCTACGCATAAAGCTTCTAGACTTAGTGTCACTTCCTCCTTTCTAAAGACATCCAGAACACTCATGGCTACCACCCGAGTGAACGCTTCTGTCCTTCATGGAGCCCGGGACTTGCGTCTTGTATGTTGCTAGAGACCCCTTGACTCATATCTCGAATCCAAGCTGATACATGCTTGTTAGGAAGGGCGAGAGTTGCCTCCCCTCGGCGCCGATGACGTTCAAGTAGCCGTCAAGGCGACAGGCCTCTGCGGCTCAGACCTTCACTACTTCGGCCGGCCACTTCCGCAACGGCGACATCCTAGTCCGGGAGCCCCTTACACTGGGTCACGAGTCTGCCGGTGTGGTCACTGCCGTTGGCTCGGGTGTCAATTCACTCCAGGTTGGAGACCACGTTGCTCTCGAGGTTGGCCAACCATGTGGTAACTGCGAGCTATGCAAAGGGAATCGGTACAACATTTGCAAGGAGATGAAGTTTAGAAGTTCGGCAAAGGCGTATCCCCATGCCCAGGGCACACTCCAGGAGCAAATTACACACCCCGCGTCGTGGTGCCACAAGTACGTCTCCTGACTTCTAATGCTGTGTTTCTGTGTTGACATGCAGCAGGCTTCCATCGGAGCTCTCCCTAGAACTCGGCGCCCTGGTTGAACCCCTAGCTGTGGCCCTTCATGCCTCTGACAGGGCACGTCTTGCTCCCGGCTCAACCGTACTCGTGTTTGGCGCCGGGACCGTCGGACTCCTCTGTGCCGCCCTCAGCAAAGCAGTCAGCGACGCCAAGGTGGTCATCGCTGACATCCAAGAAGACCGGGTCAAGTTCGCCGTAGACAACGGGTTTGCCGATGCCGCCGTCGTCGTGCCCATGAAGCGGCCCGACAGCATCGAGGCCAAGCTGGAGTTTGCGAAGCAGGTCGCCGAGATTGCCAAGTCAACAACGCATCACCATGGCGAGCCCTTTGGCGAGGTGTCGGCAACTTTCGAGTGTACTGGTGTGGAAGCGTGTCTGCAGGCTTCCATCTATGTGAGTGCCTCGGTAGAGACGTAACACGTATCCCCCTTCTAATCTGGTACTCACAGGCTACTGCCCCCGGCGGCCGCATCATGCTCATCGGCATGGGCAACCCCATACAGACGCTGCCCATCTCGGCCGCCGCCCTCCGTGAAGTCGACCTTGTGGGTGTCTTCCGGTACGCCAACACCTACCCGCGGGTTATCGAGTTGTTGGCGAGCAAAAACCCCAAGCTGCCCGACTTTACGAAGCTCATCACGCAGCGGTTTACCGGGTTGGAGAGCATCCCGAAGGCGTTTGACATGGCTGCGAGGGTGAAGGATGACGAGGGAAACCTGGTGTTGAAGGTGATGGTGGACATGTAAAACGATAGACGATTTAGAGATTCCAGGAGCAGTCGCAAAACATGAGCGAGTCAACCCTAATAAGATCACCACGAATAAATAGTTGGAACACGGCAAGGTTTCTATTCCAAGTCTATCAATATCCCCTCTTTATAACCCCAGCCTAACCATCTACCTTACGACTTATCCGGGAACCCGAACTGCACACCAAACGGCGGGTATACGAACCGCTGCAGCTTGCCCTCGGCGGTCAGCTTGTCCGAGTACGCCCTCAGCAGCTCGACATCGTCCGCATCCAGGTCGATCAGTTTGGCGTTCTCCTCAATCCGCGCCGGCGTCACCGACTTGGCCAGGACAGTGCTGCCGCGCGACACTGTAAAATAATAACATCCCTGGTTAGCACTGTACTTATTATACTATACACCTCTCTCGCGAGGGGAAAGAGAAAGAGAGAGAGGAGATAAAGGGGTAAACGCACGATGGTAGCTCAGCAACACAGCCGCCGGCTTGACGCCGTGCTTCTCGGCGATGGCGACGACGGGCTCGGCCGTGAACAGCGGGCTGCCCGTGCTGCCGAGCGGGCTGTACGCCATGATGTGGATGCGCTTCTCGTTGCAGAGGTCCACAATCTCCTGCTGCGGCAGCGCCGGGTGGTTCTCGATTTGGTTGACGGCCGGAACGATGGTGGCGTGCGGGAGGAGCTCTTCGAGGTAGCGTTTGCTGTACTGGAGAGGGGGGAAGGTGGTAAGCACTAAAGGTTTGTAAGAGAAAGAGGAGGGGGACAAACGTTGGATACACCGATGGCCTTGGTCTTGCCTGTTGCTACCAGCTTCTCCATCTGCTTCCATGTGTCGACGTGGTTGTGGGAGTGGATGATGTCGCGCTCGCCGTTGGGAAGCTTCGGGAAGCGGTCATCGTTTCCTGGGGGCTCAAGTCAGTCATCGCTCTCTCACCAATGGGCCAAACCCCCAAAAGGGGCAGATTAGTAGGTACTCACCATCAGGGTTCATCAACAAAGGCCAATGCTACCGCTCTCGTCAGCCACTTTCCCCCTTTCCCCAAAAGCCACCAGCAACATCAGGAGCACCCACCACCAAAAACAAATCCACATAATCCAGCCCCAACTTCTCCAAGCTCTTCTGCAGCCCGAGCTCGCAGCGTGTCGTGTAGGTGGCCCAGACCTTGGAGACGACAAAGACGTCCTCGCGCTTGATTCCCGAAGCAAAGGCCTCGGCCAGCCCCTTGCCGACTTCTTCCTCGTTGCCGTAGCAGTACGCGCCGTCGATCAACCGATATCCCGACTTAAGCGCGTGTGCGACCGCGGTCTGAACTTCGCCTGGACCGGACTGCCATGTGCCTGGGTGAGGGGGGAAGAGGGATTAGCTCTGGCTGTTATCTGGGGAGAGAGAGGTTGGACTTTCAAGAGGCCGGGGATGAATGCTTACCAAGACCCAGAGCGGGAATGTCCTGGCCGGTGTTGAGCTTGAAGGTCTTGGTTGTCATTGTGACGGGTATGGGTATACGTGGGGACTTGTCGATGGTGGTGATGGGCAGGACGAGCTGTCTGATGCTCGGGAGGGAGCGTGTAAGTCGTCGTTTAAGTGGGAGTCTGAGGAGAGACGACAGCTTGGCGATAGCGGGTTCTCTCGGTGTAGATCGAGTAGAAAGCAAGTGACAAATCAACAAATCTCTTGATGCCGGAGAAACAGGCCAGGAGTTGAATCTGGGAGAGAAGATAGGTGGAAGCTCTGGCACAAGCGCTTGCGAGAGCTGGGCCCGGTTTCAGGTGGGTATCTTTGCCTGGGGCCCCGGCTAAATGTGGGAGCCATCACAGAGGTTCGGTGCATCATATGCCGCGGTGAAGTGTGTCTTTGAGTGCCGACATTGCGTAAGGTAAACAAGCAAGAAAGACAAACCGTGGGCCCCGTCCATGAAGAGGGGGTCCAATGGCGGATCTCAAAACAATTCCTCCCAACGGATGGCTCCCTCCCTCCTACCCATCTGTCAGTTCATGCCTACACAATAAGGAATACTAGGCTCTCGAAGAATTGGCCATCAGAGAACTGCGCGGTCAAACTTTCAGAAGGTGTCTTCTCTGAATTGCCCCTCATTCAATTGTCTCCCGCGGGGTGAAGGCGGGGATGGTGGGGTGGCTTCAGGAAATCTCATGCAAAGCGCGAGCTTTCAGTGCGGTGATAGGTGGAAAATTGGTTCCGGTCGGGAAACACACTCTCGTCATGCTTGTTGTCGTCACGTAATTACCATACAACTCCAGGTCCGGCCCATGGAGCAAAGTTGCCTTTTGATGGCTCCGTAGCTGTGCATAAATACATCTTCAAGAAATCTTATCACATATCAGACATGACGACGGCATTTCGTCCAATTCCCATCATTCCTCTACACTGCCATCTAGCAGATACAAAGACACGGATACCTCCGGTCCCAAGAACATGAAGCAAAAAGAAAAACCCTCGACCGATGCGCTAAATCCCTATTACGAATGTCTACCATGCGATAGTCTATGCTGACGCCGCCGCGAGTAGTAAGGGAAAACGGTTGTTGTACAAGAAAGGAAAGGGTCGCGCTGCCCATCTACCCGGCGATCAACACCCAAAGTAGGAAGAATACCATCTGGTTCCGAGAGTCAGTATAGTGCAGTGGGAAGAGGCAATGCAACGAGAGAAACATACTAGAACACCAAACATCTTGGCTATGAGCCATCGGTTGCCCGAGACGCTAGACCAGTACTTGAGCAGCTCTTTTTGCGCCCCCTCGACGTTGTCCACGACATCTTCTCTGTAGCCGGGTTAGCAAGCGTGCCAGATAGTTTCGCCTGGGGCAAGGGAAACATACGTGTTTGCGTCAATGCGCTGGATCATTTCGGACTGTTCGCTAACCATTGATGCGAGCTGACCAAAACTGCAAACCATGATTAGCCATGTACATCAGAATTCGTCATTGTGTGCCAACCTACATTGACCCGAGCTCGTTGATGGTCGACTCAATCGCCTCAATCGCCTGCCCTCGTTGTTGGATGTACGTGTTTTGCCCCTCCTCCATCATCTGCAGTTGCAATTGCTGGTCGCCCCCCATGGGGTTGAGCGAGATGAGGTCTGCGCCAGGGGACGGCGTCCCCCTGCTGGGTGTGCCGTAGAGGGGGGATGCCGAGGGCGGCAAGGATGCGTGTGCGTGCTGCCCCATAGTCGATACGAATGCCTCAGTGCGCGATCTTGAAGCCTGGATATTCTTGGTCCTGATCTCCAACACGTCCTTGAAGTTTGCGCTGACATCCCCGAGCTTGCCCTGCAGCAGAAGCAGAATGTTCTTGTTATTCTCCCCCTCCTGGTCCGGTTTTGGATGTAGCCGCTTTGATAAACCCTGAAGGTTTCGGATATCTTCGTTTAGGCGCGATAGGTCTTGCTTGATAATAAAGGTCAACTCGTTGACTTCGACCGGGTTATCGTCAAAGAGCGATCTCTTCTTGGCCAGCTGCGCGAGCTTCTGAAGTTTGCCCATCGTCCCCGAAATTCCTCTGCCAATGTCTGCCGCATGTCGCGCAAACTCCGACCGGCGCGGCGGCGCACCCCCGGACGCCGCACTCTTTTGCGCATCGCTGAGGAGTCTTTGCGAACCCGGCTTTGCCGCCTGTTTCCGCTGGGCGGCGGTGACGATATGGCGGAATTCCACCGTACGGTCGTTGATCGCCACGGCCATGGCGGCGAATCTGTCGATTCCTGTGGTGCGACGCTTGTCTGTTCCTGCGTGGGTCGTTGCGAGTATGGGTGGCGGTTCTCGGTGCGATTCAGGGGTCGAGGCTATGTGCGACGGAAAGGTCGATTGCAAATGAAGAGTCGTGCAAGGAGTAATGAGAAAAAGCCAAGACACAGCAGGTGATGAATCCTTATCGAAGGAAAAATTGAGGTCGAGCGCGGCGGTGGGTTAGAAGTTGACGATTTCTCACTGTTTGGTCTTGATCGAGGGAAACGTGGTGTTTGGCGCGCAGGGGGCGCTTGGACCTGTCTCGCCCACGACACAGGGGCAGCTACAGTGCATGTCTGTCGCGGGAACTGTGCGTCGTCACTGTGGAGTCGAGGAACGAAACGAAACAGGCACACATGCCAGTTCTGCAACCTCAAAAGTTCGGTTTTACGAATAGAGTTTTCAAAAGCAGGCATGACTGTCTAACATAACTGATATCGAAACGAGACATTGGCAGGCATTGATGTCTGTTTGCGAGGTAATTTGAAGTCGGATACCCAGTGCAAAGCATACGACACGAGGGTACGAATACGGTGACGGTTGAAGTCAGGTTCTCAGGCAACAGGCTGCGCGCCCTGGCTGTGCGAGGAGAGAATGGGCCATCGTCCATTTGACGTTTTCCGCGTTGGCGCTTGCACTCGCGTCGCCAGAAACGTCATGGGTCCTCCCCGCCGTTGCGCTGGACCAAACGTGGCAAGGTACGGAGTACATTGGGTACATTCGGTGGCCCCTTGAACCCCAAGCAAGCCGCATTCGGTGATGTTTCCGATGCGATGCATTGCCGAATCGAGTTATTGGCTGCGAGTTCGCGATGACCAACTGCAAGCCGTTTGCGCTTGCAAACATTCTCATATGAACAGAACAAGTCGTCCTGCCATCAGTTGCCAGGATCCCCCCAAAGCCTCCCATGTTGAGATTGTGTTGGCAGGATGAAACAAATCTGGTGGATTCGTCCCCAGACAAAATAACCAATTTAACGCGCTGTGCCGATGTGACCGAATGATCTTTTTTTGGCCGCCGATCGTCTTGGCATTGCGCCATGACTTCTTCAAAGCCCTGGTCCCTGCTTTTCCAGGTTGTCAGTCTCCGAGAAGCCAAGCAAGCGAGCCACCGAACGAACAGCTGCAACTCGGGATTTCGGTGGAGACGGGATTGACGACAACCCGTTCCTTTGCCCCTTTCTACGGCCTGGCGCAAGTTTTCTTCGACAGAAGCCTCGAGTGCTAGACACCCTCAATACCGACTTGTGGATTTGGAATGTTCACTGGGGACTCTGTGCCGTGGTCTTCTTCCTTGGCCAACCGGGATTAACAACAACCGACCACCCAACACCCGCGTGTTTTGCCGCCCACGTGCCAAGCCAAGCTGCAGTCGTGCATCATCGACGCCTCCTCTTCATTGTTCCGACGGAAGTGTCCCAGATCGAGCAGGAGTGGCTTCTTCGACCCTCCGCAGCGAATGTAGCTTCGATATTACAGAATAAGACTCGCCGCCATGGATGGTACATACGGGAATGTGTTCCCCACGAGTAGGGCCATGTCAGTGTTTCCCCTCGCAGGTTGTCTTCGGAGCCCGAGGGACTAACAGTCTTGTTTGTGTGCAGGTCCCCGAGCGCATCAACGCCGAGCGGAAGCCAATACAAAGTAAATGTCAGTCGCCAGAAGACGAAGAAATGGGCCAACTTCAAACCCCAAAACTATGACGGCGATGATTGGGGCGACGAGTACGACGACGAGCCAGCAACCGAACCAGAACCCCCGCTGCCGGCAAAACCGCAGGGACCTCGTTTTCCTGCGGGGAGCTCTCCGATTTCGAGGCAATTCGAGCCTGTGAGTACGGCACCGCCTTTGCGAGCACATACGCACCAATTTCCAGTCCCGCCATCTGGCCCATCACCGACACCCGGCGGGCCTCCGCGGAGAATAACCGAACCGTTCGGGTCCTCGTCACATAATCTGTCGGGCCACACCCACTCGCAGTTTGCCCCTGATGCAAGGCGTGGCTCCCCCGCATCACAAGGTGGCCATCAGCTCCCGTCACAGCTCCCGTCTTGGGAGAACAGCACAGGGCTCGATGGTGTCAAGGATGGTCTCGGCGGGATGCGGAAGACCGGTGCTAGCCCGCAACCAAGTGGTGGTCCCAAGCCGTGGATGGAGGGCCGGTCGGCATCACCGTCAAGCGCGGGGCTGACGTCGCCCAACAAACC
Source organism: Chaetomium olivaceum (assembly GCA_039881045.1). NCBI lineage: Eukaryota > Fungi > Ascomycota > Sordariomycetes > Sordariales > Chaetomiaceae > Chaetomium > Chaetomium olivaceum. The sequence goes on from JAYWVB010000020.1 coordinate 171,122, forward strand.
GCTCCCACTCATTCGCCCAGCCGACGTCTATCAACGGATGGCGGAGGAACGCGAGAGGGAACAGCAGTTGCTAGGAGCTGGCCGATCAGCAGAGGGCACCTCTGATGCTCGGTCCGGGGAATCGTACGGGTTGGGGACGCAGCCGCGCCAAGGAGGGACTGTGACACAACCCGCAGATTTGCCAGGAGCAGAAGACCACGAGATCGATAGGACGCTAAACTATGGTGCCGGTCTAGCCCCGATTGCGGAAAGGCAAAGCGAGTACGGTTTCGACGGGTTTCTCGCCAGCTACGGTGCTGAGGCCAGCGCGGAGCCTCCCGTGGCGCACGGGCAAGATGCCGAAGGTCAAAAGTCTGTCCAGCCTGTTTCTCATGAGGATATTCGGCGTTATTCAACGAGCCCCCAGTTGCCAAATCTGAGTCGCATGTCGGGGTTTGGCGATGATCTTTTTTCTTCAACGAGCCTCTTCCCTGCTTCAGGACTACGCTCACCTCTTTCTGGCAGCATGCAACTGCCGACGTCGGACCAATCCATACCTGAGGGCGATGAATCTGCCGCAGACGCAGCAGACGCCCCAGGCCAATTGGCCACCGCTCCTACTCCACAGGGTGTGACCTCGAACACAGCGGCAACTGATGCTAGCGTACGAGCTGATGCAAGCCCGTCGCCGCCCAACGAGCCCGACCAAGATCGGCCCGTTGGGCTGTCGCACCAAGCTGCAGCACAACCTGTCCTCAGCACCTCCGACCAGCAGACACCCGCCGCAGATACATCTCGGGAGCCGGCATCATCCGCCGAAAAACAAGCAGCCCCCTTGGCAGTCAGGCCGCAGCTGCCGGGTGCCTGGGTCTCCGAAACCCCGTCAACGCCCGCCGAACTGGCCACATCCTCCCCCGCGGGCCACTCCACAGAAACGCTTGACAAGGCAGCTGGATCTAGCGGCGGGCTCGCTACTATTTCCCAGTCCCAGGTCACTTCGTCCGATGTTTCTAGCCGCCAACAATCCGAAATCGAGCCAGGTGTAACGAATAAAACCGACGCAACAAAAGAACGCTCCGCTTCTGAGTTGCCTCATCCAGCCTCAGCTCGTGACTCTCCTCCCCCACTTCCATCGCCGAGCCCGGTTCCGAGTATCACAAAATCGGATATGGGCGCTCGGCAGGCTACGCCTGAGGGCCTGAATCGCAATGTATCGCCTGCTCCCGCCGCCCTAGCTACGAAAACCAGTGGTCCAACCTCAGCGCATCCTGGGATCGCCCCCACGGCGCCCCTAAATACTCGCCGAGGCACCCCAGAGAGCAGCAACAGTTCACGACCGGTTCTGACATCGCCGTTCCTAGCGGAGCCGGTACAAGACCCTTCAAGTCACTCCCCGGTCAAAGACAGCGACTTACTGAGCGAGGAGATCATCAAGTCGCTCAGTCCCCCCCAAACAGCCGGCAGTTTTACAGACGCCGCTGAAGGGTCTACTGCCGCTTACCAGGCTGCCGCTGCAGACCCGATGCGGGAGAGTAGTTATCTCGGAGATGTGTATGGGGACTACTGGTCGACGGCCGAGGATAAGGCAGAACCGGGCCTACTCAAGACGATCAACGCGGAGAACGTCGCAGATGTTCCGCCTTTACCGGTCGGGTTATCCGAAGCAAATACAACAAAGCCGGCAGTGGATACACTTGATTTGAGCAGCCCATCCACTCCATCCCTTGCCACACCGGGCGAACGCTCGAATATTGAGCCCAAGAGCGCACTGGGGCATAGTGGGCTCAAAAAACAATTCTCATGGGAAGCTTCGCCGCATGGAGCGACCCCGGCAGCTGTCTCGCCACCAGACACAGAACCCTTGGTGGAGCAGAAGGCTCTCGGTTCTGGTGTCGAGAACGTTGGCCGTTTAACCTCAGGAGCCAGCACACCGGAGGCCGAGCCGAAGCCGTTGTCTCTAACCCAGGAAGCAGAAAAGTCAGCGGAGGATCTGCGAGCTGAGTCCGCTCCGGAATTCAATCCTGCGGCTACGCTTGGCTCGACTCTAGGTTTGGATCGCCGGGTACAATCACCCTCGTCATCCTTGGATTCAACGGATGGACAAGGCGATGATAAGCGACGGTCATTAGCAGAGGAGAAGATTGCCCTCCAGGACCCGATTCTAGAGCACCATCCCGTTTTCACGGGAAGCCAACAGGCGCGGCAAGACGAGACCCAAGCTGCTCCTTCACCAAAGAACATCCTGGGTTTCCGGAACATCATGGAGTTGCCCCTCCCGACAGATCGTATCAAGCACTACAACGAGACGCGGTGGCAGTTCTCTGCAGTGGACACCGGCTTGGACGAGTGGGTGCAGACGATGATGTCCAAGCACCCAGAGCATGCCAATGAAGTGATGTTCCACCCCGGATTGGCACCGCAAGCCCAACAAGCCGGCCAAGGGTCAGGCTTGGGTGGACGAGGGCCGGCGCATTTGCACATACCCCCTAGCCTTCAACATGGCTTGAGTGGACTTGGACACTCGGGTGGCCAAGTGGGCACGAAGGGTAAGGAGCTCTTCATGGCGGCGGGCAAAGCCGGCAAGGGCTTGTTCAGTAAGGGGAGGAATAAGCTCCGTGGTACGGGCGACAAGGTGTTCTCGGGTTGATAAACGGACAGCATTTATGGAGGGGGACAGCGTTTAATTAATGTTGGGGATTTTGTTGGCTACATGCATGGATGCACACACCTACAGACTACCTACACAGTAGCTATGTATTCTGTGCAAGCACATTGAACTGTTGTGGGATGCTGCCGTTGGCTGCTCCTCATTCCGCATTCTTGATTCCGTCTTCTTCATGCGTGGCGTACTGAGGAGCCAGTCGGGCAGCGGGATTCCGTGAAGTCAAACTCCCCTGACATGGCCCGTCTTGTCTCGTCCTGTCTTCCCCGACCCGTTCTTCGGGCAGCCGTTTCTCTTGCCCTGACAGGGCACACAAGGCTCCCACACCACAGCACGCACGTTTTGAGTGCCTCTTGGCGCCGGTCCTGTTCGGACAGGGTGCGGCCCCTCATTTCTCCACCAGCACGCTAAAAGACGAGGAGGTTAAATTGAGGATGATCTTGTCTCCACCCCAGCACCAACACGGCGCAAAAAGACGAACAGGGCTCTCGGCCATCGTCACCCAGGCGCCGAGAAACGTCGTCGTGAAGCCAGGGAAAGAGGGAGGAAGTACTGCAGACAATGGAAGTTCAATTCACTCGGCAACAGCGACTATGGCAATAAGAATGTAGCTAGTTATGTGATGAGTTGTGTGAATATCTTCCCCTAAAATTTAGATCGATCCAATGCGTGTTTCTTTCTCAACGGTCTGGTCCCTGAACCCGGCCCGCGTTTCCTTCGCTCGAGCTTCTCCATCAGGCTGCAGTCACTTCAGCCCATTGCCCGCCCGTCAGCAACCAAGGAGCGCGAATGCGAATAGCAGCTGCAGCTGAACCCTGGCTTGACCAATCATCCTCATCACACCTGCCCTGGCTCGTGCCTGGGGTTGCGAGCTGGGGTGTCGAGCTGGGGTGTCTCACCCAGCCGAGAGCCAGCCCATTTCACCTCTCCGCATCCCCAGGCTGAGTTGTCTGTCGCTAGAAATCTTCAAGTCGCGTCTCCCTCTCTTGTCCTCTCTTGGGAGAGAGTCTGTCGCCAATTCGCATGCCTACGGCGGGCATTTACTTGTCACCCTACCGCCCATCCCCGCAGCAGATACGCCGGTAACTCACGGCAGAGACAACGACGATACATTCGCTTTCGTAATATTGCTCGGCGAATTGCGCATTTTGACAGGCAGTGGCTGAATTGCGAAGCTCTGCAGTCAAGCGCGAGCTCGACTCAATCGAGGCGTCGCATCCGGGCCAATCGAGCAATTCGAGGTCTTGGGGACGGCCTCAGCTCAAAAGGCAGCCACCTGTTCGACACATCGCCTCTCATCCGCCGACTCGGTGTGCAAAGCGGAGCCAAGTTCGGTGCTGTCGCCGACTTCGAACGGGCCAAAAGTGTAAAGTCGTACCTAATCACGCAAACTTTCGGCACAGCGCCGCGCACCCGGCGCAACCTTGGAACCCCGCGCTCGTCGTCGATCGGCAATACGACGAGACTCATTCGACCGGCAACGTAACGTGACGGTTGGATAGACAGCGAGCGGCATTCATACTCCACCAAGGCGCGGCGATTGTTTGTACGACTCCAGTAGTTCGTTTATCCGTGCCCATGGCCGCATACGCGCAGAACCCAAACTTCAAGCCGCTACCGCCGCCGGGCAATTACCCCCAGGGTTATCAATCCCAGGCTCAGTTCCAGCAGCAACAGCAGCAGCAGCAGCAACAACAGTACCACCAGCAACAGCAGTACCTTCAGCAGCAACAACAATACCAACAGCACCAACAGCAACAGCTCAGCCCTGATGGTGTCCATCGTCCCCCATCATTCGTAGGGCTTCCTCCTATTCGTCGTGCTTCCACCTTCGGCTCTTCCCTTGGCTTGACCGCTGAGGAATTCTCGTCCACCGACAACAACAAGAACACCACCAACAACAACACCAACAACAACAAAGCGGAAGGCGCCGCACGTCAACAGCTACACCCCCAATCCGCATCCTCAGCCCAAGGTCAACCCACCATGGCTGCGGCGCAACAGATGGGGCAGGTCCTACCCCCTTCCCAATCGTCCGGCCAGTTTGTACAGAACGTCTACCGACCGACTCAGAGCACCGGCGCGCAAGGACCCCAAGGGGGCCAGGGCCCGGCACGACAGGGTCAGACATGGCAATTGCAGGGCCAGAATCCCGGCCAGAACCAAGCTTTTCAAAACGCCGCCTTCCAGAATGCCATCATGCAGGGGCAGGGGCCGTCTCAGACACCGCCGAGAGCTTTCGCTGGTGCGCCCGGAAATGCTCAGCTCAACATGAACGGCACGGCGCCGCTAGCTGGCCAAGGGCAGCATTTCGGGCAGGGCGGCGGCCGGCCCATGATGGTTCCGCCCCATATGATGCCGGGCATGTCGCAGAGGTTCCATCCACAGGGTGGAGGATGGAATCTTCAAGAGTCTCATCTGGCTGAGCCTCTTCAACCCTCGGGTCGTCATCGCCACTCCCCCAGCAATGCATCCTCGCAACAGCAGCAGCAGTCGTCCTACGGCTTCGACAAGGAGACCGGCGCCCCCACGACGACGTCGCCGGTACAGCGGCAGAAGCCCCCACCAGAGCAACAGCCCAACAACCCAACCAGCCGACTACGCCCCAGCCGAACCAAGCAATGCCTGCGAACCACCAGAGCCCGTCGACTCAGCAACCTGACGGCAGCGCCCTGTCAAGGTTACAATCCCACCAATCCCACCAAAGCGAGATGGCAAAACACGGTGCTCTCGAAGACGGACAGGTGAAGCGTAACTCGGGCGTTTTCTCTAGCATAAGAAATCGGTTTGGGGGAGGTCACTCGGAAGAACCCCGTGGTGCCGAGAGCGGCCCTCAATCCCAGGCTATCAATGGGGATGCTGCATCAGTGGCCAGCATCATGTCTGATGAAACAGGACAAAGGCGGAACCCTGTATTTGGACCACGAGGCGGCGCCCCCACCCCGGACAACCTGTCCTACAGCCAGAGCAAAGACAGCATCATCGCCCACAGCTCCGGAACACCTCTGGGTGATCGGATGGACCGGACGCAGCCACCTCCCTCCCAGTTCGCGCCGCCGGGCAGGAAGCCGACTGGGTTCTTTCACAAGGGTTCCCACACAACGCCTGTCCAGCCAGGTACGACTCTTCCGCCTGGAATGTCGAGGACCGCGGCGCCCACCAATCCCCCTGGCCACAAGTATGCGGGCAGCGTTGGTGGTCCCCCGAAGAAGCGCTTCTCTGCTCTGAAGGACGTGTTCCGATCGTCGCCTCGCGACGCTTCGAAAAGCCCGGGATCTTCGTTCACGGTCAGGATGCCCGCACAACCTTCACCCCAGCCCACGACTCAGACGCCACCACCTCAAGGCCAGTATCAGGGTATGTCCCAGAATCAATTCCAGGGTCAATTTCAGGGTCAGTTTCAAGGACAGCCTCAGGGACAGCCGCAGGCACAAGCTCTGGGACAGGCTCAAGCACAAGCTGTGGGACAGGCTCAAGCACAACCTCAGGGGCAGCCTCAGGGGCAACCTCAGGGTCAACCTCAGACACAGCCTCAAGAGCAACAACTTCAAGGCCAGCCTCAGGGGCAAGGCCAATTTCAGGGGCAAGTCCAACCCCAGGGGCAACCTCAGGGGCAACCTCAGAGACAGCCTGAGGAACAACAGCTTCAAGAACAGCCCCAGGGACAATCTCAGGAACAACCTCAGGGACAGCCCCAGGGACAGCCACAGGTTCCCCCTCAAAATCTACTGCGGACCAGTCCTAGTTCGCAGCTGGGTTCCACAAATGCTCAACCAGGTAGTCCAGGTTTTCAGTCAAATTCAAGCAACACTTCGCCGGCCACCCCTGCTACTCAGCCAGGGTCCGCGAATGGGCAGTTTGCACCTGGACAAGAGCGCTTCCCTCCTGCTGCTGGTTCCAGGCAACCTGGATATGGACCCCAGTCGATGCAACCTCCGCAAGGGCCGATCCCCAACCGAAATCAACAAGAAAGAAAACCTAGCACGGGCATCTTTGGCTTTTTGAGGGGACGTTCAGACTCCAAATCGCAGGAGACAGCGCAACAAGGCCGTCCGATCGGCCAGGGACAGCCTTTCCCTCCCGGACAAGGCCAGTTCCCAGGGCAACAATACGGCATGCGGGGGCCCGTAGGTCCCGACGGACGCCCATCCACTGGTGCCGGACAACAACTCTACCCCGGGCAATTCCCGCCTCAATCGCAGTTCATGCAGCCTGGTCCCCCGGGGACTGCAGGCTCTTTCCAGTCGCAAGGTCCCCCGGGGCCCCAACGAACGATGACGATGCCGCAGCAACCTGGGGCTCCCCACGGTCCAGAACCCGGTGTGCTAGGTGCCGGCCAAAGGCCACCGATGCTGACACAACAGAGTCAATCTTCGGGTCAAGACCAGACCGAGAACAGGCTGGGGCCGAACCAGCAACAAGGACCTTTCGCCACGGCTCAGCAACCCCAAACCCAACCAGCGCCCCAGCAAGAACCGGCTAACCAAGCCGAGCCGACACCTGCCGCGTCTATCCTCGAATCACCAGTTTCTCAGCATTCCCAGCCAGCGTCCCAGTTTGTGATCGAGCAATCCCGGTTCCGGACCGAGTCCCCGGGCAGCATGAGACAGATGTTTGCCGCGCCCCAAACCAGTGGGAATCAGCCATCATACCATGTCCCTGGCGCCCAAAGCGCCGCTGCTGCTCAGAAGGAGCAGCCGATTTGTGCTAAGCCGTTCCAGCCGCCGTCTAGTTCTAACATTGCTCCGTCAACAGCCCCAAGCGGTGGGCCTGGAGAGGATAATGATATGCAGAGGCCAGTGTCCCCATCGTCACAAGCTCCTCCTACCTCGGGTATTCCGGGCGATGCGAGGAGATGGAGCGCGCGGGGCACCGAGGCAGCCGCCTCCGGTTGGCCAGTTCCAAAATCTGGAAAGCAGATTACCCTCGCGGCAGTCGCCCTCGGCTGCGTCTCCAGGGCAGGAGGCTCCCGCATCGGCTCATGTGCCCGGTTCGATATCCGGAGAATCAGCGCAAGGTACGAGCCCGACACAGCAACCGCCTGCCCAACAGCTCGGTCAACCTGGTCTCCGGCCGCCCGCCGGCCAGCAAGCAGGGCAGATGCCTTCTGGTGCCCCTGGCCAAGGATTTCCAACGAACCAAGCGCAATGGATGGCATCTCAACCCGGCGGGGTCCCCCCTCAGTTCCGCCAGCAGTTCGGCCCTGGCAGTGCCCGGCCGAACGGCGTCCCGATCAACGCTCAACCGCAGAAGGAGAAGGAGCAGAGCACATTCTCCAAGTTGCTATTTGGCGGCAAACCGTCGGCCCCAGCAGCAACTGGGCCGAAACCCGAAAAGGAAAAGAGCTCCAAGCCGTCCCTTATGAACGCGTTCAAGCGCGGCTATAGACAGCCCGATGCTCAACCGGCATCGCAGGCGAACGCTGGCCGGTCCGGCCCAGGTCAACCTCCTGCGGGGATGCATCCGTTTCCCGCGAAGACGCAGAACATGCCTCAGCAGTCGCAGCCGCAGCAGCAGTCACAGCAGGGCCCAGGGTTGCGTCCCGGTATGCCCATGCAAGCGCAAATCCCACAGCAGGGCGGTCCTATTGCCGCCCAGGGCCAACCGCAGGCTCAGCCGCAATTCAGACCTGGTGTTCCCGTTGGCCAACAAGGGCTGCCTCTGCAAATGGCCCCTCAACAGGCCCGTCCGCTCGCGCCAGAGCCCCAGTATGCTCAAGTCCCGATCCCGGCTGGGTACGGGTATGTCCACGGCGAAGGCCGGGTGGCGCCGGCGCCGGCACACATATATGTCGGACCTGGCATCCCCCCTGGACAAGGCCCTCAGCCTGGCTTTGCTCAGCGGCAATGGGTGCAGCCCGGCGTGGCACCTGCCCAAGCCGTGCCCGCGGGTGCCCCTACTCAACCGGCGCCGCAGCAAACGAATGGAATCCAAGCATCTCCGGCGTCGCTGGCAGCTTCGACTCCCCAGTCTCAGACTCCTGCACCAGCGCAGGCCCAGGACCGGACTCCTCCCCGCCCGGCTCCGACCACACAGGAGCACGGCGAGGACGTTACCCGCCAGCAGTCGGCTGGTCAGGGAATCCTCCCTCCGGCACAAGTTCAGTCGATCCAACAGCCTCAAGATGCTCCTGTTCCTGCTCCTGCCCCTCCTCCGGTCGACACTCGGGCACCTGAGAACTTGTCCGTATCGCCGACTTCGACTCCCGCCTTGCAGGGCCCCCAAGCAGGTATCTCGCCTCCTGAGGAGCAAGCACAGCCGAAGCCTGCGCCGGTCCGCACCCACACTGGGCAAGGTAACATCTCGCCGCCGCCCCAGCTTCAGTATGCCCATCCGCAATCCCGCGGCCCAGCAAATCTGCCCGTTGCGCAAGCAGGCGCCCACACGATGCATACTAGGAATGTGAGCGAGGACGGCATCGCGTCACTTCCGTCACAGCGACCCGGGCGCGTACAATCCCCGAGCCCAGACACGGTTCCAAGCCCGGCAAGCACCAGCCTTGCCCCCCGCTCGGCCAACACGTCGCCGGCTGCGCAGCCCGCGCCGGGATGGAATGTTGGCCCGGTACCTTCCGCGCAAGCGAACCCTAACGCAGGTCGGGACCCGAGGGCAGTCAGCCCTGAGCCGTCCACTCAGGCGTCTCCTTCCCCGATCAACCAGTTGACAACCCCAACGCAGCGTGTTGCGGAGGACAACCTCTATGACGCGACACCCCGACAGTCACAATTCCCTGCCGGGCAGCAGGAGCCACCGCAGTCGCCGCCGCCGCAGTCACCTCTGCCGCAACGCCCTCAACCGCAACAGCAGCCGCGCAGCGATCCCCCCAACAACACGATTGTCATCACAGCTCCGGTCGAGCCGAAGTCCGCCGGGCTATCCCGCGAGGTCGCCCGACCGCCCAACAGCCTCCCCCTGTCGGCATCTGACACGCCGTCACCCCCGCCTCCTACAATCACCTTCGACGCGGCCCCTGATAATGACGACGACGACGGCCTAGACGACTTCGATGACTCGGACATGGAATCTCCCATCATCGCTGACGCGTCCATCGCTACGGTCCATCAGCAAGCTAGCCCGAGCACAAGCCCCACCGCGACCGCAGCCGCAGCAGCCGCACAGAACGGTGGGGCCGCGGCGAAGGACAACGTCGCCATCTTCGAGCGGGCCAAGAAGAAGGCCGAGGAGGAGCGAGAGGCCGAGAGGCGGATGATGATGGAGGAGAAGATCCCCGTGTTCTCGGAAGGGGAGACCGATCCGAACAGTGCTAAGAACGAGACTGAGGTCCGCCCGCAGATGAGTGCGACCAGCTATCCGGGCCAGGAATGGAATCCGTATGGTGATGGCTTTGAGGGGTGGGATGAATGAGCTGGCATCTTGCCACCTTCTCTCCTTTGTGGGAAGGATGAGCACCTCAGAGCTTGGGACCCGCGGCCTCTTGAGGCTGGGAATATTCTCTCTCCCTCTGATTCTTGGCCTCAAAACGGGGAGGCGTTGACTGCTTGAATTTCTTCAGTTTCTTTTTGTTTTGTTCTATCCTTCTCGCACATATCTTGTGTTGTTGATTTGTTTCCTGATACTCTCTCGCGCGATTGATTTCTTTTTTGTAAAGACTTTCCACCACCTGGCTAATCGCTATTCTCCGTTTTGTCTCAATGTTGGGTACCACCTTGTCTCGTTGCTGTCTATCTCTTCCTTCCATCTACCCACCTTTTTGACTCGAGTATTCAGAATGTTTCGTCTCCTCTGTCTCCTCTCTCTCGTCTGTCTCGTTTGTCCACAGTTGTTTTTCTTGTCCCCGTCGCGTTCTAGTAACCGCATACCCAAAAGCGACGAAGTTGGTGGTTTCGCCTATTTACTTGCTTATTGTATTGTGTCATGGCAAAAGCACATGCTCGCGCCTCCCTACCTCGGGTTAAGGGTGATCGATGATGATAGTCCAATTTCTAAGATTTAATATCTATGACCAAATAACTATGGCGTGCCTTACTCGGTGACTCCTGCCTGACATATTATCTGCTGATTATGACGGCCGTTGGTGGACCAACGCGGAATTATACGCGACAACATGCCACGTCCCAACTCATCATCCGGTCTCTGTTACGAGGCCCGAGCAGTTTGTTTTCTCCTTATCGCCCACCGTCTGACTTAGGTGAAGTTGAGTCGGACCGAATAATGTGACTCATCACGCCATGTTGCCTCGGCTTGTCGTCACTTGAGGTCTCCTCGCCATCATAGGAGGTTTGGGTTATCGTCACTTGGGGTCTGGGTCGTCATCACTTGAAGTCATAGTCGAACCACACGCCAGAAGGGAACCTTGGGAGGAAGTACCTATTCCGTACCGACACTAACAGGCCTTGTCACTCTTCATCCGATAGCTCAGGAGTGCGATGCTAGTGTGTTTGACAAAGCAACTCCATCTTCAGACGTAGTGTGTTTGACAAAGTAACTTCATCTTCAGACGTCCATTATTCCAACGTTTCATTCCCGTTCCATGGTTCTCATTAATACAAGTGTAATGTAAACAACAACCCCTTCCCTCCACTGGCTCCTGGCCCCTGGGCCTGGCCGGCTCCTACCCCCTATCCCCTGTTCCCCTCTACCGCATGCGTTTCCAAGACAAGAAAGTAAAAGACAAAAAACTCTAGGATGCTCTAAGCCAAGTCCGGTCCGGTCCGGTCCAGTCCAGTCCAGCCCAGCCAGTACCCTAACCCCTTGGTCCTCCCAAACGCCAGACGTATGTATGAATGACGACCGCTGCTGTCATGATTGAAACGAACAAAAAAGTGCCGAATGTCAAACCCAGCCTGGTTTCTCAACGCCCCAAATGCATGCTGATGACGTCCCACGGTCCTCTTCCCTTGCCACTGCCTGCTGTTATGGGCAAGGAGGGAAGCGAGAGCCGTGAAGTGAAGTTATTAATACAGTGTATAATTCGTAGCCCACCCGTTAAATGGTATGGGTAAATGTGTAGTCAGCGTTGGCGAAAAATCAAATCAAGCAACCCCCTCCTTGAGACTTTAACGAGCTCAGAAAGTGAAGGTAATAGGTGCAGCGAAAGGCACTTGTTTTTGCTCGCCCGCTTCGACAGTGGGTGTAGCAACGGGTTGCTGTTCGATGGGGCTGCTGTCAACGACGGGCAGCGCGATTGGCTCCTCAACAGCACTTTGCTGGGAGGGGGATTGTTCTGAAGAAGAGGTTTCAGCTTGGACTTCTCCCTCGCTATCAGCGCTCGGCGGCAATGCCGGTGTAGCATGTTCTTTGTCAGCTGCCTGTTGGGTTGTCTGAGCCGCGTCTTCCACGACTGACGGCTGCGCTGTCTCCGTAACTACCTCTGCAACCGGTTGTTGTGCCACCACGTCAACAATTTCTTCCATCGCGGGCGGCAGCGCCGGCTCAGCATCCTCTTCTACGGTAGGTTCTGAAACTGGCACCGCCGCTTCTTCCGAAGCTGGCTGTGGCACTGGTTCAATAACCGCTGCCACGGTCACTTGAGGTGTTGCCTCGATGAATTCCTTCGGATGCTCTTGCTCCGGTGCCTTGGGCAGCTCCAGGAACTGCTTGGCTTGCTCTGCCGGCCCCCGCGTACTCTCGTGGCTTGGCCTCGGGCTTCTCTCGCCACGAAGACTAGGAGCCACGCTGGAGCTGGAGAGGTGGCGAGCGTGGCCCAGAGGGACGACTCCGCCGCCGATGCGGCTCCAGAACATCTGCTCCCGCAGACGGACGCTCTCTTCCCAGGCGGCTTTCTCGGCATCCTCGTCGTCGGCCCTCCAATGGCCGTCTTTGACGATGCGCAAGAACCCGAGGAACTCACAAGTCGACCGAACGCGGCCGAGACAGTACTTGCAGAGCGGATAGCCGACCTGCGTAGTGTCCGACTCGCTGACGCGGAAACGGTGGGCCCGGAGATACTCTTCGTCTTTCCGCGCCTCGCCGCAGAGGGAGCACGGGTAGAGTTCAGGCTTGATCACCCTGCCAAACCGGCCCGTCGCCGTCGAGGGAGTCGGCTCAACAACCAGCGATCCATCCGTCATGGACGCCAGCACACTACGACGGGCAAGCCAGGACAGCCCTGGTGCTATGTCGAGGCGAAGGGTAGGCTCGATGTCCTCGACGAGCACTCGCTTGTAAAACTTGGTTTCCTTTAGGGGGGGGAGGGGAAGCGGAGTGACGGCGGACGAGCTACTACTGACAGAGGACGCCGGGGTGTGGGGAGTTTGCGGTGACGTTGCGGGTGGAGTCCCGGTCATGGCAAGAGACGTCGTTGATCCATTACCTCCAGATATTTGCGAAGAGACTGAGCCCAGACCAATGCCGAGGGATGCAAGCCCGGAACCGGACGAGCCAGACGGCAGGCGGGGTGCAGATAACCGCTTCGTTGTCCGCAGGAGCTCCTTGAAATCGTTGCACGCCGCCAGATCGGTGCGGAGGACGGGGTGCAGGAGGTGGGTGAAGCTGGTCGGATACGACGGGAACGATGGTATCGAGAGACTCTGCTGGCGGGATCCCGCCAACGAGCCCACGGCGTCTCGGACATCGATGCTCTCGCGGCCCGGTGACGAGGGTACGGTCGGCGGGGGCTGCTCTTCCCTTTCCACCGTCATCTGCTCCATGACGTGCTTGAGCTCGACGAGTTGCTCCTGTTGTGATCGGAGAAGGCCCTCTGTGTCGGCGAGCTGTGCCCTAAGCTGTTCGTTCTTGCGGTGCAGGGCTTCTTGCTCGGCACGCGCGTCTTCTTTGGCTGAGATGACCATGTTGTTCGCTTCCTCGAAGAGGGCGGTCGTCAAGTTTTCAAGCTCTTGCTCGATCTTCTTTTTCTGTTGCTCCATATCGAGACGCGCTCGCTTCTCCTCGGCAGCTCGAGCCACCAACTGAGCCTTCTCCGCCTCGACCGTCTTCCGTCGCACCCAAACATCGCCGGCAAGCATTTCCCTCTGTTCATCCACCTTGGCTTCCAGCTGGTGTATCCTCTCCCGAGATCTCTCCAGCTCCACTCTGGTGGCCGAGAGGTTGTCATCCAAAGTCGTTTGGTGGTTGATGGCATTGATGAGCTTCGTGCTGAGGGTGGCGACCTCATCGTTGAGGTCAGGGTGGTGGTGTGGAGTATCCATAGATTCTCCGTCGGCAGGGCTCATTGCCCTGCTCCTGGGGTCAGGTATCGTACTCAAATCATTGTCGTCGTCATGGGAGGTAGGGACAAAGAGCCGCTTAGGTTGTGGGGTCGAGGGACGGGAGCGAGCGAGGTCGGCAGTCATGGAGAGGTCGATGGTCGAGTTCGATCTGGCGTGGGTCGACGAAGGCCGCGGCGAGGCGGACCTCAGGATACTCGACAGTGACCTGTTGTGGCCGAAGGCAGAGCGGCCATTGGGGGCCGGCTGGTGTGACCAACTGGTCACGGCAACGAATCTTGGCCACTTGCCGTTAGCGACTGCCATGATGCATTAATGCGCGCCTCCGCGCTGCGCTTGGCCAAGCGCGACTGCCCTCAGGAACGGCCTGCAGGGACTTCCCATCCAGCCGCCCAGTTGGCAACCGGGTTCGCCGGACACACGCAGGGACGGGAGAGCTGCGACTGTGAAATCGGTAGCAAAACGGGGCGCAACATACGGGTAATCCAGCTTGGAGGTCGGGTGGCGGACCACACCAGAGACTGGCGGGTCCTCGAAGCAAACAGGCAATCCCCGTCGTCAGTCTGGCCTCAGGCTTTGGCGTTGTTTAGAATGCAGTAAACACAAAGGAGGAGCGGGGTCGCGGTGCGCAAAGCGAGACCAGACGAGAGGTGAGGATGCGAAAAGAGCCGAAGATCATCGAGGCGAAAGGCGAAAGCTGTCAAAAAAATCGGAGGGCACGGGGCGCGCGCTGGTTGATTAAGTCTCGTCGCTTAATTGGTTTCTAGTTAGAAGAAAAAAAACAAAAGACGAAAGGGAAAAAGCCTCGTGGCCCAGGGTTGCAGGGTGAAGGGCGTCGTGGCAAAGAGTAAGTCCAATGTAGGATGGCAAGATGAGGATCGGAGGAAGAGGCACCGGCGGCTAACTCCCTCCCAGGCAGCGTAGCGATGAGAGGATACGAGGACAAACGATGGTTTGGCGAACGTGCAAGTGAAGGCGATGGATCCAGACTGGGCCAGGCGCTGCGATAGGAAAAGCGCCCCCGATCTAAACCAGGGTTATGTAGCATTCATTGGGTCCGCACGCAGCATGGAGCGCTAAACAGGTCTTGGGTCCAAGGGCAAACAACGTGTTCGAGGGGACCTGAAGATTGCACATTGTGTCATTGTGCAATTGAGCCAATGACGAGGATTTTGGGTTCGATTTCATGCACGTAGGTTGTTCATCGTTGCGGCACAGACATGGACCTGAATGGAACCTGCCCGACAGGAGATGCCCGAGATGGAAATCTGTGAACCAACTCAACAACCTTGGAAGTCTTTTTAGTGGCTCACCTGGAGTTAGACTGGAAAGCGGGCTGGGCTTTCAGGCTCGGCAGGGGCGGCAGGGCGGCCGAGGTGGTGTCGAGGTGGTCCGAGCTCGCTGTGGGTTTTTCTCAAAAGGCCGTGCCTCGAACAAACGTCATCGCCATATCTTGAACTTTGTTATCAGCAGGGATATCCTGTTTTCCCGAGTCCGGATCGACGAGAAACCCGGGGCTCGCTTCCCGGCCCCAACAAAGCATCCACAGCCGATGGCTCCGTCGATGGCTCCGTCGACGCCTTCCCCTCTCGTCCCAAGCCCGGAGATGCGAAATCCTCCCTCTTCCCCCGCCAGATGAAGCAAACCGAGGGCATCGTCTGGTTAGAAACTGCTTCGAGAACAAAAGAGAACGACTTCATTCTCCTGACAGTGACGCGCTCATGACTTGCTGTCCATCATTCTCGCCACTCTTGGACCACCTTTCTTCCGTTACTGGCCGATAAGTTCAGGCTCCCGGACCTCGTCTTCACTTGCTTACATAGGAGTCGAGTCAGTCACTTTCAATACCCCCCCAACCGAATGGAGTCTACAATTTGGCCCGCTGAGCGGCAGTGCGCTGGCCAGTCGCCCAACGGCGAGATGCGGGGAGCTCGGACTTGGCCTGGACTCCTTAGGAGATCTTAGGCCGGCGGGGGAGGGGGCGGAGGGGGCGAAAGGGGGCGCGGAGGAGCCGGGGAGCTCTATCCGGGTTTCCGTGGAGCCCGTAGATCTGGGGATCGGTGGGCAGGTGGACAAGACATCGAGCATCAGCGCACGTCCTTGATCTATGCCTCCAGATGCCACCGAGCCCGTCTTGGCCGTGATCTGTTGCGGGCCGGCCCGACGTACGATGCCCTCGCTCAACGAGAGCAACAACACGCAACGCAGACCATCGACTGACGGCAGGCTTGTCAGCCCTCAGTCCCAAGTGATTTGCATAGAAACTATAGTCTATTCGCGTCGGGGCCAGGACATCGCTGATCCGCTCCGTTTTCATGAAAACCCCTGACATGTCATCGCTGAGGCAGCTTACCGGCCCCCTCCAGTAGCGAGTTATTGTTTGCTGGCCTCCCTCCCTACGGCATTGGCCTAATAGCATCAATGACCGGAAGTTGTGCCATCGTGACTTACGCCAATGGAAGCCCGACTCATGCCCCGGGCCCACAAGGTGAAGTGGCCGAATCCAGGCAGATACACCGAAGGGAAGGCCACGGCGATGACACCCTATTCGGGGCCATGTCTCAAAGCAAAGCTTACCGTGTGCACAGTAGGTGCCCTCGGGGCGACATGCACCCGGACACATTCAGTTGGCATTGCATACATACCTGCAGGGAGCAGGGTTTCTTGTTTCCCGGTGATCACCACCTCCTCTGGACGGCCACACTGCCCATGATGAAAGCTTGGGCCTCGATCTCGCAACTGCCCTCTTCCCCAGGTAGGCTCACATGCTATCACTGTGGTAAAATGCATGTGACAATGACCTACCGTTATCTCGAAAGCCAACCGTTGTCTGTGACAGATATTGCAAACATGCTTGAAAGTCTGAGTCGTTGAACTTGACATGGTCAGGGGTTGGGGCCAACCGCTAGATCCAACAGACTCGCCACCTCCGATTAGTGTACCTCCTGATCCCAAGTACCTGAGCCTTTGTGTACTGTAGCAGTAGACAGGGATCCTCTTGACAGGAAAGTGTTTCAGGTTTTGTCATACGCACGCCCAGTGCGATGGTTCGTTCACGAACTTTCATGTGAAGACTCAGATCGCGTTGGTTGCGAAGGCAAGGTAGTCCCAGGGAGGTGTCAGTCCAGAACATCGTCACCAGCAAGCCTTATCTCTCCTCACACGGACCGTGACCGTTGTAGAGTAATCATTGTCTCCAGGAAACCGGACCGTCGTTTCACGACACACTCGAGAGCAGCGTCCTGGAGGGCCTCAAGCAGTGCAATGATCATTCGTGACGCCACGGGAGCCACGTTGATCCCTACGGTCGAGGCACATGCATGATGCCTCCACGTTCTCATTAGATGCTGTAAGTTGGCGGCAAATACTGCTCCTTCCAGGATCAGCTCCGACGTTGACGAAGGTAAGCGAGTCTCGTTGGCGACGGCCAATCTCCGGGCGTCATGGTTGAATCGAGTAAGGGCAGAGGCAAAGAGGCAGAGAGGCAGAAGAGCCAGAAGAGCCAGAGCTGTTGGGATACGGCCCTCCTGTCTCTCACCCCTTCTACCGCGTCCAATGTCCCGAGACAAGGCAACTAACTCGGAGGCATGTAGCCACGAGCTGTAGCGTAGTATCTCGTGCTTCCCTTCCCTTGATGAACCCATACGTGTAAACCGTGGCTGGCGGGAGTTCACCGCGGTTTACCCAGCTGATAATAGCGTTTGCCACCCTGGGTCTAGGACGTCTCCGATGTACGATCTTCTACCCTCATCCCCGACACACGGGGCCAGTCCATATCCGCTATGGGTACGTACCGGGCTGTGCTAGCTCATGCACAGAACAAACCCCGCCCTCCGTCTCAACTTCTTGCATAAGCCATTGTAGAAGAGATAGTCTGTGAGGTGGGCAGATACAAGGGCCATTTGTTAAGTCACTTGGGACGATTTGACAACGACAGAGGAGGGGAAGCTTCCTAGGCCTGCCCCGGGCAGCCTCCGTTCCCGGCAAGCCAACTCCACGACGGAGAAGCCAGTCGGAGATATAAGGTACCAGGGCTGGCCCATTCCTAGCCGACCTACCATGCCTTTTCTCTCCATTCGCCCTTCATTTTCCTTTACTCCCTCTCACCTATCACAATCCACAAACGCAAAGCATACCGAATATCCTACAAGGGAGCAGCCCGTCCTTCATCATGGGCCAAATCTTGCCCTTCGCCCCAGGCAGGTCTCACCCGTACCAGCACCGGCACCGGCACCCCCAGCCACAGCACCCACAGCAACCCCAGCACCACCAGCACCACCAACACCACCAACAGCAACAGCAACAGCACCAGAACCAACGCCAGCACCACCAGCACCACCAGCACCACCAGCACCACCAGCACCACCAGCACCACCAGCACCACCAGCACCACCAGCACCACCAGCACCACCAGCACCAGCACCAGCAGTACCAGCCGCACCAGCAGCAGTACCAGTACGCTGCCCTGGCACAGCGTCACTTCAATCAGGCCATTCCCATCAACACTGCCCTGCCCACGCCAGGCAGCTCAGGCTCGATGGTTCCGTCTTGCAACGACGACCCCCACCCCGTAAGATTCGCTAACTCTTATTCATGGTTGGTCACTGAGCTAACGCCAGTTCCGTAGCGTCCACTGTCACTCAACAACACCGAGCGTGAGCAACTGAGGGAAGCTCTCAACGAGCCCGACCCCTTCTCTCTTCCACCGGTGCTCGACTCGTTCACCTCTTCTGCGCTGGAAGAGAGGTCCTTGGCTGGTTACACCCCGCGTTACCCAACCGCCGACCCCGACGCCGAACCCTCTCTCCCCGGGCGGGCTCCCGGCGGGGTCGTGTCCAGGGACGAGCCACCATTAGACCCCCGTCCCCGGCGCCCCTCCTACACAGACAGGTTCGTTGCTAGCTCTGCACCGCCCGAGGTGCCGCTGCCCCCGCCCTTCGTGGCCACAAACCCCAGCAGCAGTGCTCCTGTTTTTGCTGCCCAGTGGGCCCCCAACAGAGCGCGGTACTCAGACAGCGGCATGAACCGACAGTACCCCGGCGGGATAGCCTACCGCATCATCCGGCCGCCTCCCGGCTTTGAATCGGAGTCCCCCGTCAGGTACTACTACACACCCCATGAGCCACGGCTCTGTCAGCGATGTTACAGCGCCGAGGCTGTTTACCCTGCTGAGGCTCCTTTTGAGCCCTCTTGGGCTTCAACTCCCGCCCGAGCCGTCGACAGACCTAGAACCTTTGACTTTCTAGCCAATAATACCACTAACACGGGCGACAACACGGGTATCACCACCGGAATGGGGACCGGTTTATACGCCGGCAACGTCTACACCAACGACACTAACGACACCAATATGACCAGCCCCAACACCAGCACCAACATCAACACCGGCCCCAGTGCCCCCAGCGTCAACAACGCCGCCACTGCCACCAACACCAGGCCCAGCGCCGCCAGCGTCAACAACGCCGCCACTGCCACCAACACCAACACCAACACCAACATCAACACCGGCCCCAGCGCCCCCAGCGTCAACAACGCCGCCACTGCCACTGCCACAAACACCACCACCAACCTAAACACCAGTAACACTAATACCTTTGCGAGCGGCACTGGCATGAACACCGGCAATGTCGACACGGGTGTCAGCATAACCGACCAGAACACCAACGGCCATACCGCTAACTTCATCTCTCCCAACCCCACCCACCGCAACACCACCTCAGCCAGCCCACCCCCTACCAACCCCACCGCCACTTCAGACCGCCGGCCGGCCTACACCCACGAGACCTACTACGGCGATGAGGGCGACATCGAAGACATTGAAGACGACGAAGTCCGGTTGAAGCTCAACCATCTGCTCTTCCGGTCGGCTTCAATGACCCTCGCCGCGCTATACCCTAGCTTCCCGACTCCGAGCTTCGGGCTGGAAGACTACGACGACGACGAGGACAACAACTCTCCACCCATCCCCAGCACTGCCAGCACCCCACCGCTCTTTTCGCAGCACTATCAGCAGGCCGAGCAAGGCGAGATTCCCATCATCGCCACCATCCCGCTGCACGCGCTGCACGCGCAGCAGCAGCAGCAGCAGCAGCAACAGCAGGCCATCGCGGCCGTCGCCGCCGCTACCTCTGCCAGCTCCAGCTCGCCTCTCTCGGCCTTTTTTGAAGAAGGCACGGACGAAGAAGACGACGGCCTCGACTTCGACTCGGACTCCGACTCGGACTGGTCCACGTCCTCCATGTCGTCGGCCAGCCACCTTGCCGCGGCCCGAATCTTTTCTCCGCGCACGGGCTCGCCGGCACCGGTTTCGGCGTTTGATTTTTCGGATGATGATGACGAAGATGATGATGAAGATGATGATGACGATGACGCCAAAGATGACGAAGATGATGATGAGGAAGAAGAAGCCCGGTCGGCGACCTAATCCGAGGTTGACCAGCTCGACTTTGAGCTGGAGCTGCTCAACTATTTCCCCTCGGACTCGGATTGGGAGATGCTCCTCATGGAGTTGTCTGGCATGTAGGGGTGAGAGGTTCGATACCTACTCTCTTACTTGATCCTCTTAACTCTTTTTCTTCCTTCTTTTTGCTGCTGGGCAGCGTCGGGACTTTGGGTAACGACACCGGGGTTTTGGGAGGTAACACTGGGGAATCAGGAAGCAACACCGGGAACTGGGAAGCAACACCGGGGCTTTGGCCTTGAGTAGGTTGTATGCACATCTACAGTGCATGCCTATGTTGCTGTTTGTGGTGTTCAGGTTTGGCTTCTTCCAGTATTGTTTTCTTTGGTGTGTTAATTTGTATTGTAATATGCTTTGGAATTGGAGGGGAAGGGGCATCAGGTCAAACGGAAAATTAGGGGGTCAATTCTGTGACCCTGTTTTTGCCCCGGCTTCATCCAAGTTTGCTGGTTGTTGTCTTTTCTGTCTGGGCGTTCACAAGGGAATGGAGGGGACCGGAGTACAAATTGTTACTATGGAAAAGGTTAGGTCAGGAGGGAAAAGGTCAAAGGGGAAAGGGGGCTGAGGGCAGGCTTGAGGTACCATATTGGGGGTTTTGCTGCTGCTTTCTTCTGCTTCTCTACACTCGTTCGCCATTGGCACGTGTACTTGATCTTTAGAAAGAAAACAATCAGACCGACACACTGGCACCAAAAGAGGCGATTCAAGTTATGGAGTCCATTCATTTAGAGTAGAAGACTTGGGAAATCCAGGACTGGTGAGTCGTTCTCCTTTTGTTCGAGTCAAGTGCGTCCTTCATGCCTATAGTAGGGAAGCACATCTACCTCTTGCTCAGTCAGTGGTAACAAATGAGATTGAGAAAATATCACTCCCCGTCGTGCCAAGCCAACCAAAATCCTTCTACAATCTCCTAGCAACTCCCTCGCCCCCATGTCGTTTCATTAGATGCCGGTCAACGGAGCAGGTAAACGCCCAGTGAAGTAGTACAACAAATGGATGAAGTAGAACGCTGACGCCTTCACCCGAAATTAATCCTACACTTGCTCACCGGCCATCGGGCCACCGATAGCTTAGAGCTCATCCACCTTGGCGCTGGCCTCATTCTTCTCACTGGCGGGTTTGGCGGCCTTCTCCTCGCGCTCCTTTTCGCCTTCGACACTCTTCTTCGGCTCCGGAATCGGCTCATCTAGGACGACCCGCTTCGCCGTTTCGCTATTGGCACCTGAGATAGAACGTTCGTTCGTCAGCAAATAGATTCCGAATGAAGCCTAGGAGCCAGATTGCTCAGCAGAAGACTTACCCTCAACGTCCGGGTGGGGCGGGGCAACGCCCACCGGCGCAGGCTGCTCCTGTTCCTGCGCCTCCACCGGCTGCTCGTCAGCCGGCAGCAGGATCTCATTGCCCTGGGCATCTACAACACGAGTGCGGGTTTCATAGCGCGTCTTGAACTCAACCTTGCCCTCAAGGGCCTTGACCTGCTCCTCGTCTAGGAGGTTGCCGTCCTGGTCGCGATACTCGACACGCTCCTCGGTGTGGAGGAGCCGCTTGTTGTCAGCCACCGGGGCGCCCGAAACATCTGCCTTTCCTTCTTGCTGTTGGGCATCGGCGATCGGGACCTGACCCTGCTGCCCGCCCGCTACAGGGGGCTCCGCAGGGGGAGCCTTTTTCGCCGCAACCGATTTCTGGGGTGTCTGTGCGGCTGCCGGGGTGGAAGGCAGCGAGTTGTACGCGTCGTACTGCGGAGATGTTAGCGCAAGGTGCAACTACCCAAATGCCTCAAGTGGATGCTGAACCCCGTGCCCGTCACTATGACACATGGTTTATCCAAGTTGCCGGTTCCTAGCACGGGCAAACACGGAACAAGCCCACCGTTGGACCGTCATGATATCATCACCACTTGCTTACTGGGGTCGCATGATCGGGAAGGCCACTTACGCTGTCCAAGGAATGTGTTGCAATCCCAGTCCCAGGTGCTGAAAAGTTTGACGCGTTTGCACTCCGCCTTAGTCCAGGGGTTGCCGTACGCAAGAGGGGAGAGGAGAGTGAAAGCGACCATCGACAAGACAAGGAAACCAACGGCACCAGCCTTGCCGATGATGGGGTTCTCCCTCAAGCCAAGGCCAGAAATACGCGTGGTCGCGAAGTCGTAGATCTGGCAGAAGGCGATGATGCCGAAGTAGAGCGCAGGGAAGTAGTGGTGGAGGAAGAGCTGGCGCTGCATCAGGTAGAAGGGAAAGTAGTGGAGAGCCCAGCCAAGGACCGACGTGCCGATCTCGTAATCGAACCGCTTAAAGACGGGAATCGCGTAGTCGTTGCAGCTGCGCTGCCACCGGAGAACAGCAATGCCCTTGAACAAGACGTAAATGACGACGGCAGCAGTGGCGCTCCACCAGATGACGGGGTTGCCGATGAGATAGATTTGGCGGTGCTCCTTGCCCCAAAAGTTGATACCACGGCTGAGAATGGGCCACGAAGGGGGACGAGAATCCCAAGCGTGGGACTCGACGAGGCCAGCATTTGTCTTCCACATGACCTTCTGCAGCTCCCAGAACTTGCCGAAGAAACCCGGGTTGGCATAGTTGACCGTCTCAGCATCCGGGCCCAACTTGGGGTGGTCGTTGGACTCGATGTGCCACAGGCTGTTAGGGAGAGTGCCGCCACGGGCGCAGGTAACTTCCTGCTGCTCCGAAGCCCACTCGGGGAGCTTAACCTTGTGTGAGAAGAGCACGCAGCCGGTCATGACGTGGACAAGTCTGAACTTGGTATCGATTGTACGGAGACGCTGTTGCGCGATACCAGACTTGGACTTCTGCTTGACGATCTCAATGCGGAAGAAATCGTTGGCATCACCATCAAAACCCTCGTAGCCATACGCGGAGACCTCGTTCTGCCAGTCGGCCTCGGTGACGGGGGCGCGGACATCGTGGGAGTGAAGACGGCGGTGGGTGGGTAGGTGGTACAAACGGAGCACGGCACCGTTCTCGATGTAAGGCGTGTCGGGAAGGTTGTACCAGGCGTTGGTGCCATTGATCGGTTGGCCATTGATATCGAGTGGCTGGGTCTGGTTCTCGAGGAGCCAAAAAGTTGTTGTCGTCCTTGTGGGGATAGAGGGTGATCTGTTGCTGCTTGGAACCCGTCGGATACATCAGGGGGTGGGAGTGGAGATATCCGCCTTGTGTATTAACGTGTTTGATCGAGACTCGGCTACCCATCAAAACGTCCGCCGGCACGTTCTTCATGCCCTTAGAATTCAGAGTCGACTGGAACTCGGAGCTCATGAAGCCGTCGCCGTCGCCAGGGTTTTGGAGGACAAGGAAGTGGATTCCGAACATGGCCATGTAGAACGTGAGGGGAATGACGATAAGGCAGAACAGGCGAGCCATAAAGTGCTTCGCAAAGATACGCTGCGCGACCGTTAGAAAGCCGCTTGAATGTCAGTCGGGGTTGGGGACTTACAGTCGAAACGTTCTTGTAGTCACCCAGGAGAACCCAAAGTTGGACCAGAGTCAAAAGGCCAACCCAAGCAATCGTGAACAGCCCAACCCACTTGATGCTGACAGTCATGCCCAGGCCAAGACCAGTCATGGCAAGCCAAAACCACCAGCTCAACCCGAAGGCCCTGGACGGACCAAGCTCTTGCTGGTTTGTGAACGACGTGAAGGCAAAGGCAGTGAAAGCGGTGGCGATCATCAGGGGAGAATCGAGAAGGATCAAGCGCGCCTGCGTAAGGAGCCCATTCTCTGCGACGAGGGTTAGCTGAAGTCCTGGCGCGGTATCTAGGGGCGAGTTGACAAACCAAAGATGATGAGGCCAGCACCCATAGCTGACGTAAAAGTGCGGCAACCGGAAGCCTTGAGGGTCAGGAACATGGTCGGGGCGAGCAGAATACCACAGATAGCCGGGAACATGCGCATGGCGACGTATGGAACGCCGGGCTCGAGGTAGTCCTTGCCAATATCCTTGAAATCGAAACTTCCGTCGAACCCAGCAGCCCAGCCGAAGAGGGTGATCATCAGCTTCGCGAGCGGAGGGTGCACATCCATGAAGAATTTGCCCTTGATGTACTTCGTGGCAAAGCCACCGAAACTATAAGAGCCTTGTCAGCTACGGTGTCTCCCCGTGAAGGGGTGTTACAGGGGGACATACTGGACTTCATCGAAGACAACACTGGTGGGCTGGTAGATGCGGAACAGGCGCACTGCGGCAGCCAGAACCGTGATCGCAATCACGAGCTGGAAGTCCGAGCCCGGGAGCAGGAAGACATCATTGTCTTCGACACCCTCGGACGAGTAGTCGTCCTTCCGCTTCGATGCCTTGTTCTTGGGTTTTTGGCTGATATCTGATGCCGCCGGCGGGGAGGACGCCCGCACGGCCGGCGGCTTAGAGCTCGCCGATCGAGCCATCAAGGGCGGTTCGTGAGCGAATTGTCGGGACAATTGAGATCGCGATGCACTCGGAGGTTTCGATGTTGGGGTCGCCCGGCAGGGTTCAAAGGGTGTGTCGAAACGGCGTGGCAGTCGCAGCCACAGACACGCCGATCATAAAACGGGTGGATTAACGAGAGTCGCGAAGGGTCAAGCTTCAATTACAAAGTTACCATTGATGCGCAAAAAAGAAAAATGGTAGAAAGTGGATTCAACAGCCACAGAAGAAGAAACAGTTGGCGTCGAAAAGAAGAAGACGAGAAGACTCGCCAGTTGTGTCGTGTTCTGGCTTCGACCTCGAGGACAACAAGTTGAGGCAGAATCGGAAAGGGGCAGCAGTTGAAGGGTCGCCCGCTGACAGGCATCCATCCCGTCCATAAAATTAATGAGCTGAACTGGCCTTAACCCCTGTCCGTCTATAAACGGCCGGAGATGGTGGGTCAAGGCTTGGGGCCTGTGTCCATTGGTCGACTTTTGCATTGCACGGGCCACTGGCTCGACCCGTAACCTGGGACGCGCCGCCGATACGACGAATTTCGTGCACGTGCGAGCTGTAACGTTAAGCAATGGGTAAAATATGTAAAGCCGTCAAGGTTGAAGAGAGGAAAAAAGTCCAATATTTATTACGACGATAGTTTAATCTCAAGGAATTTTAGTCATCTAGTACTTTGTAGTTCTTTTTAGAAGGTGATGCGGTGCCCGAGGGACTGGTGGCTTGAAATCAAAAGCCCAGATCGATAAGCTGATGTTACATTACACTTCGCAGGGGTCATTTGCTGCACAGACCGAAACGGGCCATCCTCAATCGGCAAGGACTTCGAGAAAGGCTGGGCGTTCCGTTCGTTACAGCAAAACATCCAACGGCAAACCGAAAAATCAACAACGAACACCGACCTTACCATCACAGCCACCACACAAACACGCTCGTCATGGCTGTCGCGAATGGCGGTGCGCCCGCAGAGGCCGCGGCGGCGCTTGAAAATCTTAAGCCGCCGCCTGGCGTCATCATCCCGCCGCCGGGCGAAATCCGCGAGGCGATCGAGAAGACGGCCGGTTACGTGATGCGCGGCGGCGCGGGCCTCGAGCAACGGATTCGCGACAACCACGGAAAGAACCCGAAATTCAACTTCTTGATGTCAAGCTCCGACCCATACAACGCGTACTACGAATGGCGCAAGGAGGAGATCAAGATGGGGAGGGGCACTGCGCTCGCCGCTGGTCGCGTCGGCGAGGCGGCTCCCGCACCAGAGAAGCCTGCGGGACCGCCGAAGCCGCCTGACTTCCAGTTCTCAGCCCGTATGCCTCGAATGAGCCAGAAAGACTTGGAGATTGTGCGACTAACTGCCTTGTTCGTCGCAAAGAATGGGCGCCCCTTCTTGACTCAGCTTGCCCAGCGTGAGGCGAGCAACCCTCAGTTCCAGTTCCTGATGCCCAACCACACGTTCCACAACTTCTTCCAGAGCATGGTCGACCAGTACTCCATCCTTTTACGCGAGAGCGGGGTCAACGGCGAAGGGAGTAAGGCACAGCAAGAGCGCGTCGATCAGCTGCGGCAAAACGTTGCGGACAAATACAAGGTCCTGGCGCGCGCGAAGCAAAGGGCAGCATACGCCAAGTGGCAGGAAGCGGAGAAGGCGAAGCAAGAGGAGGAAGAAGAGAAAAAGAAGGTCGAGTTTGCACGAATCGACTGGAACGATTTCGTTGTCGTCGAGACCATCGTCTTTAACGAGGCCGACGATCAGGCCAACCTCCCGCCTCCGACGACGCTCAACGACCTCCAATATGCCTCGTTGGAAGAGAAGAACAAGGTATCAGTTAGCTCTACCCTCCGCATCGAAGAGGCCTTCCCCTTCGAGGATACAAGCTACAACGCCTACCCGGTCCAAACATACGGCGCGCAAGCCCCGGCCGCCCAGCCCGCCCCAGCAGGGCCCGCATACCCAGGTACCAATGTCCCAGCACCCCAGGCATACGGGGCTTCTATGCCTTTAGCCTCTCGCACAAGGTCTGCCGAGGAGGAAACGGAGACGCAAAGGATACAGGAGAGGGAACAAGAACGGGCTCGGATGCAACAAGCGCAGACCGAGGCGCGCGGCGGTGCGGCGCCAATGAAGATCAAGGAGAACTATATCCCACGCGCTGCGCAGCGAGCAGCGAACAAGTTTGGCACGCAGACAGCGATGTGTCCAAACTGTAAGCAGCAAATACCGCTTAACGAGATGGACGAGCATATGAGAAGTGAGTTCCTTCCCCCCTGGTCTCAGCGTCAGGATGCCGAGCTAACATGTTGCAGTTGAACTTCTTGACCCACGGTGGAAGGAACAGAAGGCCAAGGCAGACGCCAGGTTCGCCACGACCAACTTGTCTACCGTCGACGTAGCCAACAATCTCAAGCGCCTCGCCAGCCAGCGGAGCGACGTGTTTGACACCACGACGGGTCAGCCCATCTCGGAAGAGGAGCTGGCGCGGAGGAAGAAAGTTGCGCTACATGCATTCGACGGGAACCCGGATGGCAAGAGCCAGGCGCATATCAATCAGTTGCAGACCTTCAACCTCGACGAGCAGATCCGGGCGATTCATCAGAAGTTTGCTCCCGAGAAGAAATGAGAGGCCGATTCGATGGCAGGCTGTCTTGGCTTTCTCTACGAGCGGGGAGTAAGCCAGTGCTAGGGTTGAAACATGGCGGAAAACGAACAGTAAAACATCCGAGGACGTTCTTTAGAGGATGGCCATTTGTTGTGGAGTACATAAGACATTGTCTTGGGCCACAGGTGAGATTGTTGCGATAAGGGTGGATTGTCTTTGCGAAGCTTATACCAACCGGCTTCACAGCGACTCTTAAGAAGAGCGAGCAACCAAAAGCTCGTCCAAGGTCGAGACGGCGGAAATTGATATTTATGTATGTACGGTAATGGCACGGGGAGCACAAAGGGCGTTATTGAAGGGTTATTGTCGCAATGCCAGCTCATCGAGTTGTACTGCAGTGCGCAGACCTACACTACGAATACTTGCTGTCACATGGATGTGGTGTCGCTTGAAAGTGTGCTGCCGATGGCATGACCTCGTATTTCCTGAGATGAAAGCTCGCGCGAAACCAAGGCCGATGTGGTCATAGTCTCCCCTCCCGCCGATCCGCAGCTCTCTGGGGAAGTTACCCCACCTCAGCAGTTGAGGGAGCGCCGGGAGCTTGGCTTGGCTTCACACCTCAAACCACCACAAGGTCACATCACGCGCCATCTTCCCCTGTGCTCCGACAAGTGAAGTGATCACCTACGGTTCTCCCTGTCGACATCCTTTTGCGATTAGCGCACAGCGCGTGGCGCATCGGCGCATCAAGAAGACACTAAAACCACATACCACAAGCACACCAGCGGCTACACTCACCCCGTCAACAAGAAACACCATCATCACCGACAGCATGGCGTCGCCAGTTGATGACACGAACCCGGCCGGGGCGGCCAACACCGGCGCCGACTCGCAACCGCAGCTTTCGCCCACATCACCCACATCTACCACTTCGCCCACATCCCCTACATCCGCGGCCGAGGCCGCTGCCGCGCGCCTGCACCGGCCCATGATGCAGTCGCTACCGGACACAAGACAGCAGTCCTTTGACGAGATCTATGGACCACCCGAGAACTTTTTAGAAATCGAAGTGCGTCGTCTTGCCCCCCCTCCCATTCCTCACGAATATCCTAATCGAACGAACCCCTCAAAAAGAACAAAGAAACAACCGACTAACACCACCTTGTCCCCCCTCTCCCCCCAAACAGGTCCGCAACCCGCGCACGCACGGCATCGGCCGGCACATGTACACCGACTACGAGATCGTGTGCCGGACCAACATCCCGGCCTTCAAGCTGCGGCAGTCGACGGTGCGGCGGCGGTACTCGGACTTTGAGTACTTCCGCGACATCCTCGAGCGCGAGAGCGCCCGCGTCACCATCCCCCCGCTCCCCGGCAAGGTGTTTACGAATCGGTTCAGCGACGATGTGATTGAGGGACGGAGGGCCGGGTTGGAGAAGTTTTTGAAGATTGTTGTGGGACATCCGTTGCTGCAGACGGGGAGTAAGGTGTTGGCGGCGTTTGTGCAGGGTGCGTTTTTCTGTCGTCTTTTCGTTTTCCTTTCCTTTCCTCCCGCTGGCATCTTGTTCTGGATTAGGGCGGGAGGTTTTATGGTGAAGACGGAAGTGCTGACTACTCCCTTTTTAGACCCTAACTGGGACCGCAACGCCTGGTGACGCTGCGCTGATCTACCGGGTTGGATTTCGCCGCCACCGCCGCCGCCCAGCTCCTCTCGGCCCGTTCTGTCGAGACTGAGGTTCTTACTGAGCGAAAGAAATACCGAAAATAGGGGTGGCAACACGGGGCATCCACGACCGCAACGGAAACTACGAAAACGGCCGCCGAAGGGGTGGCTTGAGGCGCACAAGTTGGGGAATGATGACGAGTGAAGTTGTTGAGGTCTCTGTGGCGGTGGGGAGAATGGGTGATGCGAAGCGCAAGGGGCTATTTTGGAAGCTTGATCGGAACGTTCGTGCAAGGAGGGTGTATATTTCTGTGTTCAGCGCATTTGATGGCATGGTTGTTGTGGGGGAATGAATGAGGCAAGGTTGATTAGTCCAGTTTGCTGTTTTCTTTTTCGCTTTACCTCCTGCTGATTGTCAAAGGGTTTATGGTAGTTCGAGATATCCAATCCACTTTATACCCCGTAGATTTGCCTCGTTCCCCACGGTTTGCTCGAGAACATTGGGTTAAACATCATGCAGTTTATGTTACAGTCAAGAACCCACTCACTCAACTCCAGCAAATCAACTACGGCTCGGACTCGTGATGCTTTATAAAAGTATGATGAACTAATCCATCTATTGACTCTAACTAGAGAGGAGATACATGAAGCCATTAAGCATGCATGTAGTTCATGTACCAAATGCAACAACCCCTCTCCCGATATCCCACAGACCCATCGTGATGTGCCTCGTGTCTCCTTCCGTCTACATGTACAGCGTTGCTTTTTTTCCCGTATCAACATCAGATATACACGGCACGCCCCTTTTTTGAGCCTGCCAGTTCATACAGCATCCCCCTTTTCCATCATCGTTGCACCGGACAAACACAATCCACCCGTCCCCGAAAACGCCGGTTCAAATGCGAAAAAGGAAAGAAGACGAGAAAATAGTACAGTACGCCAGATGCCGTACCAAGCAACCGAACCCGTTCTATGGCAGCCCCCTTTTTCTATAAGTGTCTCGTAGATGGCATAGGACAGGAGGGTATCTGTCGACAATCAACAAGAGATATGAGTAAAAGGTGGGTGATGGTCTCTCTCGCCCTTTGTAATGCAAGAAGAGCGAAGGGGAGAAGCCTCGCCACATGCCCAGGTGGATATGGTTTGCCAGGGCCAACTGCGAGGAAGATTAGAAGGTGGGTAGTTGTTTTTTACATAGTGGTTGTACAGTCGCTTCGAATTTGCGGTCGTCCTGTCGAAACGGGTTATTGAGAAGGGAGGAGGCTTTAGGACGAAGGGCGGAGGAGTCGGAGGATGCCCTCGTACATGCCGAACATGATGGCAGCGCTAGGGACTGTCCGCAGTAGGTGAGGTGTCATGCCGCCGTAGAGGCCGAGCATACCCTCTTCTTTAAACACCAGCTTGAAGCACTGGACAAGGCCCGTGTACTTGGGCCGGCCATCGGCCATGGGCGCTTGGCGTAGGCGAGTGCGCGCGACCTGGTTCGAAAAGTTAGCATTTCCCGTGAGATTTCCGGTTGTCAATAGCCAAAGCGTACCTCGTGGGGGTAGGTTAATACGGCCGCTATGAACTTCGAAAAGCCCGCGGCACCAAACTTGCCCGTCCAGTCGACCGTATGATCCCACCAGCCCTTCGGCCTGCCGCTGAGGGCGATGCGTTCCTCTCTCCTCACAAGCGAGCGCTTGATCTGCTCGTACAGCATCCAATGCATGGTCGACTCGGCCACGCCCAGGTAGCTCGCGCTCATGCCCTTGTAGAGACCGCGGATCCCTTCGTCGCGCAAGACCTGGCGGATGCAGTCCAAGCTGTTCTTATACCGGCGCTTGGCAATGCCGCCACTCTCTATCGCCATGTTCTTATCGAGCTGCAGGCGGGTCTTGACCATCCAGATCGGGTTTGTCACAGTACTGGTGACGACACCAGAGATACTACCCGCGGTAAGATGCACCCAAGGCGAGTTCTCGTCACCAAAGTACTCGCCAATGATGCGCTTACCGTTGCCGTAGGTGAAGAAGTTGATTGAGCGGGCGGGGATGACGCCAACGAGGTTGGGGCCGAGGCCCTTGAAAAGCGCTCGAGGCCCCTCCTGGCGGTAGACGGAGCCCAGGATAGACATGGTCTCGTTGAAGTGGAATGCGGCGGTTCGGAGGGGGTTCATGGGAGCGGCTATCGAGGCTCGTGAAGCACGAATCTGGGCTTGGTAAAAGTCGGACTGCAACCTGGTCTTGAGGACATCAAGCGGGGCAGTCAGGGCCGCAGCCGTCATGCCGCCGATTCTGCGCGCGGAGAATAAAATGTCAGTATTACTACGACCTAAGTTTGTCTTGTCTCTTCAAAACTGAGCTTACCCTCCTGCCACCAGGTGCGCCCATGGGCTCTGAGCCTTCGCCGACTTGTCCCGGTTGACTACGGGGTTTCCTTGCCGCGATTCAGGATTTACATCGCCAGTCTCCCGCGACTGCGTGAGGGGTGCATCGGTATGCGTTATGCTTTTCCCAGGGCCACCAGGCATTGTCGACCTGGTGGCAGACGCTGAAGCCATGACCATTCCAAAGGCTTGTCGAGCGGTTGTGAACTTGGAGCTTGTGACCCTGGTAGAATCACAGTACCCTTGTCTGGTATGTACAAGTATCAGGATTGGGGAATCTGCATTATTGTGTAATGCTGGGTAGTGTCGAGTTGCGATGGAGGGCAGTGGTCGCAAAACCAGAACAGGGACCAGGATCCGTATCGCGATAAGGGACTTTCTGCATTCTCGAACTTTTTTTGGCATCTGCTAGTGAGACGCGTTCACAGGCTGGTGTCGGCTATTCTTCGGAAAGTATGCAGACGTCATCACGCCCCAGTGGCCAAGGTCTCAGGGGCACGGGTCTCTGAACCCCTTTTGATACTTAAATCCGTTGCTGTGATTTGTACATATCCAGTCACCAGTGCCCCGGAGTGAAACATTCTAGCAATTAGTTGTTATGTTTAACTATATATGATTGTTCAAAGCCGGGTGTGTCTCACCTTGTGGGGCCCTTGTATGCCTGTACCCATTGTGATGTGAGGGGAACATTGAGTGTTGCTTGTTGACTGTTCTGTTGATTTGTTGA
Organism: Chaetomium olivaceum; assembly: GCA_039881045.1. Taxonomy (NCBI): domain Eukaryota; kingdom Fungi; phylum Ascomycota; class Sordariomycetes; order Sordariales; family Chaetomiaceae; genus Chaetomium; species Chaetomium olivaceum. The sequence continues at coordinate 203,117 of JAYWVB010000020.1, forward strand.
TTTGTTGACAAAATAACAAATAGAAGGGTGATGCGGGAAGCATACAAAAGTGTAAAAATCAATGTATTTTGTTGTGGTTCGATATGCTGAATGCGGGATTCTGCAGGCTAGAGGTGCGGCTGTATTGTCTTACAGCCGCTCCGCCCCATGGGACGCTGCCTGCCCCACATTCATCCTCCTATCTAATCTTATCTAATCGTACATAAATGCTTTCCGGTAGTTATCAGAGGGAAAGAAGTGAAGGATATAGAGGTTACATGTCAGCGCGTCCAGACACTCAAAACTTGGAAGATGTTAGGATATACGAGCAAGCTTATGACACGTTATATTGTGGCATTTTCAAGCAAAACCTGGGGACTGGTCACCATGTTCTGGGCCAGTGGTTAGGGGGCTGTGTCAATTAAGTATGATATGATATATGTTGCCAGTGAGAGGATAGAAAAATGTTCCAGGACCCAACCGCCATTTCCAGCCTGGAACCCACCAAATCTATGGCAGGCCAATCCATTCCGTGCAGGTGGTATGAGCCATCCCCTCCAAAACCCGTCCTGTCGGCCCAAGCAAGTAAGTGCTGTCGTCAATCTGAAAAGAAACTTGTTTGTTGGTGGTTCCGGCAGATGTAGTGGCCAACTGGCTTCTGAGCCATGGCAAACCACAAGAACTGTTCTCCTAGACAACTGAGAAGGCACAGCCATCTGGTGATTACCAGTTTCCCGGTCCTCGTATTGCGATACGTCGAAAGGAGGACACGACCTCAAGTAGTCCTGTGCCAAAACCATACCGTGATGTAGTGAAAGTGAAGACGAACGAGATATCCCCTCCCACGCTTGTGGGTGGCGGGCGAGAAACCCTGATCCCTCAAAATGAGCCGAACTCTCGAGCGCCATGTTCAGATGCCGGGGTAGATTCTGACTGATATCGCGTCACCCAGGAGTCATCAACGATGATTGTGATGCTCATGATGTGTGACGGAAACCAAGAGCCTTCAGATATTGCCAGAATCGAGCCGCGACTGCTGCTCCAAACAGCCAAAATGAAAAGAAATGAAAAAAGAAGTCGCATTCAGAAATCAGACTGGGATATCTAGCGCAGACGGTAATGAACGATGAGATGGCGACAAAGATGAAATCGCAGCTGCCCTGAAAGTGAGTGGAAGGTGAGGAAGCAACCCCCAAATGCTTCTCCTCCCCGACGTCGGCTGGCTGACGCCTTACTGCTCATAGGAATCAGCAGACGGCAGAGCCCGACGGATGGCACGCTCAATAACGGCCAATTCGTAGCGCGCCACCTCGTGTAGGCTGAGATTGTCGAGCTCCTTGCCGGTGGGCAGGCCGATCTCGTACCAGATGTACCCAAAGTAGAGCGACGTGTAGCAGCCGGTGCGCTGAATCTCGTTGCGCTCCACAATGTGCTTGCGGTGGATGTAGCGCGTAGTCTCCTCGCGCACGATGGCGATGTACCACTCTAGCACGTCTAGCGGCGTGCCCGGCTTGGGGCAGATGCCATGCAGGTGCACCCACTCCTCGGCGAAGCGCGGCTGGTTGAACATACGAGCCTGCTCCTGCTCCATCTCGGCGAGCGTGGCGATGTTGTCCTTCTGAACGACCGAGAAGCCCGGACACAGCATAGCGGCGGTGACGAGGCGCTTCAGGAGCTGCTTGTTGAGCACCGTCTCGTGGTTGCGGTGGTCGCGGTGGAGGGCCTGCTGGAGAAGCGTGATGAGCTTCACCGTGGCCTCGTAAATGGCGTGGCGCTGGCGGAGCGTGATACGATCTGCCATGTACCAGGGCAGCTTCTTGATTGTTGAGATCATGCACTCATAGGGGCGCTGGGGACATTCCTTAGAGTAGGGGGACTGCGCGAGAGAGGTTGGTTAGTAACTAGGCACCGGTTTTCAATTTCAAAATGGTGACAATCAAGCGTGAACTTACCCGCTGCGGAATCTCAACGTGCTTAACTAGCATGGTCATCTCCTCCTCCGTAACAAAGCCCTTGAATGTCTTCCACGGCTGCCCGTCAATGGGCGCCTGGATCACCGGCTTGGCGTTGTCCCACCAGACGCCAGAAGCAAGAGGGAACAGGTCCATCATGAGAGCGGCCTGGCTCGACAGCAGCAACTCAATGGGGCGCTCGCCCAGGCGGGAGGGGCGGCCCTTCTGAATGTTGTCGCGATGGCGATCAACAGCCCTCACGGCATCCTGGGTCGTCATGAACTCGACGTAGCAGTCCTGGGTCTTGGATGAGACCCGTTCCATGATGATGTGTACCGGCTCCTGGTTGTCATTCAGGATTTTAGAATTGCGACCGAGGAAAGCGATAATCTCGGCACGCTTGGTACCGAAGGGGATCTGGAAATGATCAGTTCAACCGGTTCTATTGTTGTAGTAATGCAGATTAAGGGAAGTGATGTACATACGTTCCTGATCTTGACGACGCCATGACCAACAGGTGCAGCCTGAGTCGTAGTCTCCATGAAAGGGAAGCTCTCAGGGTTGAGAGCGACGTCTTGAGTCGGCATACCCGTGGGACCGTCAGTGAGCTGGTTGAGCTGGGTCGAGCGCACCGCGCGGATCTCAGCAGGGACCGGACCATAATAGTCCTGATAGGCACCCGGAACTGAGGCCACCTGGGTGTTCTCAGGCACCGACGAGAGAACAAGCGCCTGCGAGACACCATGACCGTTGGCGCCCTTGGACGGAGGTGACAAGAAGGGGTCGGAATCCGGTGCCGTGTACTGCCGCTCCTCATGCTTCTTAGTGGCACCCTGGCGGCTCAAGTTGAACGCAGGGGGCGGCGGCATAAACATGGGGCCACCGCGCGGCGCAAAGTTGCGAGGCTCAGTCTGGTTATACTGGTTGTGAACAGACCCAGACTGAGGAGTGGCCATGGCGTCGTTGCCAAACTTCTTTGACATGTGCGACGGGGTGGAGTTCATGTCGGCGAAGGGGAGGTTGGCGCCCAGCGCAGTTCCCTGAGTATTGCCATAGCCAGTGCTCTGCGGGGTGTATGCGTTGCCGGCAGAGTTGTAGGTAGGCGTACTGCCCCAGGAATGACCCATGGCATTAGCAGGCGACCGATGCTCAAGTGTGGTTCCCGCCGGAGTCATGCTGTTGTTCGCTGCGGCATTCAGCCCCTGCGTGTAGCCGAACTGCATGGCTTGAGCCTGGGTCATCTGAGGGTAGGTACTCTGCTGTGACTTGTTAGTTAAATTCTTAAACAACGTTGCCCGGGTACTCAATTACCGTCATGCCAGTCCGGTTCTGAGCGGGTGTCTCGCTGATGCTTCCCATTTGGCCGATCATGTTGCTCTGTTTATCGGCATCGTTGCCGACATGCTTTGCGACCATCTGAATCAAACATCTTGGTCAGTCATGGCCCGACGAGGCAAACAAACCCGGCACACACCGGAGCATCGACGGCGGCGTTCAGTGGGGCACCGCCGTTGCTGTTTGCGGTGTACTCCATGTATCGGCCAGTACCGATAGGTGCAATCGTGTTGCGACGCCCTACCGTGGCCGGCCTGTTGGAGGACGTCATCGAGGGGTTCTTCCGCGGAACGGTAGCGCATCCGTTGCCAGAAGAGGTGCTGCTGTTACTGCCCATGGGAGTCGAAACGCCACCGCCATTGCTGGTGTGGCTGTCGTCGTCGAAGTCGCGAAGCATGACGCCACCGCCAGTGTCATCGTTGTCATCGGTCTCAATGAAAGCTGCAAAACGGTTCTTTACGCCCTTGCCCATTCGGTCGCTCCGCCTAGCCGGCGTGGTTTCAGCGACTGGAGCCTTGTTGGGAGCCGCGGTCGCCATCTTTGTTGGCGAAGTTAGTGACTGGTATGGGTAAGTACCCCGATCTGAATATCTCGAAATGTCAGTAGGGTCCAGTCTAGCATTCTAAACGATTTCGCAAAATATGCAAAGACAATGGAAGCCCGACATGGAGCAATCCACTGTTTGTTCCGCATTACATATCGATGTGCGATGCGATGCAAACGGAATTGCAAGAACCGACACAGATAGCAAGCTGCAACACAAATCTGACCTGGTAATAAATGGGGAAGTAACCTTGAAGCGTCGGTAGAGAAAGGAAGAGAATGATGAGAAATGAAGCTGCGGGTGGTTTGTGGTAAAGTTGAGAAGCCACCGTAGCTGGTGGAAAGAGAATGTGGAACAAGTTGGAAAAGTGCCTGCGGAAAAGGAAATGGAAACGAGAGTGAAAGAGAAAGCGGAAGAACCAGGTGCCCTGGGGCGGAACACGGATTGATGGTTGTGGTAGGCAGGGCTGGAGAGAAGGAAGAGGATGTTGGCAATGGCGGCAGCGAGGGAATGGCGAAGATGCGAAAAAGTAAGCAACGAAGAGAAGAGGTTCCCAATGTGCTTACCTTGATCTGAGTTGTCTGAGACAACAGAATTGCTACCGTAAAGAGCAAGACCTGAGTTCAACAGGATTGTATGCTATGGCGACGAAGAAAGAAAGTCAGGAACTTTCAAGGTCGAGAGAGCGAAGATGATGGAGGGGCGCAAGAAAGAGAAAGCAGAACAAGCGGGTCCTAAGTGTGTGCGTACCTTGAAGGACGGCCTGGGGGGCGCAGAGAGACGTGGAGTTGGCCTGAGTTGAAGATATTCTCGAGTGTCCAAAGAAGAAGCTGCAACGGAGGTTAATATAAGTTCTAGCTGAAAGGAAGCAAACCCCAAAGATGCTATCATGGTTCGTGTTTTGGTGTTTATGTGTGAACACAATAGGAGGGGATATTTACAATAAAAGTCAATAATAGAGTAGCTGGGGCAATAGGGAACAACAATGCCTGACAACATACCGTAATCCTTTTATTTAGATGGAGAGAATAGGATAAAAAATAAAATAACTAAACAATGGTGCTCAAAGGTGGAGGAAGAGGAGACTAAGATGGTTCCACCAAAACACGAACAATAGGAAGAAGGGAGATCTAGGTGCAATAAAAGTTGAAGACAATTAGTGGTAGGCTAGATTGATGGGAAGGGTATCTTCAGCCCAAGTTTTTGATACTTCAGAGAACATCTCAGGATTAGCGGATCGCAGACCTACTCGTCACTGGACGTGAAACCCCCCAAAACATGTTTCCAAGGCCGACATTTCCCCGTCATCAGCTATCATTGTCTTTGAGCCATCACGTGTGAGGCATCAAAAGAAAGTTGAGAAGGCATTGAAATATGACTTGGACTGGCCGAGCCAGATGCCACGCGGCTGTCTCATAGAATACACCAGCTTGATGTAAATACCAAAGCCAGAGAGAAACAAAGATTCGCCGTACTGAGAGTCGGAACCAAGGTTGGGAAAGGAAAATATACAGGGACGCAGTACATGGGAGCCATCACGAAATATACCTTTCCATACCTGACTGGAAGGCTTGAAGGGCTGCGGCAATATGGAAAGTTAGTGGGGCAAGTAATCTTCTGGAATTAGGCTTCCGTAACATTGCTAGCCGTCGAGAAGGCAGCGAAGGATAGACCTCGAAGATACCAGGACAGCCTCCTGAAGCTAGCGTCTTACCAGGGGGATCAATACTGAAAGCGCCGGGAAAGGCGCTGTAACTATGCGGTACTAGAATGAAAAGACCGCCAAGGAGGGTTTTCGAGGCCGTGGTTAAGTCTGTGGAATTGAGGACTCGGTTTGGTTGATAGACGACGCATTTATGGGGACCATCCCAGTGCTAGCAAGCTAATATGGGGTCCTTGGATGAACCCGACTTGGGAGAATCTGGGCCGATATGCGAGCTAGCGAGTAACACCACAGCCGCGACTGGGATTTGGAAGCCGAAGGTGAACTGTGGCACGGGGCCCCAGACTGATGATAAGCCGGTGTTTTGTTACCGGGTCTCCAGTTCGGTGTTGAAACGACTCGACGAGGGCCGGTGGTGAGCCAAGTTGGCGCTAGAAGACCCTGGTATGGGAAAGGTTGGTGGTCTACATGGGCAGGAAACCACATGGGTCAACATCCGCGAATGGGGTCACTGGTTCAAGCAATATGCAGGCGTGAGATTTTGTGAACATATTCTGTTTCGGTCGGTCGTGATATTGAGGATATTCGAGATGACGGTGATGCTTTCCCAACTCTAGCCCATGAGCGTCAAATCCGAATACCCCGGAACCCTTTTGGCCCGGCTCGGATAGCTTCACCAGAACGTTGGGCGCAATTCTTGAAGCCCGGCACGGCCCCTGAGCTTCGGCTAGTGGCCCTTTCCGGGGGTCGAGTAGAACGTCGTATTTTCGTTGCTCGAGAAGGCTTTCACCCTTAATCGAACTGAGGCAGGTCAGACTCGGAGCATGGTAGGGCTGGGATTCAAAAAGTAAGTCTTACCGGTGTCAGGAAAGATTCAGCCACAAAACGCGCCCGCGCATTCAGCTGTTGTTGAGATGTCAGCTCCGGTCATGCTACAGAAACCTGGTTGCGGGGACACATACGAAGAGCTTCATCTCTGAGATCTCCTTGTCCACTTCCTCCATAAACTGGATGATAAAGTCGACCAACTTGTGCTTCAGCATCTCTTCGGTATGGAAGTTCGTAATTAGGAACGAGATATCGTATCCCTAGTAGGCGTCTGTCAGTGTCCGAGGTCGAGCATGCGTTGATGGATGATCCAACCTTGATAGGCTTTCGCCGGAGAATGAAGAAGGACTCAGCACGCTGTGTTAAGAAGCGAGTAAACTTGTGGACCAGTATATGTTCAATCTCGTCGGCCTGCTTGATCTTGATGCTGATCCGTATGCTGTTGATGCTGGGTTCGATGAGGACGCGCTCATTCTCGTTGCGGGCAATTGTCAGTGGTGTCAGTAGCACCTCAGGAGATGTCTGGGCTTCGATCTCGGGGACGTTGTGCCGTTCGGCGGTTTGCGAAGCGAAGTTAGAGAGACAGAGGGCGGCCGTCAAGCTGCTCCGGACAGCCTGAAGGTAGGGGCGGGCGGAGTGATTGCGACTGCGGGGAGATCAAAGGTTAGCTCGGTCTTGCATTGGAATTAGGAGCATTTTTATGACGGAAGCTCACCATTGTTCCTGTGCTTAGAGGACGACCCTCGAATCCAGCAAAGGCGCAACAATTTCGGCCGTTGACGTGGTTGTCGTCGTCGTTGAATGCAGCTCCCGGTATTCTTGGCAGTCAGCCTGGCGGCGACGGGTAGCTGGTGGAACACTGGGCAGAGGCGGGGCACTCGGAGCCGAATATGGAAAGTTACGTAATCCCCGGCAGCCTGAGGGGCCCTGTCAGAAGCTCCAAAGTTGCTTGGCATGGCCCTGCTGCTACCCGTTGCAGCCCCGCGCCCTTCTTTCTTCTTCCAACATCCGCCACTTCAATTTGGAGAGTCACGCAACGGAAGCCTGACTTGAGGTGTGCTTGATATTGAACCAAAAGGCCTCTGGGTGACCCCGAACCCTTCGCTCTCACTTTATTTCCTCTCTTCTCCATTTAATCTTGGCACCCGGTCCTAGAGTCAATATGGCAACTATCAACGGTAGGTACCCCGGTTTGGAACGTCATCTTTTCTAGCACTAACTTGCGACTCCTGTAGTGGTGATCAAGCACCAGGGCAAGAAGTACGATGTCGAAGTTGATACTTCTTCGACCGGCGAAGTCCTCAAATACCAACTGTTCAGTCTCACCGGCGTCGAACCCGAGCGGCAGAAGATCCTAGTCAAAGGCGGCCAACTCAAGGACGATGCCGACATGAGCAAGCTGGGACTAAAGGCCGGGCAGGTGATCATGATGATGGGTACCCCTGGGGATGGCGGTGGCGCCATTGTGCGTCCGACCGAGAAAGTCAAGTTTCTGGAAGACATGACCGAGGCCGAAGCCGCCCAGCAATTGGGCGCCACTCCGGCCGGTCTGGTCAACCTCGGCAACACTTGTTATCTCAACTCGACTCTCCAGGCACTACGCTCGATTCCCGAACTTCAGGATGCTCTTGGCAAGCACAAGCACACGTCCATGACGGAGATTCCCCAGCTCGATCTTACGAACCAGCTCAAGGACCTCTTCAAGGAAATGTCGGAGACCCAAAATGGCATGCCGCCATTCACATTCTTGAACGCTCTCCGGATGGCCTTCCCTCAGTTCGCCGAGAGGTCGAAGAAAGGCGAGGGTTATGCGCAGCAGGATGCTGAGGAAGCCTGGTCGCAGATTGTTTCTCAGCTGAGGCAGAAGCTGAAGTGGGGGTCGCCCACCGAGGGTGAAACCGCTGGCGCCAGTTCTTTTGTCGACAAATATATGTCTGGCGCATTCTCCAGCACGCTTGAATGCGACGACCCCGCTGCCCGTGAGGGCGGCGAGCAGCCAACACACGCCAACGAACCGTTTCTCAAGCTCAACTGCCACATTGACGGCCAAACAGCTCACCTACGGGATGGCTTGGTCAGTGGTTTATGAGAAAATTGAGAAGAGGTCCGAAGTACTAGGCCGAGACGTGACGTACACCAAGACGTCCAAGATTTCCCGGTTGCCCAAGTACCTCACAGTACACTTTGTGCGCTTCTTCTGGAAGCGCGATGTCCAGAAGAAGGCCAAGATTATGCGCAAGGTTACGTTCCCGCATGAGCTCGATGCGGTAGAGTTTTGCACGGATGAGCTGAGGAAGGCTCTCGTCCCAGTCAGAGACAAGGTGCGCGAGGTGCGCAAGGACGAGGAGGACGTTGAGCGGGCTCGGAAGCGCCGCAAGAAGAACCCCAACCAGGAGGAGGAGCTGCCCGAAGAGAAAGACAAGAACAAGAAGGACAGCAAGAAGCCTGCCACCTCGGCTGATGGCGATGTCGAGATGGCCGAGAGCTTCAAGACGGATGCTGAGTGGGAAGCGGAGAAGGACGCGGCGCTTTTGGAAGCCAAGAAGGAGCTGAATGCGCTGATCGACCCAGAGCTCCGCAAGGATGAAGGCGCCAACCAGTCCGGTATCTATGAGCTGCGTGCTGTGGTCACCCACCAGGGTGCCAGCGCCGACAGCGGTCACTACACAGCCTACGTGAAGAAGACGGGCCCCAAAGACCCTGTGACTGGAAAAATTGGCGAGGAAGACGGCAACTGGTGGTGGTTCAACGACGACAAGGTCAGCGAGGTGACCTCAGACAAGATCGATGCGCTGGCCGGCGGTGGCGAGTGTCTCACTCGGCGCTCATCCTCCTGTATAAGGCCATCCCCCTGCCTACTGCAGAGGGTCTCACGGAATGAAGCCGCGATTCTAGATAGTGTAGGTGGTATTTGCGGCATGGGTTAGGAATCATACATTCGGTAGGATTGGGCGTACGGTACACTGGGAGACAGGCAAGGTTATGGAATTCGGCCTTGGTAGACCGGGCAAGTTACGCTAGACACTATCTGACGGGAGATTACTGATGCACGAGCTGTGGGGGGTATCTCTTTTCGCGCGATATGCTTCGAGTATTATTGACTACCGCTACCCTTTCCAGGGTTTGCTACCTGCCTTACCTGCTCTTCCCTGGCAGTATCCTCAGCATTCGCCTTTATCCTTGCCCTCAGCTCCCCTAACTTCCTCTCAATCTCTGTCTTTTGCCGCAGCATATCCAGCTTCTGCCGCTCTAGCATAGCCACCTTCTCGTCCACGCTGGCTTCCTGCAGCTTTTTCTTTTCCTAGCAGTGAGTTAGATTTCGTGAACTGTTGTTTTCCCTCATCCAAACGGGGTCGGAAACGGGAAATTGGATTTGCTTACCGCTTTCCACTCCTGCTGTGTCTTGAGCCCGGCCCCGTAAATGCTGCCTGTGAAAATGACGGCGGCGCAGGAGACGGTCAGGATGACGCGCCTGACTTTTTGGGTAGTTTCGGCCTTGGCTTTGGCGGTGGCTTCGGCGGCAGCGGCGGCAGTGGCGGGGGTTGTTCTTGCTGATGATGATGGTGATGATGATGAGGCCCGGAGTGGTGGTGGTGGTGGTCGGGATGGGGATGGGGATGAGAATGAGAATGGCCGTGATGCTGCTGCTGGTTTGGCTGTGGGAGCTCGCCTGGCGGTGGCTCGGGTGGTGGCCGTAGCGGCGGTTTTGCTGAGCGGTTGTAGCATGGTGGGTGAAGGTGTGGGTTGGGTTGCCGGGAAGACGTGAAAGGGATGTCGGTGCCACCCAATCCCGGTACGTCCTAACTCGTGTGTTAAGGTAGTCTTTGGTGGTCCTGACCTTTTGTCGTCTCCTACACCATGGGGCCGTGGGCCTGGTGTTGATATCCGCCCTTCAATGGAAGCCCTGACTTGAGAATCCTCTACTGCAGTACCCGCTCTTAGTCCCCAACCTTGATATTACAATCTCAATTTCTTCCCGCCAAGCCTATTTTCATCGGTGTCCCCGTCGTTGCCGTCGTCACCCCGGTGTGGAGAAAATGTTGATAGCCATGTTCGACCGAAGATCTCGCGGCGCTTGACGTAACGGTGCCGGCCCGTCGCAGGGGTGAAGGGCCGCTGGAGTCGGCCGGCGAATCAACGGTCGCAAGTGTCCACATTTCGTTCTCCCAAAACGTGTTTCAGTCGGTGGGGCGGGTGTTACCGCTAAGGGCGTCACGTTTTACTGTGTACGGAATACGGCCCGACCCTGAGTAATCCCCTTGCAGAGGAGGCTCGGGAGGGGGAGGGGGTTGAAAATGGGGGGCACGATACAACACATCTTATACCCTATAAGTATAGCATGAAGAACGTACTTCAACGATCATCCGTTTGTGTTTCTCTTGCTGCACCCCTTGATTTACTGAAGTGTTTCGACACCGGCGGCGCGTGAAATAAGCGAGTTCGTCCCGCGACTCGCCTTCTTTCATTCGTTTTCCGTTGAGTTTGTGAGAACGGTTGACCTCGGTCCGTTGTCGACGAGGTATCAGACGTTAAGCATGTCGACCCCCCGCGTTTTTATCGTTCGCCATGGCGAAACCGAATGGTCACTCAACGGCCGTCACACGGGCTCAACCGACATCCCCCTGACCGCCACCGGCGAGAAGCGGGTTCTGGCTACGGGCAAGGCCCTGGTCGGTAACGATCGCTTGATTGTTCCCAGTAAACTGGCCCATATGTGAGCTCCCTTGCCCAAGGCGAATTGTTTTCGTACCAACGTATATACCATTTGATACGAGTTACTGAAGCCTTCACAGCTATGTCTCCCCAAGGCGCAGAGCGCAACGCACTCTAGAGCTGCTCAACCTTGCCTACAAGGACCAGCTACCCTGGGAAGCCCATGGCGAACCTTTCTGTGAGGGCCAGCACTGCAAGGCCCGGATTGAGGTTACCGAAGACATCCGGGAATGGGACTACGGCGATTACGAGGGCATCACCACGCCTCAGATCAGGGAACTGCGGAAGCAGCAAGGGCTGGGCCCTACATGGGATATCTGGCGGGATGGATGCCCCGGAGGCGAGTAAGTTCTCGATCTACGTGTTATTTTCATGCCCGACCGAGTCTGACACCCTGCGTAGGAGCCCGACCGACATCTCGCAGCGCCTTGACCGGTTGATCAAGGATATCCGAGAGAAGTGGCATGCACCCGTCATGGGTAAACAAACGGAGGCGGGTGCCAACCGAGACGTACTGATTGTAGCTCATGGTCGTAAGTTGAATACACCCTTTTTCTGCCCCCTTGCCGCTACCTGGCGAGCTACTATACTCCACAAAACTTCTCGGAGATGCCCAGATGACGGAGATGATAATAATGATAACGGACACTGATATTGTTGGACAGATATCCTCCGAGCTTTCGCACAGCGCTGGGCTAACCAGTCCCTCCATGAGGGTCCTACCTTTCTGCTCGAAGCGGGTGGCGTTGGCACGTTGAGGTGAGAAGCCGCTCTAGTTGTCTCACAATGTTTGTTTGTACTGATCCCTGGCTGTTAGCTATGAGCATCACAATATCGACGAGCCTGCCATCCTCCTTGGCGGTGCCTTCATTGTGGATATTCCAGGTACGCTAGCCCAGGTGCCATGACAGGATCTTAACCCCTGGTCTTGGGGTTTGCTAACGTGCACTACAGAGGCGAAAGAGAAGACTAAAGAGTGAAGCCCCAGCTAGTTCTTTAGTACTTTTGAGTAAGGGCCGTCATGTTTCTTGATTAGATAGAGCGGATAGATACAGACAGCCATGATGGGCACCTTGTGTTTCTCGTCAAACCCATGAACAGGTAGACTATCATGTCATGTGCCAAATCTAGTAGGTATCCCAAATCTAGATCCGATAACGAAATTGTATGTCCCTCTAACCAATGCCCGAACCAAGCCGCCCCTTCTATAATCGTGGCCGCGACCCTAGTCACGCCTTGGTGCCGCGCGCGATGAAGATCTTCCTCTGCACCGAATTATCCTGCTCCTTTGAAAAGTGGAACACCACCGCCATCTCCTCGATCCCAAAGTCCTTGCCCACGCCCGCCTCCTCGTAGATCTGCCTGATGTGCTCGTGCGAGAAGCCGTGGTGCGTAACAGACGATTTGGCGGGGTGCGAGTCCTGTTTCCATGGTTGTCAGCCTTATATTGTCGCCCTGCCATGGGTTCCGTTTTCCTCTGTGTTGTTATGACCCAAAAGACGGTGCAGGGAAAGTAGAAAAAAAGCTCAACTCACATCCATCTTGTCGTGCGGCAAGAAGTCCAGAATCATCAGCACGCCTCCCGTCTTGAGCCTCTCGGCCAGCCGGCGGGCCGCCAGGGACGGGTCATCAAAGTGGTGGAACCCGAGGCCTACGGCGGCGATATCGAATTCGGAGAACTCGGGCGCGGTAAGCGCTGCTGGGTTGGGGTCGTCGGGGACGCAGAGGTTGCCTTGGTAGGCGTGCATCTCGGAGGGGGCGAGACCCTGGTGAGTCTTGGTTAGCTCTTGGGACTTGAACGTCGAGGGTGTCGGGGACATACTTGATTCTCAGCGCGGGTGTTGTAAGCGGCAACCTGATGTTTGTTTAGTTGTCGATGCCAAAGGGGGGAGGGGTTGCTGGAGATGGAACAATAATGGAAACTCACCATGTTTTCTGACAGATCGATACCAACGCATTGGGTGGTGTAAGGGGCAAGTGCCTAGACATGATCGTCAGAATCACTGAACAAAGGCTTGTATAAATCCCCTAACGAGGAAATCTAATCTTCCTCATTGTGCCAGGTTCAGAAGGACTCACCCTGGATACTATGAAGAGAGTTAGCCATCGTCATCCTTATATCAACGAGAATTATAGAGAACGCAGAAATAAGAAAGCATCAAAAGCCGCCGAGCCCGGTTGTTTTGACACAATCCAGTCCCCCGGAGCAGAACCCATGGCTTCAGGGGCAAAAAGAACTTTGCCTGGAATAGACGGGGAGACTTACCAACGCCAGTCCCACAAGCATAATCCAACAGCCTCACGCTCCGCTTAGCCGCTGCGTCCTTCTTCTCAACACCTCCTTTGCCGTTATCGTCCTCGTCCTCGTCCGCCCAGTCGACGCCAATGAAATCGACCCTGGCCCGGATCTCCTCGATCAGCTTGTCCAGCGTCTTCTCGTGCCTGGCGTCATATTCTGCGGCCAGCTTGCTAGAGTTTGGCGGATGTATTAGCTCTTGGTCCGTACTTCAAATGGGGGAAGAGGTTGTGCAGTCTTGTTACAGCCACCGCGGCCCAATGATCTCTTCTGCTAAGACTTCCGTTCTGATGCTGAAGAAGCTATGGAGGGCGTCCACTTACTTGAAATACTCCTGGTTTTCCGCTGTAGCGGAGGGCCCAGTTCCGTGGTGGTGATGGCCATGGTGATGACCGTGGTGATGGCCGTGGTGATGGTGGTCGTGGTCAGACATGTCGATCAGGGGAAACGGGGAACGATTTCGCGAAGATGTCCTGTGGTTCTTTAGGGTCGCCGGCTTGGGCAGTACAGCAGAGATTCTGTGGTCGATATTGTGATGATGGTTCTGTACTGGTGACTTGGTTTGCTCAAAACTGTTGGTTCTGCCATATAAATATACATCAGTCTTGCGGACACATCTCGGCCACTTTAGCCTCGGCATGACGTGGATACTTGTTGTGACTGAACAAGCTCTAAGGAACACACTCGGAGAGAAAACCATGTATCTCTAAACTCAGCGGAAAGTCTCCAAGGAATTTGACAGAACCCAAAGGACAAGCCTGGTAGCTTCATGGTGTCTGCCCCCCAGTCAAGTTACACTCCATACAACATACGGTACATACAAGTAAAACCGTCAAATATTCAACCTTTCGCAAGTCACACACACGCTCGACAGAACACGAAAACGGAGCTCCCATCCTTTTTCTTTGTGTAGCAAACAGACAAGAAAAACGAAGGGACTGTGACGTCCAAGGACCAGTCGGTGGACGGCCGGGCCAGGACGGGACGGGAGCGGGATGAGCGAGATTGGACTGTGAAGGACAAAACGCAACCAAGGACGTACCGGAGAGGTCCGAGACTCGGGAGTCCAATGAGATAAGAAGGCCTTGCAGCGGCAGATGGTCGAGCCGGCGCGGGCAGCCAACAAAAAACAACAACAGAAAGAAAGCGCTTTTGATCGATCCTTGGGTCCTTGGGTCCCGCCTCGACCCCCCGCCCCCCTCCCATCCTCCCTCCTCCTCCCCTCCAAACCCCGCAAATGGAGTCGACAGGTCACAAAAAGCTGGAATATGACGCTACACTGTGAGAGGTTGGGTAAACTCGCCCGATTTTGAGGGCCGATTCGCCAGCACGCCATTTTCCGCACTTAACCCCGTTCGGCAACGACGCCGCCTCTCGGGGAGAACGTCCAAGACGTATTGGATGCCAAAACCCCAACTAACAGATTTTAGCGTGGTCTTTGGGGTGGTTCATTCTGACAAACGGGGTCGAAGCGATCGCGCCGGCGATCCCATGGGAAGGAAATGCATGACCCCGCCCTCGGTCCGCGGACAAGACAGACCTGTCCCTGTCTCGGGGAAGCCACACCCCTGGGGTGGCCTGGGACGAAAGGGTGTGCGCGTTCCCGTTACCCATTGTTTGGGTACGAAGTAGGGGAGACTATGTACCTTTTGTATGGAACGACATGCTGCACGGACATGCAGGGCAGCAGCACACTGGCCGCTGAGAGGATGGCTGGCTAGGTTGGAATGGGACATGTCACTGGTCATGTCGGCGGTCCTCTGCCTGGATGAGATGAAAGGAGAAAAGAAAAAGTCTCACACGCCCTTGCGCAACAAATCTGTGCGACGGAGCCATGCTTGATCGGACTGGCTGCGTGTCATGAATGTCTGGGTGTGACCGAAGGCGCCTCCCCATACTCGAATGCCGGCCGGTGTGCGGCCTATCCAAATGCCTCAAAGACGGGCAGCCGCCGGCTGGGCTGGGCTGCGGCATGTCGGTGCTGCACGGCGAACTGCACGGCGAACTGCACGGCGAACTGCACGACGAACAGAACGGCAAGAGGCTTGCTGCGGGTTGGCGGGTTGGCTACGCAGGGGGAGCGGAGGCTGGTGTGCTCTGCTGGTGCGTTGCTGGTGGCCGTCATGGTAAGCCGGGGACAGGCGGCAGGGTCGCGAAACAGGAGAGCGGCGCGCGGCACGGCGAGATGCGAGTGCACCCACCCCCTTCCATCGCGTCCCTTGTGATCAGTGGACCACCGCCCTTCTCTGCTGCGCGGCATGGAGGGATGGGGGACCACTGCATACGCATACGAAGGACATGCAGTCATGCTCTGGAGATAGGTACCGTACATACAGTACAGGTATGGATAGGGCCAGGTGTGCCAGGTCGTTGGCGAGACCCCACGCGGTGATCCGGGAGCATTCCGTTTTCGGGAATCCTTCGTATTGCTCTCTCTCTCTCAGGTTGGTCTGACATCTCGCGGGGAGGCTTGGATGATGTGCGCCCGTGGGCCCTGGGGTCTCACAAGACTTGTTTCCCGTCCGTACCCGCTTCGGGAGGAACTGTCAGATCCCACATTTTGGGGCGGCACATCTCGGTACGCTTCAGGGTGTTACAGCGTGCTGGATAATAGCTCTGCCCCCTATTATTGGCTCGAAACACGGGTGCGGTGCAACCCCAGCGGGGCCATTGGGCGGCTTCCAACGGGCTTTTTCAGGCCCTTCGTTGGGCCGTAAGAGGGCGCCATTGCCCGATGAAACTGGATTGCCTGACCGTTGGATCGACCCGTGACAAAACCTTCCATCCCCCCCCTTTGGTTCTGTTGCACGAAAACCAAGGCATGTCTGAAATGGGGTATGGCAAAACCACAACGCGTCCTCGACGGGCGGCAGCAGCCTAGACAGAAAATGGGCGCGTGCCTGAGCGGTCGCTCGCCGCGCGCCGCGCAACAAAAGCGACGGGACACATCGAGATGTGCGGTGCCAAGTCGAGTAACTCTCCCGCGGCCAGCCCTGTTTGAAGGTGTGAGGGGGGAGGAGACAGCCCACTCACAATACATCAGCGGGCAGTCTCACCGCCGCTGTTTGCCCGGGTTGCCTTTTGGGGCGGTCGCCTGTGGTCGCTTGTGGTCGCCTGTGGTCTCTTTGGCGGGAGAGGGCGATGCGCGAGTGGTGGTACCGGACCCGAGCTGCAATAAATCACAATTGTCGACGCACGGGAAAGCTTCTGCGCACGGCTTGTTCTTGTGCCGCGGGGCTGCTGATTCGGCAACTCGGCTGTGATCCAACCATGGCCAGGGGCAATCGAAGGATCCCCGGGACCAGACGTCTTACCCGAGCCGCTGCGGCACAGCGAGCGCCCGTTGGTTTGTTCAAATTGGATGACTGAAACCCGTCCAAATCAGGCTGTGCCGCGAGAAACCACCGGGGAGGGGGGGTTCTGCTGTGCCAGCGCATCGCCAACCATGTTCACGGCCCGGCCCCGACGCTAAGGTGTACCGGTAACGCGGAGACCCGGGCAGCCGATCGGCAAGGACAAAGCAGGCCCTCGGCCATTTAGTCACCAATCGAAGCCCCGTCTGGGAGCTCGTCACGGTCCGTCCGCTCGAGGTCGGCGAACTTGGCGGAGATGTACGTCTCCTAGTTAAGTGTAAATGCGCCGATGGTAGGGTTGCCCTGCAAAGTTCGTGTTGCTGATGGGCAGACACTGCAGGATCCCACGCGCGCTAATATGTGCCAGTGATATCAATATGTGACTGCTGGCCGAGCCGTGCTGATTGATCTCCTGCCCTCCCTTCCTCCCTCCCTCCCCTCAATCCACGGACATGCAGCCTCCGTGCTTTGTGACCAAAAAAGAAAAGACAAATCCTCCGCAAACAGTGGGATTTTGTTTTTGCTTTGTCCACCCCCGCCTTGCCTCGACCTGTACTCAAACCGAACCCGGGAACTTGGTAGACCCCTCCGCGCGATGTCATGTCGGGTGGCGAGGTTCGGACTTTGTCGCAATGATTTGATGGCATGAGTCCCAGGAAAGAGAAGCTAGTATTTTAGCCGGATTGTGCGTTTTGCTGGTCGCGAGCAACTCCGGCGGTCCTGTTGGCCGCCGGCTTTCGGCGGTCAAGCATTGGCTCAGCCCTACATGGGACAAATTCCAAGTTATTGTCGCCGAGTCGCTCCGGCCTGTGTCAGCCGACGCTGGTTCTAGGCGAGGCGAGAGGCTCGAGAGGGTACGAAGTATGGAGAAGCAGTGATTAGGTCGTTACTCGGTCGGTGTTGTGGACTTCACTTTCGTACCCTGTGGGACGTGCAACCCTCGGCAGAGGAGAGGGATGAATGACACCGGGAAGGGCGGGACGGGAAGTTACGGTATCGAGTCAAATCCTGTGTATGTATGTATGGTAAGTTTCGTGGCCCCCATTGCAACGTGGCGCGACAGGGAACCCTGGCTGCCCTTCCTCCGACCGACGCAAAGGCCAAGAGCGGGAGCCTTGAAAGCGCGTCTTGGATTTGGGGACCAATCAGCCAGGCGGGATGGGAACCGAGAGACACAATCGGAGGCTGGCAAGCTGGAGAAAGAGCGCCAAACCCCGATCGCCGAATTTCCAGCTTGTTGTGTTGCTGACGAGCAAAAAATGCGGAAATGTCCGGCGGGCCTAGTGAATCAGGCGATCACACAAATTTTCAGACGGTTTTCTCCATACAGCATATTCTTGTCGATTTCGATTCCGGGACAGGCTCGGGTGATGAGTGATGAGTGATGGGTGATGGGTGATGGGATAGGTCAATGATCGGAGGGCGCTCCGTTCTCTTTTGTCCCTTGGGGGTGGAGCGCTTTTGGGGTGGCATCGTGCAGACAGACAGCGGAGACTCGATGGAGGCCAGAGGAAATGAAATGAGATGGAAGCTGGAGAGCTGGGGGGAATCTCGGCTGCTTCCATGCCAGATTCCAGCCCCGCCAGCAAACACGAGATCCCTCGTCTCTCTCGGGAACTGGCGCGCGGGAGGATGTGGGGTGCAGGACGGGTAAATCACGTGAGGGCCAAGCCCTGCGCTGATTTGCTCTAGGGCACCTCGGATGGGTCTTTGTGTTGGTTGAACAGAGGGCGCGACCGCTGGGCCATTCACGACAGCGCGCACCCCATCACGAACCATTTTTAGCCAGAGATTGGTGCATCCCAAGATCGCGATGCGAGCAACGTCTTGGGGGCGAAAAGGTTCCCCAACCGGTTGACCGCCTTTTCATGCATTTCTGGAAGGAGCGGCCTGGGCCCAGTGCCTGATTGTTTGCGCCGCTCGAGTGCGTCAGCGGATCGCCGTTGGTTGGCCTGCAACGACGCCAACCATGGCCCAATTTTCCCTTGGGATCCCCGTGCCTCGCAATCGTCAGACGGTGAGGCATCGTCTCACCCGAACCGGCCGCCTTCCTTTGCCAAAATTATTTCAAACCGAGATTCCATTGCTTAGATATCCCAACTTTTTCAAACGGGCCGTCCACAAGGCCTCTTGTGCCGCATTTGACTGGCGCCTGACTCTGGTTGTGCTTGGGCGGAGCCGAGGAATAAACAGCGTCTGACGTTGGGCTCCCACTCACACTCTCGGTGCAGAGGCTCGGAGCCAGTCTGTTTTTGTCTCGGTATAGCAGAGTCATCACAATTTCTGCCGTTGGGAGAAGGCAACGACGAGGCGTTGGAGATGCACTCGGCCCTTCGTGGCACCGTCTGCCTTGCTGAATGCATTCTTCGCCGTGCTGGGAAATGACTGATCGCTTTTGTGTGGGGGGTGGGAGCGCCGAGGAAAGAAGGGGGTCAACTGATCACGAGTTGGAACTTCCGAGAGCACGACGGTCGCATCCGAAGCAAGGGATATGCAGCCAAATGCAAATCAGTCATCAAAGGGGCACCCCCATGGTCCTCGACTCCTCCTTGATGAGTGAGAGACCCGCTCGCCACTTAGGTTATCGCATACCGTTTTGCGGTCTAGATCCCCCCTCCTTGAAATCCGGCGATAAAAGAACAGGCATCATCGCAGTTCGTCTTCACTTGTACAGACAAGGACCTGGCCGGGCCGGGTCACGCAGGAAGAGATGTTGAAGGCCAGGTTGCTACTCCTCCGATAGTCATTCATGGAGATGATTGTGATGGGTCGGTGAACGGTTCGATCAATCGAATGAGACCATAGCAGGATTCCTGTTCGTGAGATGGAATCGGAAGGCATGTTGATGCCCGATACACATGAAAGACTTGTGGTGAAGCCAGTCAATTCTTGATTCGTCCAAAGTTGTCAGACTCTGTCTGCGTTGTCGCTCAGCAGCAGGATAACTAGTGGTGTGTGCCGCTACTGTTTGGTTCTCTTCGACCCTGTCGACCTTGTCGACCCTGGTGTTTCCTAACCGGCGCGCGCATTAGCGCCCTCGCCTCCTCGAAACCGTATGGAACCGTCGCGCAGCATCGCCTCCAGGACTCATCCGGACGGAGACTAACCCAAGGCAAGGGAACGGCGGGCGCGGGACGTTCCCGTACCCACTGTCCCGTCGGTGTTATGTAGTATCAATGTGTAATGCTTTTAGCAAGACGGTAATTACCTTACTTCGTACACTTGCTTGTTACTGTGGGGGACGTCTTCAAGGTAGTGTAGATCAGGCATCAACGAAAGTCGTCTTTGACATATCAGGTACGCGCCTTGCGCTTTCTAGTCTAACTACGCCCTCTTTTAATCTCGAGCCGTTGTTTGGCATGGTAACCCGAAGGAGCCGTTACTGGTTAGATACCCAGAGAAAAATATCGGTACTGGGCCTCATCTTCTTTGCTGGTGCGAATGAATCAGTAACACCACCCACACTGATACATTATTCAGGACCTTGTACTCCCGAAGCCTACTTGTTTTCAGCCACCAATTCTGAAAAACACAGAGTCATCAAGGCTAGTTGGCGACGATACAGAGAGCACAGACTGCACTACAACATGTATGGGGTGTGTCTAGTGCTAGTCCAGGAATGGGATGCGGGTGTTGCCGTTGTTTCTTGGGTGCGCGCACGGAGCTGCCTAATAGCCTGATCCTAGCCAATAACATTACCAAGGTATGTCACAGTATAGCTGGGACTTGCCGTCACAAATCGGACCTGGGTTTTGAAACAAGCAGCCGAATGCCATTCCTGTCGTGCGCGAGGTATGGCGTCTGGCTTTACGACCCTGGCCCCGAAACTCGACGATGCCTTCAAAACCCTGGGTTTTCTTGCTCTTTGTCTCATCAAATGTTTGACTAACACGAGCAAAGTTAGCGCAACGACCGTTTCCAGCGGTATGCAGGAGAGCGAGCAGGGAGAGCGGGCTTTGTGATTGAAACACGGCATTGGTGGCGACACAAGCTGCCACTTGTCTCAACACAGGTTCTTCGTGCCTTGGAGCTTGGGAGAAGCGAGCCTCGGGGCAGAATGCGATCCAGAAACCCGTCAGCCAATGACTTCCACAGTTGCATGTGCCGCAGCGGCCTGCCATGCGGGAGCAGTCGAAAGGGTGCAAGGATGCAGATGAAACGAGCCAATCAAAGGCTGGTCCCGGAAGAAGGGCAGCGGGATGAGCCTAAAGAGGGGACGGGCGCTCGGGCGGCACGCGAATCCATGCCGCCGTCACTTCCATCGATCCATCCGATCCTTGTCCCCACCGGCTGAGGGCTGCTTGGCAGCGGAGAAAGACGGGCTCGCCGACTCGACAGCCCCCTTGCACCCATTCCGTTGTCTGTACCAACCCTTGACTTGGTACGTACAGAGAACCGGATACCCGAGCACACAGCAGGGCGGGTTTTTCTGATACTGTGCAGAGTGTGACGGGATGACAACACCTACTTGGTATGGGGCGGGCTGCGGTATGTCGCCAGTTCTTTTGTGTGTGACGACGACCACGGCCGGCTTTGGATCGAGCTGCCGGAGGCACGGGTGCCGGGGCGGGGGGACACAGAGCCGACCCACCGTCCATTGGCACATGCATGTTGGCTTTCGACGAGTTTGGCGACGAGGGCTTGCAACCCACCCCAGCTCCCGAGCCACCTCTTTCATGTATGTACGTATTGCACCGCCCCGACGACAAGTCCCTCAATGTTGGTTTGTGACCAATGCCTGCCGCGGGCCATCTCTGCGCGGGGATGTCCCACCTCAGCTCGGTACGATCTGCTGATTCATTAATTTAGTACAGCTTAAGTAGCGTGGTCTTCCGCGTTGGAATATGGGCGTTGATTCGTTCGTCACTCCTCTCCTGCAGCGTGCTTTGGCCGTCATGATGGCGGGGTGGGAGGTGGGAGGTGGTGTTTGCGAAGAATGACGGCGGCCTGCTTCCCCGTCAATCTCGGTGAGTGGTTTGGCTGCAGGTTCTATCATCTCTCACATTTCGAAATACATACGCGTCTCTGTCTCTCGCCACCACGCTGCAAGTTGGCTGCAAGTCGCCGCAAGGGGCGATACAAGGCCAGATGGCGAAAGAGCCCTCATCTCTCAAAAGTAAACAGGTACGAGAAAACCAATCACGCCGTACCGGACCTCAAAAGCAAAACGGGAGAGACGGCCCATGAGGCAGCTCCGGGATCGGGGAAGGCATCACCAAAGTTGGTCGGTCAAGGATAGCCTACCATGGGCGCTGTAAACGGGCTGCGACATTTTTAAGTCGCGTAACCAAGCCCGGCCGCTGCGGTGACCCACTGCTCACGAGGACATAGTGGTCGGCTGAGGATGCGGGCAGAGAAAGCAATGAACTGGGAAAATACCCCTGCAACGCCGGTTTCCCAGCGGCTTGGGAGAGATGCGGTGGCGGTGATGCCCCGCCATTCAGCTGGAGACGCCATTTCGTCTTGGACCGCCTCCTTCCGCGTCGCCGGGCGGGGCAGATACATCGACTTGCCGGCGGGGGGAGTCGCCAGTGTCTCAAGTGCGTATGTAATGTACATGTACATACACAGATGCACTCATGTTTTCAAGGCCTGGCTTGCTGCGCCGTGCAATCGGCGGCCCGATCAGATCTTCGCTCCCAAGCGCCTGCGCGGGAAGGCCCGCAAGACCAAGTTTTTGGTTGCGCCTGATCTCTCGGCAAGGCCGGTGCGGCGAGAGAGAAGCTCACGGCTGTCGACAAGCGATGCCCTCGGCCCGGTTCAGCGTCGGATGGTCTAGAACACAGCTCAAGGTTGTGAATGTATGGCAACGATTGGCACGCAGCAAAGGCAGGGTTACCTAACCTCGCGGCAGTGACACATCTGAGGCCAGCAGAGGCAGAGAGACACAGGCACAAACGTGCGGGACGGGACGGAAATTTGGTTGCTCGATGCTGCTGCGTCCCGTCAGGTTTCTGTCCGGTGTGCCACAGGATGATCGATCGTGCGAGTCGAGGAACACGAGTGACGGGATGAATTGCAACCTCACGGAAGCCTGCTGCTCTCTTGCCTCCGTCGCTGCTTCCTCGTGTCGGATGGTTGCTCCTTCCCTCCCGTCCGAACCACCGCATTTTAATTTCGGTGGTTCTTGTATCGAATTTCATGATGCCGGCTTCCTTCATCCTCGGCCAGCTTTTGGGTTTCAAGGATAGGTACCCGAGCTGCTCGTACGACGTGGCGGATGCAGCTCCGGTCTCCCTACAGCGCAGCTACTGATAAACGGAATGTTGATTGCATTTCTCGCGTATCACAGGCGGCGTTGAGCGTCATCTGCAAGCAAGACTTACTGTGTAGGAGACCGGGAGTGAGCCATCCGTCTCACCCCGCGGTGGTCGATCATCTTGACGCCAAATTGTATCACACGAGTGTGGTTCAGTCTCAGCCCATAATGATGCTAACTTTACACATTCAACAGGCTCGATCGACACTCGACTCGCGAGGAATGCCTGCCCCTCTCTTGCTTCAACCGCATGAGTTTGACCAGATGTGGTTTGGCGAAATTCCCAAAACAACTGTGGCGTTTCCGGTGGTCGACGGGATGGGGCGTATCGTAAATCAATTCATACGGAGATTCATACGCGCATTCGCTCGAAACGGTAAAATATCCCAAGGCGACGTAATCAATCTCCGCGTTCCGGAGTTCACTCCCTTGAGCAGCATTGCACGAATTTGAGAGCTGGACAATTCCTGCCAACCCGTTCTTTTCGACCTTGTACTGTGCACACATGTCATCCTATTCGTAAGCTTCTACTGGCGTATTTTGATGTTCTATTATCAGGATGCGCGCCGTGGTGGGTTTCGGGAGCTTACTCCGCAACCATGCGGTGATGAATGGTGACGACAACTTGACACACGAGCCACAAACGCAAATATCGAGGAGTCAGCAGCTGCGATCGACCTAATAAGCCTACCGGGCCGAGGCCAAGCATATCGATCGGCATGTGTAACCGAGCTCGCCGATGCTTCGGGCACGTCTTTTCGGATCGAGAATCGGGTTTCACTGGCACTGGCTCGAGCCCACCAGCCCACTCATTCTTAAGGAAGCCTTTTCAGGGAGACTTGAAGTTGGTATTCGTAACCCTGCCAACACCAAGTAGCCATACTTTACACTGCCAACGCCACCTTACTCTGGCCCCCAATCAAAGCTGGCATGTGCAAGACAAGGGAGAGCAGCGGGCGCACAACGATCGGCCCAAGACCAGCCATTTTTAGGAACGGCGCAGGTGTGTCCTGCAATTTCCTCGGTGCCAACCTCCGTAAAGCTGTGTTATTGTTTTGGTGTCTGGTGGAGAGCTACACTATTGCGAGACGAGGGCTAAGATAGACAAGACCGTGTTTTGACGGCAAATAAGGGATCAGAACCCTTACCCTGCGGCCCCAACTGCGACCCAGTACCGCTGCCGCGGTCATGACGCAACAAAACACAAACAGTATCAGCTATCTCATGAAAACAATAGAGAGCGCGTATCATGGTGCGTGCCTCTGGAGCTAATATCACGCTAAGCGGGCCGTTGAGAGCAAGCCCGTGGGGCTCAACGTATTGCCTCTGGCATTCCTGGCACTGGCACTGCATCTGACAGGTTTCCCTGTTTCGTGTTGAGGGAGCGAAACACTTACGTATTGTAATAACCAACTTGTCCATACCTGACTCTGGTAAATACCAACACATCCCTGGCCCGGGCGGGAACGCCCACCCCGGGCAATCGCCTGAACTGGGACCGCGGCCCGCACCTGCTCCCCAGCAGAAGTTCCGTCGCTTCCATGATCCACCCATTCCCCAAGCCACCAGCTCCGTTGCTGGGACTGGTTCAGGGGACCCCTTGAAACCTCGACCTTGCCCGCCTCGTCAGTGGCCCACGGAATTCAGTGCTGGGGTGTTGCGCATGCGCCGCTGAGCCTGTGACCCAACACCTGCTGCGGCCACATACTTGTACGGGAACACCGACGGATCCATCATCCATCATCCATAAGCAACCATTTTCATTCAACCCTTTCTTCCCCCCAATCTTCTCCAACTCTTACCCGCTACTACGGACACTTTGTACAATAACTATCGGTTCAACGCTGGTCTCAGGTTTTTCCTTATTTCCTCCTCTCGGGACTGCGACCCCACCTCGGGCAGTCCAACTCAAACGGCGAAGCCCAAGCTTGGCGCTTTGACAATTGACGCTGTCCCCCATCATACCATCATACCCCCTTGTCCACCCGGGCCAGGCCGAAATCCCGAAACATCTTGGGTCGTCTTTTACCTGTGAGGAAACTTGAATTTGAAGCCGTTTTCTTCGGGGAGAACAAAGACTTATTGGTTCGCCCGGCAGGTTTTGCCGACAAAGTTACACAGTGATCATTTGACAAGCCGGTACCTATTTCGGGTTGCTCGTTCTCGAACTCGATCAATCGCCAAACGAACGAGAGATACAGCAGTTACACACAAACGGATCCGGTCACGTAACCGTCAGGAACGGGCAGGGTACCGTACCTTATCCCCTTCTGATTTTGGTATGTATTTTACGCTTACTGTACACTCGTATGCGCCTCTCTTTTCAGTCACACCTTGGATTCTCTCACCTTGCCGCTCACCGAATTCCCATGGCATCGGCTGGGATCAGATTGTGAGCGGAGCGTTTCTCCGTTGGAGGCGGTCAGGAAAGAAATGGCAGGCATGGAGGGCCACGCAGTTTTCCTTGGTGCAAGCGCATCGTCTTAAAACTGGTTCCCTGCGTTCCTTCCAATTCTGGTCACTCGGTCGAATCCGCTCCAGTCTGGCCGTGCGCACAGGCTTCTGGTTCCCACACTTTCTTTCCCACACTTTCCCACACCCACCCTGCCCGTGCCGACTCTGCGACATTCCTGGCTAGTTCATGCAGCCACCCCCCCTCCCACACACCAGCTACACCCAAGTACCATGCAGCTAACACCTGCACAATACGCCCGTTTCCGTTTCCTTCCCGCTTTCCATCCATGTTCCACCCCCCTGCCGTTCTGTCAGCCGGTGCCTCCTTGGTTACCCACTGTGGGCGATCGAAACTGCTCACGCTTCGCTGTTGGAACGCTTGGGAAGGCGCTTGATTCGCTGCAGCAGAAGCGGCTTGCGTCCTTCCCACTCCAAGGGGTCTGATGGTTTTCATGCAGCCCCCTTGGTTATTTTGCCTTTTCAGCCCCCGCTGGTCGCTTGGTCGCTGGTGCCCACCCGCATCTCATCCAACGCTAACTTTCGGGACCCAGGCCGTCAGCACAAGGGAACTCCCGCTCCTTGCCTTCCTTGCCTTTGATAAAAAGGCTCGTTCCAGTTCCCGCCCCCCGGGCGCGACATCCATACATCATTACCCGCCCGCCTTCCTTCCTTTTCACCCCAGCTGACCCTTCCCACCTTTCCGTCTATTTATTTGTCCATCCCGCCCACTTTCCCTCCCCGCCGGCCTCGTGGCTTCTTTTTTCAACTTGTGACCCATTGCACCGGTTTTTGTCGCCGGGGGCTTTGCTTGCTGTTGGGAATTCCCACTACGGGTCACGTCACTTCACTCTCTCGGTCACCTCGACCTCGAACCGTGCTTGACAAGGCGAAAGTCGACTACTTGCACGGCCCGCCAGGGATACCACGACCCTCGCAACTGGGACATTCACACATGTCTCTATAGTCTGCCAGTGCCGGTAACGAGGGTCACTCTAGAGTAAAAAAAGAAAAGCACTGAAACGACATTCTCCCATCATTCTCACACCAAACCATACCACACACTCCCACAGTCATTGAAAATGGCAGACGACTACCGAAGAGGAAGGGTGGAACCACCGCGGGATAATGCTGAAGACCTGCGCTACCCACCTCCTCCCGAGGGCGAAGATCGAAGGCGACTCCCTCCAGCAGCAGGACCAGACGGCGTGGCGCTGCCGCCCATGCCCTACCCTCCTCCCGGCCCGCCGTATCAATCGGATCCGCGGTACCAGGAGAGGGCGTACGCGGCAGACCCAAGATACCAAGCAGACCCAAGAGCCTGGGCGCCAGAACCGCCAGCCCCGAACGGCTATCCTCCCCAGCCGGATGCACGCTACCCTCCACCGTTCCCCCCCCAGGACCCACGTCAGTTTGAAGACCGTCGGCAGTTCGACGACCGCAGGCCGTACGACGACAGGAGGCCGTATGACGACAGGCGGCAGTACGACGACCGGAGACAGTATGAGGACCAGAGGCTGTACGACGAGCAGAGGCAGTACAACGACCGGAGGGGGTATCCGCCCCCTGACCCATACTACGATCCCCAACAGGCGCCGCCGGGCAGGGGCGCGTACGGTCCCGACTACTACAGGTACCCGCCAGGACCTTATTACGGAATGGGTCCTCCGCCGCCGCCACCGCCCTCTCAGCAACAATCCGCGCCGAGGCAAAGGACGTCGATTGCTTGCCGATATTGCCGCAAAAGAAAGGTATTTGAACAATCAACCAAGCGCCACCTTGCCACAGGAACTTTTGTTCTGACTTTGCTTTTCATAGATCCGCTGCAGTGGTTACACGCATACCACCAATGGCAAATGCACCAACTGCGACAAGCTCCGGATCGACTGCATATTCCAGCCTGTGTCGTCGAATTCCTCAGCCGCTTTTGTCCCGGTGTCGGCCGTTCCGGGCGGCGTTCCGCCAGGGACACCGCTCTACGGGGCTTACGGCCAACCCTTACCACCCTCGGCTCAGTCAGCTCAGCAACCTCGTGCTTACCCGTCATACCCGGCAGCTGAATACACTCCCCCGATGCATTCACCCACGGGTTCTTACCCACCTTACGACGACAAGGATCCCGGCCGCCGACGAACTCGGCCGCCAGAGGAGGAGCACAGCGCTCGACCGCCTCCTCCAAACTATCCACTTGATGACGACCCACGAAGGCGATCTCCCGTTTCCATCCATAGCAACGGCACCCCGCCCACAGTTTATCACTCGTACCAGCAGAGCCCCTATGACAGGGACACACCTCCCACCCCAAATCAGAACACACCTAGTCGCCCCATCCCACCACCGTCGCAAATGCGAAACTCGCAAGCCGGCCCGTCGCAGATCCAACAGCAGCAGCAGCAGCAACAGCAACAGCAGCAGTCTCAGCTCCCACCCCAGGCAAAAAGCCAGCCAAACCCAATGAGTCTGGATAACCTGATGGGTCCCGCACCTCGTACAGTCAACGAAATTGACCAGAGCATGCTGGGGAGGTTGAATCGACGATCGTGATTGTGTGGGAGGTTCTCAGGGATGGTGGTAGAATGGAATTCAAAATATCAGAGCGTGTGCTGCCCATAGCCCGCATAGCTGAGTTTTCAACTTGGGAAATAACCGACTTGGTCATACAAAACTGCGCTGCGGGAGTCAGCTGTTAGGCTCTGCCATCATCTTCTTAAAAAGGACAAAACAATGCAAGCGCAATGCTCTCACGCTGTTCTTTTCTGCCCTGTCACTTCTTATTATGATTCCTGTTGTTCCTATTTTTCTCTATTTTTCGTCTCTTGGGCGGTTTCATCATCTCACGAAGCTGGATTCATGTCGGGGGAAGGGTATGTCCAGTTCAATGTCTATGGGCCAGGACCTTTCAACGAAGGACGTCCTCGTGCCGGGGGGTTATCTGCTTTACCTGGGTCGGCTCAAGTTATGTTTTTGGTTTTCAGTTTAGAAGCGCATGGTGGAAGAAAGGAATTGCCTCGCGGCACACTTGTCATCATGATGTTTTCCTCGCTTCATTTCCCCCCTGTCTCTTTTATTTCCCTTCGCTTCCTATTCTACTCTCTTAACCACCTCCTCTTGTGCTTTGCGAACACGATGTAAACAGTGAGCGGTCCAATTACCTTAGTTTTTAGCACCCCCCCAACCTCAGCCGGGTTCGGGGCAGAGAAAAAAGAATCGAGGACCAGCGCTTTGCTACAGGTAGCATCATGTCTGGGATTCCTCTTTTGACAACTCCCCAATCATCTATCATCTATTCGGTTCGTTCCCCGGCAAACCCCCCCATCGCCCAGCGTGTCCTGTTACCCACTTCCCGCCGAGCCCCGGCTCCGTAGCTGCAGCAAAAGCCAGCAGTGTCCGACTGAGTGTGACCCTAAAACAAGCGAGTCGGCCAACGATCGCGGGACAGATCACCATCCCGCGGTCTGCCCTCGGCAGGGGTGATGATGATTATGCCGGCCCAACTCAGCTCACTAAACCAGGATAGGGGGAGGGGAGGGGAAAGAGAGAGGGGTTTGTCACCGCGGACGGATCCGAGAGGAGGAGAAAGAGCGAGAGAATCGGAGAATCTGGCCGCGGCAGCTGATGTATATACGCACACATGCATACTAAACTACGAGTACGTGCAGGGACGGGCACGGGGGGAAACTGGAAGCACCGGAAAGCAGCCCCGGCCGGTTCTCCCTCTCCGATCCGGCACGCCCACTTTGTCCCGAAGTGTGCATGATCCTCGCAATGGGATGGGCCAGCGAAATGCCCTGCCTGATGCTGCGGGCGGCGGTGGGCGGGGATGAGGGGCCGGGCGGCGGGCAAAAGCCGCGGCGGTATCCCGGCGACGTTGTTCAGGCGTCGCTTGGGGTTGGGAAGGGGGAGAGGGGTCACCACTAGGATCACACGCCGCTGCGAGCAAAGTGATGGAAAGTATGCGTGTGTATGTGTGTGTGTGTGTGTTTGTTTGTTTGTACACGTACCGGCCGGTAGCCGACTGGACTGAAGACTGAACTGGGCTGGGCTTTTTGTTTCGGACTATGCGTGCTACTTGCTTGTTTGATGCCGCTCTCTGGATGGGAGAGGAGATGGGGGAGCACAACTTCGTTAGTTTGGAGGGCTGGGCGGTGGTGCGGGTGATACGCTGGGCGGCGATGGCTCAGGGATGTGGCTGCTTGGTTGCGTTGCTATGCCGATGGGGCCGCGAGAGCAACTATTTGCTGGCTGGCTGGCTGGCTGGCTGGCTAGCCCGCTGGCTGCTGCCGTGCTTTTCTTTCGGAGCCTCATCTCTGGCCGAGCGAGCTATCACGACTCTTTTCTCGCATTTCGCATCTTGCATGGCGCGGCGCTCCACCTCTGGCCAGTGTTTGGCCGGCTCTCTGGGCAAGTTGCCGGTGCAGGAGGCGCGGGACTGTTCCATTGTGTTATTAGCCCCTATTTTACACAGTATTCCAGGTCGAGGGTACCGAGGCCAAGCGTTAAGGGTGTTTCCGCTTCGATGCTCTGGAGTGCGTGCGGGAGGGTTTATCCCTTCAACTTGGAGTTGGCGTCATTTACAGCCGACGGGGACTTCACCAACATCTGTGAGTCTCGTCTTTTCCGGTTGGGTGGTTGCCTTGTCCATCACTGACTCGATGAGTAATGCGACTCTTCTTGCAGTTGGAGTCTGGCCATTGGCGTTGATGGGTTTGACCGCTCCTTTGATTGATTGATACCATTGACGGAGTGACAAGGAAAGTCTGTGTATGCATAGGTACCTCAACTAATCCACACATCGAGCCCCGTGGAGCGCCTTGAGAATACACTCCACAGGGGGTTGTTCTAATGCTTTTGTTAACAAAGAGATTAAGCACTGCCTTGCGTTCTGTGCCCTTACTGTCTCGTTCCCCGGCGAATCCGACCGTCACAAGAGAAGCAGGAAGCGGACTCGGGTTCCCGCTGTGCGGCGCAGAGGAGCGGCGCTGAAGAAGGCTCACGAGGGCGTCTAAAACTGACGTATCATTTTACGTCGACTCACACCACCACCACTTTTTCTGCGAGGCAAGTCGTTGTATCATATTTTGGGTATGCGGGTTGCCGTTTTCAGGCAGTGCTGCAGGGTCAAAAGCATAATGGGCCAGCCTGGTGGCGTGGATTGCCCATACAGTTGCTAGCGGGTGCCAAAAGGAGCGGCCAGCATGAGACCAGCATTTGGCTGCTGCTGCGGCATCGCGGCGCTCGTGAGAGGACCAAAGTCCGATCCTTCGGGCATCAGCGCCCCCCTCACCATCGCACCCAACGAATGGAGTCGGAAATGAAAAAAGCAAGCCATATCTATGATGTTATGCGCCATGACTCGCAAAATGATACATCATCACCCTCAGTCCAGTCATCGCCATACTGTGTATGTACGAGGTCGATGCGGCTTCCCGCTTTGCATCTGGCGATCCGCCGGCCCCCAGGATTGGGCATTGAATCAGTCAGTGCTGAGCCCCATCACGGGCCGAGCCCCTTGTGGGAAAAGGGGCAAGATGGAACTGACTTCTACGGCCACGGGGAGTCTGATGTAGAAAACGGAGGCGGTATTGCTGCGTACTGGTCATGTAAGAACCAAGAGCTGAAAAACGGATTCGCCGTCATTACAAGGAGCCTCCCCGATGGCTGTTATTTCGATGTGTGTCTATCAGGCAACAGACCGACAAGGGACCGGGAGCGGCCCAGTTGCTGAACGTGAAGGGGCCGGTGAGAGGGGAGATCCGAGGCATCAAGATTGCGCATCACCGTCATTAGTGGAATGCGACGAGCGGTCTGGGCACTCTCCTTCCGGGAGGGATTCGCGGGAGGCTCCAGCCGTCGTGAGATCTTTGCTATGGCACTAAAAGATCAGACTGATAAAGAGATTGCGCGGGAACTGTTTGCCAATACTCTTTGCTGATGACGTCTCGATTTGCAAACCACCCTCTTCTACTACGCGACTTTCGTCATCGCTGTATTGTTACTTTGTATTGAAGCCTGAAGAACTACGGCTCCAACTGATCAATATTATGATGACAATACCTCACCTTGCCGACCGTTTCAGCCCGTTAAAGGGACAGCGAGAACCGACAAGTCAATCTTACCATGGTGCGATCCCAGAAAGAGACTCCGTCTGAGGTGAGCCCTGTTCTGGTCCGTGGCCCGGGTCGCGAACGGGTTGCCGGGAGGGCTCGCTCTTGGTCGGGAGAAACTAAAATAAACATTAGATTTGTTAAATTGTGCGGGAAGGCAGTGCCACACGCTTGCTTAGATCAAGTTTCCGATCGGGCAGTTAGCTACCTACCTAACCTCCGCCGTGCCTACGGGGAAGGATCCAACGGGTTAATGCGAAGCACCCAACAAGACGAACCCGCCGCATTCAATTTGTCCCCTTAGACAAAGCCGACAAAACTCAAAAAAGGGCCCCCAACTCCGTACTATGGGTTATCAATCTCCAATCTCCCAAGACGGTGTGAGTTCATGAGCTAATAATGTTCTTCCAGAAGCGCCGTTGGGGCCGCCTACAGCAAAGCGACCACTCCTCGCCCCCGTTTCGACTGGTTTAAATTTAGCAACCGCCTAGCCTTACGGCCGCCCCCCTTCTCGCCAACCTGTCCGACCCCAAGAACGATTGGAATTGGTGCTTCTACGATGAATAAGAAGAGCTCGGGGACCAACAAGCTTCAGGTTCGCCGAATAATCCTCCGCCCACTACCGCGCCGCAGCGGGCTCTTCCGACAGTTACGAGTGCAGCCCTAATGGCTGGGGATATTGGAACTTTACACCATCTTAGCCTCTTTGGGAACCTTGCTTGGACGAGGGTTTGACGCTTATAAGGCCCCAGGAGGTTGGCGGGCTGCTGTCAGCTTACTGACGTGCCGAACCACGTCGAGCAGCCCGGGGAAGCTTCGCCATCAGCCGAAGGATCCAGGGCCCTGTGCAATCATGAAAACACAAAATCAAAAGTTTCCGGCCTCGCGGCTTCAACAAATTGAACCATTGATAGAAGGCGGGACGAAACATGGGGACGGGCTTCGGGACAGTTGTGGGATACGGGTCAACAATTGCCTCTAAGTTCCCGGAAGAGCGGCAGAATTCAACTCAAAACTCATGTCATTGAATCCTGACGGGCGAGGAGGTAGGTTATGGCCCTCACCACCTGATGTCTGCTCCTTGCGTCTGACGCTGACGGCTGCTTACCAGAAAAAGCCTCATGAACAGAGCCGAATGTCCGCGGCAGCGTGTCCTCAAATGCCTCACTTCGCAGCGGTGGGTAATTCGACATGTGAGAGATGTGCCACGGAGCTCAACTGACTGGCTCAGGGCTTGGTCTGGAGCAAAGCCACGACCTGTTGGAAAGTTCTTGGTGAGGGTTTAGTCGACGTTTGGTAACTAAGCACGGAGCCTGGGGAATTGCAAGCTCAAAGCCATCCCCTCGGTTTCTTCGCAACACTTTCCTAGGATACTCGATGGAAACTGACCAAGTCTAAATAGTAACCAGTTGGGGACCATGTTCCCTCCCGCTCCCATATTGACCCCAAATACCGCGGCAGCAAGCCCGTCGCCCAATGCAGCGTTCTGCTTCTTAGCATTCGATTGAGTGTAATCAAACGACGTTCTCCCACCCTCGTCGAACCCCAGACCCGTCGCACCCATCTTGGTGGAGACTTCAACATGGGTATCAACAAGGGGCCTTGCGTCGCGAGGGCAACAAGCATTGAGTGGAGTCTGGAACTCAATACCTCCAATGGTTTTCAATCGTCGAGATCATGGGTGCAAGGGGTCTTGGGTTTTGAGGTTCGTTGTTTCTTTTGTTTCTTGCTTGATTCGAGTTGTGAAGAGTTGCGGAGTGGCTCTCGCCCGCCGTGAGGGCAAGAGGCGAGCCTTGGAGTCAAGGTTGCATTGGCCGCTAGCAACATCTTCATTATCTGTCTCTCTATCCCATACACAACTGCTTCTAAGCATCATGCCTTGGGATAACACTGGATGGTTGGGCATTCGCAACATGCAGCTGCATAACCACCCTGCGAATATAGGCTGGTGCTATTGTAGTACATACTTACTTCCGAGTCCTGTGATGGGGATAGAGGGGGCAGGGGCGGTATAGTCGTGTCCTGTGTCGTACAAGGTTACAACTACGCCTGCCCGCGGCCTGCGGCTACCTGGCTTGCTTTCTGCAGTACGACTATGCCGAAACAGCCTTGCACGCCAGGAGCAGAAGGGTTTGCCGAGACAATTCGGCGCCCTACCCATATTCCATTTCATAGATAAATTATCTATGAACCCAACGCCTGGAGAGGCAGTCAAGCGCGGCTCAAAGGACTCGAGAAAGATTCAGGAGCATCGTGGTCATCTACTGATATTGAGCCCTAACCCTTGGAGAGCATCGTTCCATTTTAATATGTCTTTGGAAGTTAAACTGTGTTTCCTCACCCCCCTAAATAATCTCCGTGATTTGAGAAATGGGTTCCGGTGGCCATCAACTAGCTAGACTAACGTATAAAGTCTTGCGAGGTTTTCCTTCTTCGAACGGTCTCAGTGGACATATGAATCGGCCTCCCCGCAAGATTATCACGAAAGGGGGCTTATTACCTAGGTACTGTTCCGAACGCAACTCTGAGGTGCAAAAAGAATTAGGGACCTGCTAGAAATAATCTTTACTTAAAAAGCTCTGATGATTTTTCTGAGAAATAACCTGAGGTCTTTGATGTTGGTGATTGACGGGGTTGTTAGACAATTTCAACAACATTTACGACTTGACGGCCTCCCATTGATTGTCCTCAAAAGAGAACGTGAAGTGCAAAGTTGTGATTTGAGAGTCTTTGTTGTCGATAGCATTATACGACCGGCTTATAAGCTCGCTAAATTGCTGGCTGGGTGGACTGGCCCCAGGCACGTTGGTGTTCCTCAAAAGTCGGATAACTAGAAACTAAAAGGTAAGATTGCTTTTAGAAGTAGCAGTTGAGTTATCGGGTATTGGCATGTCACTGCTCTTATCATATAATCTGAGAGATATCAAAATTCTTGAAAAGGAGCTGGTTGGGGACCTTACTGTATTAAAGTGGCATTGTGGTCGATACGAGTGTTTACTTGTAATTAGTGAAGTGATAGAGATGCGGTACAATACGACCAACCGGTATGGTGGTAAAGTCTGAAAAGAAACTACTACAGAACCGCGGCAGCCGGTCGGCAGTAGATATAGAAGTTCCGCATCCCCCAATATCACCGACCACCCCCAGATGGCTCAACGGTCAATGGGGGTGGGAGTGGTCAAGGTTATCAGGGCGAAAAGTCCTTTGCATCTCTCTCCGAGAGCTTGCCAGTTCGAGCCGCTCAGGAACAGAAAAAAGAAGAGGTCAGGCCTCTTAGAGCAAACATCTCAACCGGCTACATCCCTCCGGGGGGCTAACTAGCGAGCTTTTGCTGCCCGTTGTACATGGCTGGTCACATCGCCACAGAGATATGACCTTGCTTTTCCCATCTCCTCTGTTTCATGGTTCATGATTTGGTGCTTGCGCTAGTTGATAGGGCTCATAGCTACTACGTACCAACGAGCGCCGAGTAAATCTACTAACTATAGCTGATCTAATGTAAGTATTCGTTCCACAACCCATCCCACTGTACCGCCATGGAGGTGGTAGCAGATTCCCGCCGAGGCATAGGCAAGTACGGCAATCGTGGGGAACCGGCAGGGACCTAAAGCCTACGATGGCTAGAAATACCATGAACGGCTGTACCAACAACATCCGGGAAAACTAAAATAGAAGACAGCTAGATAACCTCGCGTATGTACATACAGGACTGTCGTCAACCACACAACGAAGGTAGATCCAGCGGAGGAAGATGTCTTGGATAAACATAAAAGCAAACTGAAGAAGCAGAGCATCAAAGTCATGTCTTCCCGCTCGTGGAAACACACAAAAACAGCGACACGAGCATACCTTGCCGTCTAGGCCAAAACAAGAAAAGCAACAGAGCCACGTTTCCCAGCCACAAAACACCCAAGCCATAAACAAATCAACGATCATATCTCTTCAAAGAGAAACCACCGGGGCCGCACACCACAAACGGCCAGTACTTCTAATACCGGTAGACAGGCCCCCCATCCTGTTTCGGCGTCGCCTTATACAGATCTGTTCCATCATCCGATACGGGCGTCACGGGCTCCGCCCTCCCCTTATCAGCCGACGACGAACCGCCGGCGCCGCCACCAAACCCGGGATGGAACGGCTCGAACGACAGCCGCGGCGGGCCGCTATCGCCGCCACCGCCCAGCGCGCTGCCAGCCCCCGGGCGGGATGATGACCCACTAGCTGCCGCCGTGTAGTGGGACTCGGTCGGCGGGTCGCGGAAAGGGTCCTGGTTGTCGTCGTCGTCGTCGGTGCTGTGGCGGTGGGGCGTGCCGCTCGCGGAGCGCGACGAGCCGGCGATGGCCACGTTGCTGCTGCTGTGGTCGTGCGTGTTGAGGTAGGCTTTGCCTTTGCCGTTGCCATTGCCCCCTCCTGCTCCCCCGCCAACTGCTTTCCTGGGTGGGACGGACGGCATGGAGCCACCGGACTGGTCGATTGGTGATGGGAGGTGCGGTGCTGGGCTGGAGGTGCTGGACCGGCCGTCGCCCAGGCCGAGCTGCTTCTTGGCTTGTAGCATGGCGCGGCGGTGGTGGTTCAGCGCCTGTTGGAGTTGCTCGTTGGTGTCGATAAGATTCTCCATCGTGTCGTTGTCCGGCCCGGGGTTCTCCGCCGCCATGTACCCTTGTATACTGCGGGACGCGCTGGAACACCTGTCGGCGAACTCCTTGATCAAGTCGTTGGAGAGGAATTCGGCGGCAGGGGTGCACGCGACAACTTGCTCAAGAAGTTTGGCTGACGACCGGGCTTCTTCTAGCCGGTTCGCGAGTTCGACTGGGTCCGGAAGACGTTTGCTGTGGCTTGGCCGAGGATAGTAGGCTTGGGGTTGATGTTGCGGGTATGGGTTGAAACCCGGCGGCGGCATCATCGACGGCTGGACTGGTCCACCAGACATTCCCTATGCAGTATGTTAGCAGACCTCCCCCAACTTGCCTGTCGGTCAGCACTCACCCCATAGGTTTTGTAAGCCTTTTCTTTCTCCTTCTTCCACATTTCGATCATTGGGGCCAGCCCCTCGTCGAGGCTTTTGCTAGTCTCGAACGAGTCCAGCGTCTCCATCAGAATCTGGCGCACGCTCGCATCCCTTCCAGACCTGAGCAACTCCTTCGTGGCGTCGATGAACTTCTTGTCCATGAACTTTGTAAAGCCCGGGCCCGGGTTGTCGGCGAGGATTCGGACCAGCATGATGGCGTTATACTGACATGAAGGTTTCGACCAGTAGTCGCGTTGCAGGAACTTGCGGATCAGGCGGGCGGATTCGGCGGCGGCGACCGGGGAGGCAACAGTAGCCTCAACGATCGAGGGAAGGAATACAACATCGTCTCCCTGTTAAGCACATAGCAGCCTGTCATTAATTTATCCTTCTCTACCAAGCGCGACGGACAAAAGACGGCGCGGGACAGGCGAGCGCTCGACGTACCGACGAACTTCCCACGGACAGGCAGAATTGTTTCTATATTCCCTAATTAGCATCTGCGATGTGCCAGCCCAACCGGTTATCGACGGTGTCGGTTCATACCACACAGCACGCAGCAATGGAATCGGGGGTATCGTTTGCGTGGTCGATTGGTGTTTCGGCAACGCTGTCTGTCGCGAGCAACAACACGTCAGCATCTTGACGAATATAGCTTGCGCATGGCGGGAAAGCCCCAGAAAAGAGGCGCCCTTACCTGCACTAATCGTTGGCCGTTTCTTTAGATTGCCCAGCACCTTGTTCATGCTAAAGCCCCCCATCTCGTCGAATGCGACAGCTCAGCGCACAAGAGCCTTGTCGTCTTCAGCCCGATGGAAGTGGTGCGCAAAGGATGTCAAGATGTGCGGGAAGAGGTCGGTAGGTGACCGGATGGGAACAAGTCAAATGCCGCTAAATTGATCGTTTCGTTTGGATGTTGTCGCGAATTTGCCAACAACTGGTGATTCCTGTGGCTTATAATTACCGCCAGTGTCTCTTGCCGCCGTCCGCGGTCTAACCGTCCAAGCGCTAGGCAGCAAGGGTCCTGCAGTGGTCTTGTTCGGCTCCGTTTTCACTGCAACGCAGTCCTCAAGATTTGGAGTCACCAAAAGCAGCGAATCCCAAATTGATATAAAAGAGGCAACAGCTCCGAACTCTGACAAAGTCGTGTGGAACGATGTCATCCGCGGGTAACCTGTCACGAGGGGGTTGCGCCAAGGGACCAGACGCGTAGATCAGACAAAAACGGGCCTGGGGAATCATCGATGAGACAACCAACTTGCTCCGCAAGAAAGAAGTGGTTCATCTCTCAGCGGTCAACCGGACCCCAAACTTCTCGCCGGCAATGGTGTTAGCCCCCGCGAAAAGCGTTGCCAAGCCGGACATAAGAGCGTGCACTGCCTCGCTGCCGTCGTCGGGACGCGCAAGCAACCATCGCGATCGACCGCCGCCCAGTGTGTCCGCCAGTGTCCGGTGGGAGGCCCGAAGGACGTTGGCTTTTGACACCAAAAGGGCTGATAAGATAAGCCCCGCAGTCGCTGTCTCGGCACAAGATCGACCTGCAGTGGAGTGGCCAAGTGGCTGAGACCTGAGATACACTGCTACACAGAACTGAAGACCGGTAAGTATCGTTAGATG
The DNA here is from genome assembly GCA_039881045.1 of Chaetomium olivaceum. Taxonomy (NCBI): domain Eukaryota; kingdom Fungi; phylum Ascomycota; class Sordariomycetes; order Sordariales; family Chaetomiaceae; genus Chaetomium; species Chaetomium olivaceum. Next base: position 241,219 of record JAYWVB010000020.1, read on the forward strand.
TTCAACGCACAATATAAGGCGGCATGTTGGCAGTTGTTGGGGAGAGAAGACAAGCTCTAGGGGTTCGTAGATTGTAGTGTACTCAGAGCATGTACACCCCCTGCCATCCTGTACATACATAACCCATCTAATTATTCATCCTCGTCGGGAGAAAGATCTTCAACGACAAGGTTGCCCCCCCTGCCCATCTTCTCCCCGACCGTTGCCGCTACACTCGGTTCGAATGTTTCCCTCGGTAAGACCGATGCGATCTGAAACCCGTACTTGTGTTCGTAGCCTTCAGGTTTCTCTGCCTTCTTTTCCCTAGGCTCGGCTTGCAATAGCTCATAACACTCCACGAAAGCGTACAGTTCGTCGAGCGTCGTGGTGCTGGCAAATCGTCGAATCACCCGACCGGCGCCTGATGAGGGGGGCATGTTGAGGGCCAAACGGACGGCGTCCTTTGCTGCGGCGTCGGGCTCCGGTGCGATGGTGGTGGCCCGCCATTCCCTCCATCTCCGGCGCTGCTCCTGTAGGCGGACGGCGGCCTCAGCTTCCTCTTGCGCGCGCTTCTCTGCAGCGGCAGCCGCCGCCGCCGCTTCCCGTTTTTGGCGCGCCCTCTCCCGATCTGCGGCTAGAGACCTTTCGTAGGCCGAGTCTTGTTGAGAGCGGAGGTCGCGAGCCATATCCTGCGCGGCTCGCTCTGACCGGACGCCGTTCAGATCGGGGCCATGCTTGGTGATGGCACCCTGGATCCCAGCGAGGTATGATTCTGCTGTCATGGGGCCGGCAAGGCGTTTTACAATGCCCATGCGTGTGCTGCCCTCCTTGGGCGTGAGGCAGACGACGCAAGAAAAGGGGTATTTGGCACAGTTGTACTCCCTGGCGACTTGGTACGCCTCCGAATCCAGCACGTTTCCACCCCATACGATAACATTGTTGGCGGGGTCGTTGATAAAGTTCACAACCTCGGGTGACAAGAGCGTGTTCCGGACGAAGCTCTCCGTATCGTCGTGTTCCGGGGATAACAAAACCGTCAGTAGGAATTTGAGATCCTTCTTGGCTGTGTCTAACGCTTGCGCATGGCCGCCCTCGAAAAATGGGACGCAGTGAGCTCCGTATTCCTCCTCAAAATCCCGTCGGAACCGCTGAGCTGTTTCTTTGGGGAGGGTCACTCTTCGCCCGCTCGTTTGCCTCAATCCCTTTGAGATGGAAGACGCCACTAGCCGCGGGCGTATGGATTGTGGCAGAAATGACAAGAAGTAAAAGAGCGACCCGAAAATGCCAGCAAAAACCTTGTATCCGAATCGGAAGGGCGCAAAGAGTATGGCGACTAGGAATGGCGTCCGATACAGCACTGGGGGCCGGGGCACGACCCGCGGGGCTAGTTCTGTCTGAGGTCGCCTTGTCGGCCTGTGTGGCCGACTGCCGGCATCTAGCAAGCTCTCGTGTAGGTTCTCGTGTCTCGCTGCCGCCCGGGGAATATTATCGTGCGCCGCCTGGGCTTCGGCGACGGGGTCGGGACCTTCGCCATCAAAGAACTTGGCAATCGCAATCTAGACGGGGATTAGTTTTAGGTTGGTGGTAGCAGAGACGGCGCACTGACTTGTACGTTCCACTGTGACCTCTCGAGGAGAGGAATCGCGTCCTTGATCTCTTGGCTTGTTACATCTGTGTACTGCTGAAGAGCCTCCTGCTGAGTTGCAGAGAGGCTGTTCAAATCGATATCGACCGCGCTAGCCATCCTGCGTCGTGGGGACGCCTCGCCCGTCTAATAGCGACGATTTAAAAAGTATATAGTCGCATCAATCGTAGCGCAAATAAGTCGGAATTATGGGGGAATTTGGCGTTCGTGGAAATCGGGTGTCGAGTGGAATCGAGCAAACACCGAGGTTGGGACCCGGATACCTTCCGACTACTTATATGTGGCAGAATCGTAATCCCTGAGTGTACGGAGTAGCGCTCCTTAGTATGTCGAGTGCGCAGGTGCAATTTTTAGTGTCCTCAGGGACAGCTTTTGTCCGGTCAGGGGAATATCAAAACCAGCGGACAGTTCAGCCGAAGCATTGCATGGAACCTGGAAGGTTGATGGTTGAGTGGCCTCAGCTCTTCAAGATGAGGTCAGCATGCGTGCACATGCATGTTGAGACCTCGTGGCGGGTATGCCACTAAGCCCCTGCTGCTGATCTTCAAAGGGCACAAAGACAGCGCCCCAATCCCGTTACCTGCATATTATGTGGTCCGTGCCTGTCGAGGCTGACTCTGGCTGAGGGCAAGCGCGCCCGAGATGGGAGGGGCATCCGCCCCCACACCAATCACCTCGCGTGGCCGCCCGCGCTTCTTCCCCTTTGACGGCTTCTGCTGCACCTCGAGTTGCACCTGCAACTCTGGAACTGCCCGCCGACAAGCTTGGCTCGGCGGTGATCTCACACCAACCTCAACTTCGGTGAACTACTGGCGTCATTGTCGCCCCTTCGAAGTCCCCGTGGTCTCTATCTCTCGTTTTCTCGACGCCCATTGGGGTTACTGCCTTCCGCAATTGTCGTTGCCCGCTCCCGTGCACTGCTCGCATGCCGCTTTCTATGGGTGCCTTATCGCCCGCTCGGTCAAAATATGGGAGAATTCCGCCATCATCAAGTGAGGACGGACCTCTGGCTGCTGTGCCGCGCTCTATCATGCTTTAGCCTTTTTTTTTTTTCTGGAGCTGACGCTGCTTTGTCCCCAGACATCGTAGAATCGACCAAGGCGCCGTCTCCTTCTCCTTGAATTGACCGAGCACCCACCATGGCCGCAACACGATATCCGTCGAATGACCTCCGCCGTCAGGTCGGCTCACCCAGATCTAAAGGCCGAGGTCGGTTCTCTCCGATATCGCTGGTGTCTCTTTCGCTGACGGCCAACCCGTAGAAAACAAGGATACGCTCTGTCGCAACATCCTCATCTACGGCAACTGCCGCTACGAGGACCAAGGCTGTACCTTCAACCATGATCAAAACAAGAACCCTTCCCCCCAAGCAGATTTGTAAGTGGATTGCTTAGGAGCCGCTCACCGCGGCCAATGCTCGCTACGAACTGAATGATCTCGAGTCCACCTCTGGTGTCCTACATGCGTCTGATGGGATATGCCGCCGGTGTACAGAGCAGAGAGCAGGGAGACACACGGTGGCACCCCGACTACCATGCTTAGAAAATACAGGGGTGGGCTCCGGCTCGCCGCCGTATTGAAGGTCGTATTCGAGGCTTTGGCTCGAGGGCCACATGGTCTAGACTTAATGATTGTTAATCTCACAGTCGTCGTTCACTTGTCTAACTTCCTCCTAGTTCAAAGAAGACATTTAACGTCGACTCTCCCGCGTTTACGCCATCAAACCAGCCGCAAGCAACCGCAAAGAAAACTACCCTCTCCTCGCAGGCTGCGAATGCGGCTCCATTTACTCCCCGTGGGGCTGGTAGTGAGTTGAGTACGACCCGAACCGCCCGTTCTGTGTCTAACCATACGCCAGCACCAAACCTGCAGCAAACCGCCGAGGCTTCGGTGTTTAACCCAGCCGCGATCCGGGAGTTCACCCCGCAGAATTACGATATCGGCAACACCGTAATGTCCCAAGCTTTTGTGAAACAAAACGAAAGAAAACGTCTACTAATACTGTACTAGAATTCGAATGGCGTGCCGCAAGAAAATGGGATCTACAGTGATCCTTTCACAACCATGGGCTCCTTGAGCTCAACGTTGCCCTCCGCCGGGCAATATAACCTCTACGCCTCCGACCACAACTCCCTCGGGGGTCCTGGGGCCCAATTCTACCCGCAGCACGGGACCTTCCCTGCTGGACCGCTCCAACCACCCAACTACCACCTCTACCAGCCACATGATAGTTACCGGCAAGAACTGCAGCCTTGGCAGCGGGCAACCTATGACTTTTTCATGCCGGCCAAAATGCGAGAGGAGCTCCAGAAGAAGATGTTCGCCACCCAGCAGGTGATGCCAAGTAAGTTGTTCCGACTTCCATCATTCCACCTTCATTTTTGCTAAAGAAACCAGATTCCGGGCTACCGCAACTCGAACGATGGCATTCCCTGTTCCCACTAGACACCAATAACCGAAAGAATACCTCCTCTTTCGGGTATCCGAGTTGGGTATACAAAGCCCAAAATAGCCGGACTGGGAGACATTACGCCCTCAGGAGACTCGAAGGTTCGGAACGAAAACTTCCTAATTCGATGCATTAAACGATCACTTGCTAACCTGCCGTCTTAGGTTACCGGTTGACCAACGAAAAGTCCATCCTCACCGTCATGAAGGAATGGAAAAAGATCAAGAACGGCAATGTTGTGACGGTCCATGAAGCGTTCACTACTAGGGAGTTCGGCGACAGCTCCCTAATTTTCGCATACGATTACCATCCCCTTTCCAAAACGCTGCAGGAACACCACCTCCAGCCCACCCACGGCAACCGGTATAGAGCGCCCAGTGCCGTACCGGAAAATGTTCTCTGGGGTTACATCTGCCAGATCACAAACGCACTCAAAACCATCCACTCCAACAAGCTTGCAGCTCGGTGTCTTGAGCCCAGCAAGGTCATTCTTTCGGACAATAACCGCATTCGGCTCTCGGCTTGCTCCATTTTAGACGTGGTCCAGTTCGAGAGCAACACCAAGTCCGTTTCAGAGCTGCAGCAGGAGGATCTCGTTAAGTTTGGCAAGCTTATACTCGCCCTCGCGACTGGCGCCCCACCCGCTCATCTGAACAACATCCAAGTCGCCCTCGACAGCCTAGTCACAAAGTATTCGGCAAACCTCAAGGACGCCGTGGCATGGCTCATAGCACCGGCCAATCCAGGCGAGTCCAAAAGCATCGAGAACTTCATCAGCGGCATTGCCACGCACATGACGACTTTCTTCGATCTTGCTCTCCAGGACAACGATGAAAAGCAATTCCATCTTGCGAGGGAACTAGAAAATGGCCGCGTCGCACGCAGCATGATGAAGCTCATGACGATCGTCGAACGTGGCGAGCTTGGCGGCGTGCAGGGCTGGTCCGAAACCGGTGACCGGTACCAACTCAAGCTCTTCCGCGACTACGTGTTCCACCGGGTCGAGGCTGACGGAAAACCCAATCTTGCTATGGGACACATGCTGAGCTGCCTGAGCAAGCTCGACGCAGGCATCGACGAGATGGTCGTCCTGACCAGCCGCGACAACGAGACCGTATTTGTGCTCAGCTACCGGGAGCTCAAGCAGATGTTTGACCGCGCGTTTAATGAACTCGTGAAACATAGCAAGACCGGCGCCCCCGGGGCGAACAACTAGGCGGTGCAACTGCCGATGGCGCCGGTCGTGCCGAGCTCCATTTCGACGACCTTCGTGCCACCCAAGCATACTCCGGTGCGTGTCACTGCGCCGAGATCTGCTTCGCTAAACTCTATTCCGTCGAATGGTTCTATGGTGAAACGTAGCCTTCTGAGGCGTGCTTTGGCGAGGACTGAGCCGCCCCGGGTTGGTGATGAGGAAGGCCAACCATCATGGGTTGATTTAGTGAAGCCTGATTCTCTAAGCTTTTTTTCGGAGAAGGATATTCCGGCGAGGGCCGTTCCGGATGTGCCTGTATTGGCGAGGAATGGTGTACTAGTGGGGGGAGCGGGGCGATTTGAGCCAGCGAGAGATATGCCCGCGAGAAGCAAACCAGCGAGATGCGATATGGCGACGATCGATATGGAAGGGGATGATCCGATGAGGTCCGCCTCGGCAAGCTTTGTCCCGAAGAAAACGATTCCGGTTGTCCCCGACTCGGCACTGCCATCGCAGACAGGAAATGGCCTGGTGTCGAGTGATTCGAAGGGGCCTGCTTTGGCGAACCCTAAACCGACAGTGATTGTTCCCGCTGTCCCTGATCTGAGGAAGCTGTTTCCAGAAAAATATGGTCTAGAGCGGGCTGCGCCAGCTCCCCGAGACTCTGCTCGGCCAGGGGCTATTCCAACGGTGTCTAACTCAACGGAGTTGAACTTACAAAGGAATGGTCTAGCGAGTGCTGTGGTGCCAGCGCCAGGGTGGCAAAAACGGGTCTCGGCATGGGTGAACGAGCAGGCCCAGGTTTAGTGTCCTTTAGGGTACGATCCAGCCGTGGATTACATGGGCAATGACCTCCAGGATGGTTTATGATAAAGGGTTGTTGATCTGGGACACAACCAGGCGAGGGTGCTTGCAAGGCGAAGTATGCCGATAAAAGGAAAAGAAAACAGGTAAATTGGAAGGTCGCAGCACGTTGCAGCTTAGTTCGCACGGTGCGCGAAGAGCGGGCGAGCGAGCAACGGCGAGCGTATATATATAACGGTATCGGTGGTTGTTGATTAGTGGGCGTGGACCGCGTAGCGGGCACATAACAGAACAAAATTTCATGATATATTCTCTCAGTCGGTCAAAGGCTTTGAGTTCCAATCCGCCGTGGTCAACACGGGATGGCGTAACAACTGCGCTAGGCGGAAACGTTTTACGTTGGTTTTCATTCAGGGAGCATGTCCCCCCAACCAAGATGAACACGACCTATCCGTGCCGGGGTAAAAACGAGAAGCTCTCGTAAGAAGCTTACTTGCATTCTCGAGTATGCCAATCCCGGGATATAATCCTAGGCCGCCATTCCCCGTCCAGGGCAGCCTTTCCATCCGGAGAGGCGGAAATATTCTGTTCTTTTGTCGTTGGGTCCCAAGCAACGCCCTCAAAATCCAGACCTCACATCCGTAAACTCGATGCCCATTTTCACTCCTCTTCCGCTTGAAGGAAGGGATTCGCTATCACCTCGCTCCCGTCGACCGGGCTGAGCACCACGAGCAGCGTGCCGCGCACCACCACTAGCCCGAGCGGCCTGGTCATCTCGTTACCCTCGTCATCTGCCAAAGTAACAAAACCCGTTAGCATCGCAAGCCCACATCCCAGAATCAACACCATGCGCCCGTTGCGAAAGAGAGAAAGGGGTCTCACCTCTCAACAGCTCCTCCACCTCGTCCAGAACCAAATTCATCAACGCATCATACCCCTTCAACACACCGGTCGCTAGATCTCTGTCAGCCCCTTACTTCCACGCAACCAACCAACAACCCCCCCCTCAAGATAGAGGAACTTCCGAAGAGGGATAGTGAGGGAGAGGGGGGGTGGTCAAACGAACCTTCCCGCCCGCCATTAAACTTCACCGTGATCCGCTTATCCATGTATTTCTTCAGGTCCAGGATGTTCTCCTTCTTCGGCCGCTCCTTGTCCTGGCCCTGGCCCTGTCCGCCGCCCCGGCCTCCTCCTCCTCCACGGCCGCCACGGCCGCCTCGCGGACCACCGTGCCCGCCGCGCTGGGGTCGGTCTGCCATTGTTCTGCTGGATTTGGGGGGGGGGGTTGTGTGTGAGGTTGGTGATGTGGGTTTTCAGGCGATCGTAGGTGGTGCGTCGAATAAATCTAGTTGGTTGTAGGTCGTGGATCTCATGGGGAATTGGGTTGGTTTGCTCGTTCGTTCGCTCGTCACCGGTGGTGGTGGGGCTTGTTGACCAGACCCGACGCAGCTGGATTGTGAGGTGCCAAATTCTCGGGGTTGGCAGGGAACGGACCGACCCCACGATAGTGGAGCTGCCGGATTTCTTGGCAGCTGTGAGCTGTGGGTGGGGTCCGCAGCGCGATCTGAGCTCGCCAAGCTTTCAGCCCTTTTTGGCGGGCGGCGCGCCATGTGATGCAGGGGTCGAAAACACCATGTGGTCCGTGCTTCTCAACAACTGACTTCAACGCTCCTGAGAATCTGGCGTTTGACGGCGCGCCAGGGTAAGAATCTTGCTGATGCTATTAGATCTGAATTTTGGCGTAGTATATTCTGACGGGGAGTCTTGTTGTGCCATTAAATGTTCTTTCTAGCGCCACATACGCCATCTCGACTTTAATCACGGAGGAATAAGTCAACAGATGAAGCCTCCTATTTCAGAGAAGTTTGACATATGAAGGAAAGGCGCGCCCGGTTTTGTATCTCTGAGAAAATCTGTGTGATATAAAGTTGAAAGCCACAAAAAGCGCTCTTCGGCATCATCAGTGATGGGTTCCCGAGATCAATTTCATGGTTGCATTCCTTGCAATTCTCGAACTCGAGCGAAGATGCGAACCGGGAATGCCTTCTCCAAAATCTTCAAGACTTTGGTCGTAAAGATTGTTTCTCTTGACCTTTTACCGTTAACATATCTGCAATTGAGACGATGGATAGATGACGGTCTCGCAACGTGTCCTTCGTCGCATGGACCGCATAAGCGACAGCAGTTGGTATTTAGCTAGGTGCAGGCAATAAAGCAAGAGAATCGTCTTGCGCAAGTCACAAATGTTTATTTGACCGTATAGAAGACTTGAACCCAAACCCTCGCCAGTGCGCAAGCTCGAAACGCCCCAAGGTGGTGATGAGACTTACGAGGCAAGTGACACGGATGCTGGCACAGAGTCTTGGAGTGTGAAGAAATGTCAACCCCGGAAATAAAATGATGGTATATAAATCCTTGATGAGAATATTATGATGGTGAAAGCTGAGGCACACAAGCGCACTGCCAACTGCTGCCTAATGATGCCACTGGCTCTGGCCTTCGGTGTCGATGGCTCGTCAAAGACTTCAGTTGTGCGCGACAGAGAAATGGCTGGCTGGTACTATTCATGTTCAATACCTATGAGATCACTAGCCATGGGAGACGACTACCTACAAGCGCATCCAGTGTACATTGCCTAACACGGTGCCCCATCTTAACAGACGCATGGTTTCAAGGAACGAAGGGTCAGGGTCATGACGACAACTCTACAAAGTCAGTCGCTTGCCGAGACTTAGCTGTGTCGTCTCTTACAACGAGTACAATAGCAGAATGCTATCTAGTAAAGGCGTGTAGTCCACGGGACTATCTAAGCGCATGGCTCGTGAGGGAACACGACATCGGTATCTTCATTCGAACTTCCAGGCCAACTTGGCAGCAAGTCTAACGATTCTTGACCGAGTGCATTTATTTGGGGCTATATAATCCTGCAACACTACGAAATTGTAGTTCACTCTTTCGAGGGGGGCTCGCTATAGTAGCAAGTCTCGGTTCTGGTTGACCCATCTCAGTTCTACTAGTAAGGAAGACCGCAACACAAACCGGTTCGTGTCCGGTGGAAGTTCTTGGCTTAGCCTACGTGCAATCCCAACTTGATGAGAACCCCGATGGTGCCCATGTAAAGAAGAAGAAGGTAGAGGGTAGTGGCTGAAGATGTCATCGGCACTGCTTGCTTAACCTACAGGCACTTGAGAAGTGATGGGGTAACTTCCGACATAAAAGCTTAAACTCAGCACTAGGCACAGAAATCTAAGTTGTCGAGTGAGCTTCATTGGCAGTGATCCCCTGGTTCGCACCGTTGGGTGTCATGGCCCCGCAGTTTCGGGCTTCAGCCCGAGAACATGAGAGTCTCGTCACAACGGCCCAGGCGAGTGGCAACCTCAACGTCCCACCATTGAATGGCTCGCCGTTTGAAGCGGAGCCAATCCATCCTCGTCAAAAGTAGTCATATGAGACGCTTTAATCTCCTGAAACCTGTATTTTAGGTATTGCAGTCCGGGGTGCCCAAACCGACGCGGACGCAATGGAGTCAGTAGGTGACCTTGGTGATGAAATGCGGAGGATGATTGCATCGCCAGTCCAAGGAGGCTTCATAGGCAGCAGGGGTAGGGGAGGGGTGGTGAACACTGATCGGCCCCCTCCGAGTACGAAACTGAAGAAAGGGGTATTGGGTATTCCCGAAAGCAAAAGCCAAACATCTCAAGCGCTCTAGTCATGGCGTGGCCTCGGGGATAGTGCCAATGCGATCATTGCTGGCGATCAGTGTCCTGCAGAGGAGTACGACCTGGAAGTTACCTACCACCTTGTCGAGTCCACGGGGTCCCTCCCCCCTTTGGCCTCCGGTCCAACCCGAGCCGGCCCTTGCTCGCCGCCTCCTTCACACATGACGCTGGCCCCTCTCCACAAACCAAAAACTCAAGGCAACACTTCCAGATCGGGTAATCTGCAATCCAATCTGTCCACGACAGAAAACATCCAAACACCTTGCACCCTACCATTTCCAACAAAGAAAAGGGTTGCACATGGTCTGAACAAAGGGCGGAAGCATCATCCAGACTATTCAAACCTTATCGGTAGGGCCTATAAGAACCTGACATGGCGACTGCTCATCACTGCCCGATCACAACTCGCCTGAGGGGGTTGTCTCACCGAGGAGGGAGGTGCTGTAGATGGACTTTCGTGCAGCCTCAAGGTTCCGTGCCATGAAGATGTTATGTTTCATACGGGAGGGGGAGGCGTAAAGAGGAACATGTGACGTCCGTGTGAGTGTCTAGGAAGGAGCTCAGTTTGACATGAAGCAAGGTAAGGTAGTCCTCATGCTGCATCCTGATTACTTGATGGGGGTGAAGGGCGGGCACGTTCCCCCCAACCTCTGGTTTAAATACCGTTGGCCCCCCTGGCTCTCTTCCCGCTCAACCCGCTTCCCTTTTCTTCTCCTCCACAAACCACTCACACCTTCGCTCCCCCACCCCTGTCCTCCCGAACACACCTATTTACTATTGTGGGTATTGTTCCTGCAGCCATTTGCACCGAACGCTTGCATTGCAGACTCCGCACACGTCGCCATCCTGACGCGTTGTCTTGCAATTGATCGTCCGCTTCCTTTTTTCCTCCTCAACCCTCACTTGCAACGCCGTGCAGGCACTAATACCACTTTTCTTTTGGAGCTTCCCACCTCCATCACCCGCCTTACACCTCACCCTTTTCTGCTTTTGTTGCATCGGACCCGCGCCACATCTGTGAGGCCCGCCTAAATCGACCACTCACTCTCAGCTCAAGCCGCCTCGCCGAGCTGCTGACTCGCCCTGTCCCACGCGTTTGCATTCCTGCATTCTGCCGACCGAGCATCTTGCATCTCGCACCAACCTTAACCAACTCCACCACGAATCACGAATCACGCATCACGCATCACACATCACACATCCACCATTTACATACTACGATAACCACAACAATGGCCTCCATTGAGGCAGCACCAATAATGGCTGAGCTTGACTCGCTATTATGCGGTTCGAGCTTCTCAAGCAACGATGCAACAGACTCATCGTCGTCGAATTTCACATCCATGAGTTCCACCCCGCCAACCACCGTGTCGGCCGACAGCATGTCGCTGGCTTCAGAGCCAGATCACCCCAAAGCAGACATCGCCACCGCGTCTAACATTGAAGCCGTCATCACTGTCACTTCGGCCCTCGAAACCGAGATTGACCAGCAAAGTTCCGGTCAGCAGACCCCGATAGCCGATGATGCCATTGTTGTCGCAGAACCGCCACCACCTGAACTATCCCCCGCGAGTCGCCCTCGACGGGCCCGATCCAGCCTCCCGGTTTACAACCTTTCCAAGCTCACGGGCACCGATGTGCACGGGAAGCGCAAGTCGAAGGGGGACACGGTACTAGAGAAGCGACGGCGCACTATCTCAGATGGGACAACAGCCAATTTTGGCGATTTGGACGCGACAAAATTGGGCGATGCGCTGGCAAAAGCCAGTCAAACGACCAAGACCGAAGTTGACGCGTCGAGGGTCAAGCGGTCAAGCGCCGTTCTCCATACCCCGAAAAGCGCGCGAATCGCTAAAAAATCGTCTTTAAGCCCTGCGCCAGTGCATTTGACGCGTCGCGCGACGCGTCTTTCAGGGGCTTCTGCCGAGACTCTTACCTCCAAGTTGTCCACCCTCAGCAAGCGGGTAAGAAGGCTATCGAAAAGGCGGTTAGCAAACTACCTCGCGAGCTCTTGCGATTGAAGGATACGGATGAGTTTGCGCACATCGACACGCGCCCGGTTCGGTACACAGTTTGGAGCAACGGCAAATATATTGAGGTCGACCCTTCGCAGGAGACCCCTGCGCCTCAGCCACCCCGGAAGAAGGTCAAGGTTGACGAGGATGCCGTCAATGGCGAGGAAAAGCCTGCAGAAGAAGAGCAGAAAGCTGCTGCGCCGGCGGTTAAGAAGCCGCGCGTGAAGAAGTGGCTGGAAAAGGGTCTCTACGCCGGGCAGGAGGCACCCTTGGACATTTTCAAGGGCCTGAATGCTCAAGAAAAGAAGAAACTGGCCGCACTCCCAGAGCTGTTGCCGAGCGGAAAGCCTAACCACACCTTTCCGCAGCCCATGTACAACGGCTTGCGTGTCCTCATCAACGGGCGTGATTTCAAGCTACCTTTTGACGTTTGCCACCCACTTCCTCCAGGCCAGCCGAAGCCTGCTGCGTATCGCACCATGACAAAGAGTGAGTTTTCATGCCAGCCTGATGGTCATAATATGACAGAGTGTTGACTGACTGTGTTTCTAGATCGTTTTGTCGGGGATGCAGCTTCGTACTGGAAAAAGACGCCTCATTTTGGGGATTTTGCGTCCCGGTGCGTTTGCCGGCCCGAAGACGGTTGCGGTGAGGACTGTCAAAATCGCATCATGCTGTACGAGTGCGATGACACGAACTGCAACTTCGGCAAGGACCATTGCCAAAACCGCGCGTTTCAGGACTTGCAGGAGCGCACCAAGAAGGGCGGCCGGTACCGCGTCGGTGTGGAGGTTGTCAAGACGGGTGACCGCGGCTACGGCGTCCGCAGCAACCGCTGTTTCGAACCCAACCAAATTATCATGGAATACACGGGCGAAATCATTACGGAGGCGGAATGTGAGCGCCGGATGAACGAAGAGTACAAGGATAATGAGGTCAGTTTTCTTCTACATTTCGTTTGCCCCAGTAAGTGTCTGATGGACGACTGACCTTTGCAGTGTTATTATCTCATGTCCTTTGACCAGAACATGATCATCGACGCAACCACCGGTAGTATCGCGCGGTTCGTCAACCACTCATGCTCGCCCAACTGCCGGATGATCAAGTGGATCGTGGGCGGCCAGCCCCGCATGGCCCTGTTTGCAGGAGACCGCCCCATCATGACGGGCGAGGAACTCACATACGACTATAACTTTGACCCCTTCTCGGCTAAGAACGTGCAGAAGTGTCTCTGTGGTAGTCCCAACTGCAGGGGCGTGTTGGGTCCCAAGCCCAAGGAGGTGAAAGTGCCCAAGCCGCCCAAGGAGGACAAGAAGACAAAGAAGACGTCTTCCAAGACATCCAAGGTTTCGACCAAGGTTTCGTCCAAGGTCACCATCAAAACTTCCGTCAAGACATCCGCCAAGACATCAACCAAGCGGAAGCTCAAGGATGCTTTTGAGTTTGACGGCGACGACGAAGAGGATGCCAAGACGGTCAAGAAGCGGAAGGTCAAGCCCGCAACCGGCCTCAAGCGGACTCTCTCGTCGGTGAGCGTCAAGGTCGCAAAGAGCGCAGCCAAGGGAGCAGCCAAGGGCGCGGTCACCATCAAGCGGACCGCGGCAAGCATCTCGGTGGCTGCGAAGAAGAAAACGACGGCGGCAGCCAAGGTGACCAAGACGACGGCCACCAAGGCCACCAAGACGGCAACCTCGGTCCGGCGTGCCCTTGGCGGCGGCGCCTCCAAGAAGGCCCCCGGGAAGAAGACGACGGTTGCGGCAAGCGCGAAAACCAAGACCAAGCCCAAAGCCGCCGTCCCGTCCCGCAGCCCGAGCTTGACGATCGTCGCGGCCGGCACCTCCTCACCCGCCGTCCAGCAGAGCGAGGCCAAGGCTGTCTCGACACCGGTTTCGTCCTCCAAGAAGGACCTGCTCAAGCTGACCATCACGTCAAGCGCTGGCAAGACGTCTTCGCGGAAGGTGACTCCTTCCCGCAAGGCCCTCGAGTCGGGTTTGTTGGTCGGGAGCCCAGCGTCGGCCAAGTCGGTCAAGGTGACTGCTGCGGCGAAGGGTGTGTCGAAGATTAAGTTGGTTGGCCCCGCTGCGAACTAAGGCTGGGGCGTCCATCTGCTTGGTTTGGTGGAGGATGCAAAGGGCGTGTACAATCTCGGTGTGTACGAAAGAAGGAAGAGGGGGCAGAAGAAGTAGGCGTCAAGGGAGGGGTGGCATTTCCGGGTTTGCTACGGCGTTACTTTGCTTGCAAGTCGGTTGCTACTATTACGCGGGGACAGGTGGGAAAGGAAACGAAGGGAATAGGGGAAACTTGGTGTTTCCTATTTTCCCTTTGGCAGGTTGAGGGGGGTTTATCCTCGTCATGTGACGTGGATTGGGGGGGGGGGATAGACCCAGGGTACGGTACGGGTTTGCTTTGGTATGCCATGCATATTAATGTTCCTCGTGGGGGAATAAGGGCATCATGGGATTTCTTTCTTATTATCGCGGGATCAGAGGGGCCGTCATGGCCTCTTCTTTATGGCGTTCAACATGGGTCATTATCAATTTTACACTAGGCAAAGACGGAAATGTCATTTTCAACAAACTGTTATCCCACCAGGCACTCCAGGGTTTCTGATTGTTGGGTTCTTCCTCCCAACCAAAAAGGAGAACCCAGGATGCGGCGCGGCACAGAACCCCCTCCCGCGCCTCGCTCGGTGAACATAGCCTAGGTAATGCATAGGTAAACGATTTGCACACCGAGCACGTCCCTGCTTGGAGGTTAAGCGATGCAGGTGCTGTGACCTTGCCTTGACCTGGCCTTGTTCCGCGGAAAAAGGAAACGGCTCGGTAAGGTAGGTACGAAGTACATGTATGTACATACAAGTAATCATCGTCCATATGGGTTGGTTGGACATTCCACGTGGCATTTCCCATGTTTTGCGGTTGCGTTGCCGGGAGGTTGGCACGGTTGGTTGGTATGGAAGGTAAGGTGAGGTGACACCCGCCAGAATGGTTTGGTACACCGAGGTCCATCTCGGTCCCGGCGCCGGGGAGGGGGCCCGAGAGTTTGTTCGCACGACCTCACGATTCCAGGTTGGTGGTTGGCTGGTTGGTTGGATGGTTAGGCTCCCCTGCCAATGCATATGCACATCACTGCAATTCCACATGTTGTGTGATTGCATCATTCAAATTTCCAGTATTCCTGTCATCGCAAGCGCGCGTTGGGACCAGCCAGCAAGGTGTTTTGGGGTGTGGGGTCCGGCCGGGCTGTGCACCCCGCAGAGCGCCCCGGTGTTCAGATCCTGACGGAGTGGAGCGGCGGGGCCCGGTAACTATGTAAGATAGATACGTAAAAGCTGTAAAGTCCTGTATTCATGGATGTTGATGTTGGGAAATGGAACCTCTGTAATAAGTTGCTTGTCCATCTGAGTGATGGTTCAATAAGTTTGGTTTGAAGATGGAAGAGCAAGCAAGAGTGCGAAATCCCAAGTGGGACTGGAGATGGATAACTCCACCTGTAAAAGGCAATGCGGGAGAAGTTCAGCCTGAGCTGAAGTGCTACCAAGGAGGGAGTCTCGCAGCTTACACCTCAAGCGGTAACGGGCGAGGCTGCACCAAGAAAACGCGGTGACCGAATTAGGTCCTGGGCATACTGGTAACTACCTAACAAACATACTGAAAGTTAGCCTCGGTAGATAAATAAATGCTGATTGACCTGTGGCACGTCGTGGAAGGATGTTGCCCACACCGCTGCAACGGCACGTCAGCAGCTAGGTTGAAGCCGAGAAAATTGACCATAGGCAACAAGTTACCTAGCGTCATTACCAACAAGACGGGCAGGCAGCTCGTGAGAGTAAAGAAGACGATATCTATAAACACCGGAAACTCTATCTATCTAATATCAATGAAAGACCCACGCAACCGCAGCCGCCCCTGTCGCTGAAGGATTCAAGCTCGCGCCCATGCTTCTAAAGTCTAGTCTAGGGTGTACCGTGCTCCGTGTTTCCAGTGACCGAAATGTAGAACCTCCCCGTCCCTTCTATATGGTAGTGCCCGCGAAAAAGAAACAACTCCAAACCAAACAAACACCCTGAGCCGAACCAGCCGTAACCAACTCAATCGATAAAAGTGCCGTCCAATGTGAAGATGAGATAACGACAGGCGTTGTGATTCATGACCCCTTGCGCCGAAAATCCGTTTCTCTTAACGGTTGGAATAGGGCAAGGTGATCCTTTCACAATCTCTGCAGCGTGGATGATTGCAGTTCGTGCACCAGTCATCGAAACGGCAGCTATGAGGGCCGTCGCCGCAGTCATGCTGTTTCGGTGTTAGCATACCAGGTTTGTATTATGAGGAGTATGACCCTTACACAATACCACTTGCGCTCCCCTTGGCCCTTGCTGCTTGATTCCCTGGGCATGATGCTTGAGAGGTGTGTTTGCGGTGAATGTTTGGTGTTATGAGAGTTGAAGATTCGGAGAGAACGGAGACGATATGTAGATGATGTTGACGAACTAGAGATGTCGATAGGGATCTGGGTAGAGAGACATGGAAACAGACGAGAGCGCGAGTTTATATGCATCGAGCAACTCGTAACCTTTGGGGGATACAAAACAAACAAGGCCACTTGTGCCGTCACCCCAATGGGCCGCAAACTTACTTACCGGGCAGATTGGCGTGCCTGGATCGAGTCCAGGGCTCGCTAGGCCACTGCATCGCTCCGCCATCGTGCCCATCCGAAAAGGGGCAAAGTAGGCAAAGGGAAGTGCAAACCTCAAACGAGGCGAGCGTATGAAAGGTGAAGCCGTCCGGTGAAAGAGTCACCTGAATCTGTGGAGAATGGGGGAGCACCTGCTCGCTGAAAGATGCCTGAATGACGACGGCCGGGTCCGGGCTCCGGAGATACAACAGCGCAACCGCCAGCCAGTCGATGCCCGTCAGGATGGAAAGGATACGATCCATTGGAGAGCGCATATCGCATCTGTGGCATCGCCGGCGGTATCCAGTCGGTGACACGCAGGCGCAGCAGACAGAATAACGAGCAACCTGCTTGCTGGGGCCAGGGAGTGGGGTCAACAATTTGTTATTGTGACCACGCGGGGAACCTCGAGATTCCCGAGCTTGAGATTCGGGCCCAAGGCGCCCGACAAGCCACAACAGTCGACCGAGCGGCCCCAGGGGACAAGGAGCTAGTCATAAAAGTGATAGTGAAAGTGACGTCGAACGTTGCTAGTCAAGGAGTTAAAGTCAAGATATCTTTGCTCTACCACCCGGGTTCGTGTAACCATCTGCATGGACGAGAACGAACAATCCATTCCTTCCATGAAAAGAAAAAAAAAAGCCCAAATAGCAAAGGGCCGTCAAAGGCTCGGCGCGACGTTTCCGGGACTGGTGCTGCCCGATCTGAATGCACCTCCTGTCGCTGATGCGGCTCTGCAAAGACAATGTGAGCGAAATGTCTTGGCGTTGTTGGGGCCCCCACCTACACATGGCACCCGAAGGGATTGGCCAATCCTAGGGCGGGTCATGCGCTTATCCGGGACAAGCCAAGCACCCCGGTTATCGGCGTGGCTGCGCGCCACGGAATGAAGCGGGCAGCCCTGTTTGAGCCGTGCTTTTCCAGCTCCACCACCAACCCGAATTGCCCGGCTTACAACGAAGTGCGAGATCAAGCTCGTTGACCGAGCGGTTTTTCCATACCCGCCTAGTCGGCTCCGTGCAAGGCACAGACGATGGTGGCTGAGGCAAGAACCCGTGAACATGCTCTAAACCGGCAAGCTCTGCTTTCGGGTCGCTTCACCGCAAAGTTGCTTGCAGCCTTGTGTCCCTGCGTCCCGGTGTTGATGATGCTGCCTGGGGGGCATGCAACTCCCGCATCAGGCTCTGAGTCAACCCTGCGCTCCGATGACGCAGGGCTTGAGTGTCGCATTCGGCATCGTTTCATATTGCGGTCGGTCAGGAAACCGATCAGTCCGTCAAACTTGGTGTTGTAGGGGAGACGAGTCGTTGCGACGATCCTGAACGAGGGGCGGAACCGGCCGATGTCGAGATGACACCCTTTGCTCAGCTAAACTGCCACAGCTTTTGGTTTGCCCAGATGGAGAAAGGATTATTGTGGTCTGCGACCCTTCGGTAAACTCTTTCTAGCGACGGGGCTGGTGCCCAAGGTGGCGTGGCCAAGCGGCTGAGAGGATGAAGTCGCCCGAGTCGGCTATCATGGGCGAGGGTAGGATCGGGCCAGTTTCACAGACATCGGAGCCATCGCCGAATTGTTTCTGTTGTTGGTGCTTGTTGTTTATCAGTCTGGTCGGTTTGTTTTGAAGAAGCAGAAGACAAAGGTTGAGGAACTCACAACACCCGCGCTATCGCCCAGCTTGGACAATTGGGCTCGGCTGGTTCTGGGACGGAGCCCACCTTGAAGGGGGGGGGGGGGACTATCGCGCAGTCTGTCCAGGTAATGGAAGCCGAGCCCCAATAGTTCAGGGCAGAATATGCTAGGAGTCGAACCTCGGTTTGTTGGCTGTCGCCGAGTCCTCCTGCCCTGCAGCACGGTAACGAGATGACAGCGGTCCAGTCCACGGCGGCGCAAAAGCACACTCCTGACTGTCGCCGACGTCTCGGTTGTCAGCTTGGGCTTTGAGCGCAGCATTCCATATCCCATTTGCTATCGTCGTAACTTGACAAAGTCAGCGCTTTGGAAGGTCGCATTGGTTGGTTCATTGGAAGCTAGTTCGAGGGAGGGCGTAGAGATGGACTGTTTCTGGAAGTCGGGCCTTCTCCCGTCTTTATGCCATCTGGCTGAGATGAGGCTCTGTTACCACCCGCCCGTTACTTCAGGCCAACAACGCCGAATGGTCACGCTAATGAGCCTGCTCGCGGTCGTGTGCTTATTTCACTTCGGCTGAGATCTCGCCGCTGACCCATGTGCATGATAAGAAGTGTAGGTGGCGTTGGCCTCCGCCAGCTGCCTGGAGCAGCTATAAAAAGCCAACAACGCCACACGCCTGTTACACTACTCAATGAGCCTTGAGCCGATGGTGGCAGAATGTGCCGTAACTGATCATGGGCGTCGGTGTCCAAGAAATCGAATCGGTAATGCCGGCGAGAGGTTTTACTGCTGACCATAACAGCTTTTGCGGGAACGGCTGGGGCAGGGCGATTTCATTCCTTCATACGAGAACGCTCTTGATTAGAACACTATTTTAGAGTGTCTGAAACTTGGGCGGTTCAGACGAAAGACTGGAAACAACAGTGTGGGGGATGCCCGTCGATAACTTAGATTGCTAACCGTGATTCATGGATATGGAGACTGATGAGCCTCGAGAACAGCGTGGACAGAGCCCTGCCAAACGCACACAATTGGTTTTTTAGGGACATCTCAGCGCCTCAGATATTTCCAGGTTGGCAATATCATGCCCGAGGCACCAAGCGGCAGTAGATTTCTCGCAGGCGACACCCAAACAAGTAACTCCGCAAACGAGATCGATGGGCATCTTCTCCTCGCATTTTTAGTGAAGGGTAGGTAAGTATCCCTTGAAACACTAAAAGCCCTCAAAATTAGGATGTACCCAAACCATAAACTTGCGCCTAGCGACCACGCCACAGTTAACGGGGTTGATGGTCCGAGACAGTCCATTTTGACTTCGTCTATCAGTAACCTCATAACTGCATATATAGAAACATCCGCTTGGGCCTCAGATTCATTCAACATCCGGGCCGGAACCAGAGACGCAAATCCTAGCATATTGCAGGGCCCGGATGAGTGATCCGCAGGGTAAGAGAGGAAGAGCAAAGCCGTTTATAGTATATATTTCATACTTCCCGAACGGGAAATTTACGGGGCGATGAGAGCGGCTTCAGGGTTGGCTTGGCGTTGGTCTTCTGTCGGGGCAATCATTCCGGTCCTGGTCTCCACACAACGTCATTTCGGTTCAACTCTCCAACATCTCACGCTGTGCATTCGCCTTCGATGCACTCAGACGCCCCTGGACATCGCCGGTAACCGGTTGGCGTGCAGGCAATCGGATGCGCTGCATCTCCGTGCCACCGGGCCTCTTTACTTTCACGGGCTCGGCTCTTGTGTGAAGCCGTCGCATCTCCTTTGTTTCCATCCCCTACTTTCTACGCTCCTTTTCCTCCCAACCAACACGGGGTTGCCTTGCGCTGACGGCGCCGCGCCGGAACGCGATGGTGTCGGCTCGCCGAGCAGAGACGCGATGGGTGACACGCATTATCCCGCTCATTCTTGGTGGTTGCGTTGGCTTTACGACTTATGTTGTCGTTAAGCGCGTTTGTGGTATGTCTTGCCTGCCCTTTCCTCCCAAAATTAATTCGCCGTCTGATTGATTTCGCCAGTGGACTTCTTCATATCGGAACGACAGCAACCCGGCACCGCGATCGCTTTCCTTGTTTTACACTTCATATTCCTTATTTCGATGCTCGCGACATACCTCCGAGTATTCCTCGTCATTCAACTCGACCCGGGAGTGACGCCGCTGGGCCCGAGAGCTACCGAACAGAAGGCAAAGGCCAAGGGGCGCAGCCGACGAGAACGGGACCTCGAGGCTGCGAATCGATATGAGGCACGCCCGGACGACAACCCGGATAGCCCCGGACTTGAGGAGTTTTACAGCAAGGATGTATTCGTCTGCGAAACGGATGGGCGGCCGCGATGGTGTAGCTCTTGTTGTAACTGGAAAATGGACAGGGCACATCACTGCAGCGAAATTGAAAGATGCGTCAAGAAAATGGATCACTACTGCCCATGGGTGGGTGGCATAGTGGCCGAAACCTGTACGTCTCGGCTTCCGCTCTGTCTTCCGACTCTTCCCTCGATTCTAATTGCTAACTGTCAAACAACTATAGCCTTCAAATTCTTTGTTCAATTTACTACTTGTACGGCTATACATTGCGCGATTGTCATTGTAGCAGCCGTCATTTGCTTCCAGTCCAAAGTCCGCAACGACGAGGGCATCGATGGTGTTATCATCGGTGCGCTAGCCGTGGCCGCTCTTTTCGGTTTATTCACTTTCACCATGACGGCGACGTCGATGCGTTACATCTTGGTCAACCTCACAACCATTGACTACCTCAAATCCAAGAACGTCGTGCACCAACTCGCGATACGGGTTCCTCAAGGCACGCGGCCAAGCCAGAGCTATAATGTCATCACTTACCCGCTCCCAAAATCCACGGACACAACAAACCCAACGTTACAGACCATTACGACCGAGTTATCTTCTCCTCGGGATCAGCTCGCAACTCGGACGTTCGCCATCATCAAGACCGAGATGGGCGAGAATCCGTGGAACCTGGGCTATTATCGCAACTGGAAATCAGTCATGGGAGATAACCTCATCGACTGGCTGCTTCCGATCAAGGGGTCGCCCTGTGCTCGGTACGAAGATGGCGAGAGCTTTTACGAGATGGGACCCCTTTACCAAGAGTTGCGGGCCAGATTTGGTCTTCCAGAGTTGTCGACCGGGAACGGGCGGATTGAGATGGGAGAGCGGAAGAGACAGAGTACCAAATATGGGATGAACGGGACACGGAGCTAATGACATAGAATAGATACCCCCCAGGGTCGGCATGGACAACCGCGTACAAGGCCGCTGGCGACGCACACACGATCAATGTTTGTTATGTGGTGGAGTAATAGTGGCTAGAGTTGGACAACGCATCATACTTGAGACATTGGCGCCCAACTGTGTTTTGTGTGTTGTCCACATAGTAAATTGGCGGCGGCTAAGGGCCCCTTTCCCTCGGTCTGGGCGTTGGCCTCGATGTTTTTGCCTAATTCGCACACCGTGCTACCGATACCGTCCCGTTCCTGTTGCCCAATGCCCTTGGGCACAGTCCCAGGCGATGGGTTAAGGTCCGTGGTTTTGCATTATGCTAACCGGGAGTAGTCGACGGGACGACGACCAGTTCCTGCCTGTGTAGTGTGGACCCACTCATTGCCTGCTCGATCTGGTCATAAATTGAGATCTTTGAGCGCGTCTGCCCCACACCCTCGCAACCCCACCATCGAGACGAAAGAGACCGACGATCCAGAACCTCGAGCACTACACCCTCAAAACGCGGTAGTATATTTCTCCCGTTGTGCTTTCAGAATGATACCGCATAGCAAAGATACCCTCCCGCGGCCATGTCATCCCCACAGCGCTCGTTTCGGGATTCATCCCCGGCTGGCGTGCCTGCCAACAAGCGGTCGCAGTTCACTTTCCGCAATCTAAGCCAGATGGCTTCATACAACCCTTCTTGTCCGCTCAGAGTAGTGACACACATAGACCTCGATTGCTTCTACGCCCAAGCCGAGATGGTCCGTCTGGGAGTGCCCGAAGACCAGCCGCTTGCAGTCCAGCAATGGTGTGATCTCCCCATTGCCCGTCGCAGCCCTGGTTGCGGTACAGAGAACTGATTTGTGACGTTGCAAAGGCAGGGCCTCATCGCTGTCAACTACCCAGCACGTGCCTTTGGGATTGGCCGTATGTGTACTGCGACGGAAGCGAAAAAGCTCTGTCCCAACATCATCAACCAACACGTCGCGACTTGGCGGGAAGGCGATGACAAGTGGTAGGTGGAATACGGACTATTACTTTCACCTCGAAAAAGATATGCCGCTAACATGCTAATCAAAGGGCGTACCGCCCGGATTCTGCCGAGAGCATTGCAACCGACAAGGTTTCGCTGGATCCGTATCGACTTGAATCTAGGCGAATCCTGGCAATCATCAAGGAGCATCTCCCCTCGCACCTGCAGAAAGTGGAAAAGGCTGGCATAGACGAAGTATTTCTCGACCTATCCGCGCACGTTCATGCCGTGTTGCTTGAGCGCTTTCCCGAGCTGGCCGGCGGGCCTCCGGCCGGTGACCCGTTCGAGCACCTGCCGATGCCCCCTGTTTCCGCCTTGGACTGGAAGGCTGACGCCCTCATCGACCTGGACGAGGAGAACGCCGAATTTGACGACCCGGACTGGGACGACGTGGCCTTCCTCGTGGCGTCGGAAATTGTACGCAATATCCGGATCGCAATTCGGGACAAGCTCGGTTACACATGCGCCGCCGGCGTTGCCAAAAACAAACTTCTCAGCAAGCTCGGCTCTGCCCATAAGAAACCCAATCAACAGACTCTAATACGGAACCGGGCAGTGCGCCAGTTTCTGTCGGGTTTCAAGTTTACCAAGTTTCGAAACCTGGGCGGCAAGTTGGGCGAGCAAGTTAGTCAGACGTTCAAGACGGAGTCTGTCCAGGAGCTCTTAGCCGTCTCCATCGATCAGCTGAAGTCCAAGTTTGGCCCCGAAACGGGCGCTTGGGTCTACAACACGCTGCGAGGATTTGACACGAGCGAGGTTAACTCGCGTACCCAGATTAAGTCGATGCTGTCGGCAAAGTCCTTCCGTCCCAGCATCAATAATGTCGATCAAGCCATGAGATGGCTCAGGATCTTCGCCGCCGACATATTTGCCCGATTGGTCGACGAGGGCGTGCTTGAGAACAAGCGTCGGCCCAAAACCATCAACCTACACTATCGCTACGGCAGCCAGACACGCTCTCGCCAGGGTCCCATACCCCAAGGGCGTTCCCTCGATGAAGAAACCTTGCTTGGGCTGGCCAAGAATCTCCTAAACCAGATCGTCCAAGAAGGGCATGTGTGGCCTTGCTCCAACCTCAGCCTAAGCGTCGGCGGTTTTGAAGACGCCGTCTCCGGAAACATGGGGATCGATGGGTTCTTGTTGAAGGGAGAGGAAGCACAAGCCCTCAGCCTCGGCTCTCGAATACGGCCGGATCCCGAAGTCGGAGGGTCATCCCACCCAGGAGAGAAACGACGGCGGATGGAAGACGGCGGCATTGAACGTTTCTTTTCGAAGAGAGAGAACCCCCCGGCGGCGTTGGGGCCCAGCGATGGCGCCTTGAGAGATTCTGGCGGTGAATTGCTGTCTGGCCGGGGCACGGAGACCGGGCAGGATGCAGTTGATGAGGGAGCGAATGGCTCAGTCATGCCGGATGACGGACCCGTAGCCCAAGCCAATGACCAGGAGGCAGGAGTAACCTGTGGTTATCCCTGCACGCGATGCCGCGCACGCCTAGAGAGCTCGGAAGCACTCCAAAGCCACCACGATTGGCACTTCGCCAAAGACCTCCAGGAGGAGGAACGTGGCATGCTGACATTCGGCAACCAGCCATCTGCCGTTGCGGAGAACCCCCATTCCGGGGGTCGGCAAACTGGACCTGCAGCATCGAAGCGACCTGGGCGGCCAAAGAAGACGGAGCGCGGTCAGCAGAAGTTGAACTTCGGTTGAGCAGGTTCATGCATCTTTGAGGGAACCATGCAATACATCGCTGCAATTGGACTTGGCGAAGCACCGTATCAAGGGTCCTGGTGGCATTCGGACGCCGTTGTGGTGGCCCCCCCGCCAGGCGCAATGCTCGTCATCACCCTCCCTCTCCGGGAGAATGCTCGTCATCGAGGCCCGCCGACGATAAGCCTTTTCGCGAACCAGTACCTCAATTCAGAACCTCAAGTGAAGAGCATTTGCGCGGTTCGCGTCCAGTGGCAAGTGAGACCCTCGTGGCTAGCTCGGATCATCACCGGATAGACAGAGGCAGGCGCAGGCGCAGGCGCGTGGAAGGTGCTTCGCGTCTCGACATCACTTCGCTTGCAGGTCTGCTCCCTTCAGACCTGCGAAGCAAATCCTTCCTGTTCGCGGGGCGCATTCCGAGTGGCCATCCACCTGGACGCTTGACCGTCACTGAGAACTCCGAGGGCGGCAGAAAACGGAATTAGGTTCGATATCAGTGTTTGAAGGCACGAGCTTTGGCTACCCATGCCTAGAGTACACCGCTTTGGTGCAGAGTCCAAAGTCAAAAGCCATTCCAAGGTTGCTTGCTTTGGTGGCGGTCCTCTTTGCGTTAAACAACTGGGGCTGCCCCTTTGCAATGATTGGTTGGGACGTCGATCAAGGAGCCCACACACAGGTTGGGCCTTGAGATGCATTGATACCCGACCTCACCAAACACCCGGCAACTGCCACACCCGCCACCGAACCCGGCCACTCTCATGTTACAGAGCGTGCGTCTTTGCGCAGATTTCACTCAACCGACGCAATGACGCCGTCTGATGACTGTGACAAAAGGTCACCGGTCACTCAGTAGAAAGCAGGCATTTCAATCCGTAACCGGTCGCCGAGGTCGCCTGACGGGATGCGTCGCCTTCTGAATAAGCCCGATCAGTCCCTTCTTAGGAGGTAATCAAGGGATGGTGTGATGTTTCAACAATTTTCGATCCAGTAGATTCTCGCTCGCCCGATTCAACGGGTAAACGCTGTCATAATCGGCGGCGAAAACACTCTTATTGATGGGAGTCCTCTTACGAAGAGGGAGGGGACGGCCTTTGAGGGCAAAAATGACACGCATTCGTTCAGCCCTACAATTTCTTGCCAACCAAAGAGGTCCAGGCTTGATCCAATCACGGCTCTCGGTGTCCTTCCAGCCCAAACCGTTTGGGCGACCGACGCTCGGGAGTGACTGAAAACAGAGAGTCGGACTGTCCGGGGGCCTTTTTTGTGTTGCTGGAGCGGGCTGGAACACCATCCCCCCGCTTCCGTTCTCCAGCCGACCTTTCACTCACAAACCTGAACCCCCCACGAGACAACTTGCAGGCTGCCAACACAGTCCGTTATGCCAGACCTTAGTTATGTGTCCTCTTGACTTCTCGAGCGCTTCCTCTTATTCACTGGCTGGCGCCAGCACTAGGCCTGCCTGCTGCGGCCTGAAAATAAGCCCGCAGCTCGACCATCCACTCGTGGTTGCAGGACAAAACCCCCTGGGAAAGGGGAAAAGGGGACCCACCCCCTATGATTGGATCTGCTGGCCTCGCCTCGGCGCCCTGGCAGAACTCAGCTTCTAACTACCTACAGTGCATCGTAGGAGCGTTTTCAATCCCTCGCGTGCCCCCAAAACGGTGCTTCTCCGTCGTATCGGAAGAACTTCTCCAGGCTGAGGTCCAAGGGGGGAAACCGTCCCATTGGCGAGCAGGCAAACCGAGGAGCAAGCTTTCAGTTCTTGGTTTCCCATACGCCAGGGCTCTTGCCCATCCCTCCCTCCCATCATCCTGCATTGCTGCGTCTCAACCAGTCTATCCCGATTGCCACCGTCCCCCCAAAAAGACTCTGCTGTGTGCCCCGTAACGGGACACGGGGGCAACGTGTGCGCAACACTTTCAGCCAACTGGATGCTGCGATCCAAGCCTTGCCTTGCTCCAAGACGGCCCAGGTTTGAGGAGGCCCTGCCCAACCGAGAGACGGTGCTGGGGAGCACCGGGCCCACTAGCGATAGGATACCGCCAGTCACTGGTTGTGCTACCATTTTTGCCAGGCAGACGGGCTCCACTCTGACAACCCAACCCCAAGCGCCGGGTTGCTCTCATGGGCCCCGCCATCCATTTCTTCCAGCACACCACCCGCCTTCTCCGCTCCTCCGCCTCCCTCGACTCTTCCAAGTTATTATTCTTCCTGTTTTCCCTGTCTCTCTCGCCGCGTGGCCAGTTTCCTCCTCCACCATCCTGTCTTGTTATCCCCGAATCCTCGACTACCGGCCCCAAACACCCTTACACCACGCCATTTCCCCTTGCACTCGATCTTGACATCTTGTTCTTTTGGCTGCCGTCTTTTCTTGGAAACCCTCCGTTCACACAATGGCCGGGAGACCTAACAACAGGTCGAGCCAGCAAGCGCCGGCTGTACCGCCGGCCTCGGCTCGCCAAAACGAGTACTTTGTGCCTCGCGATGGCATCGACCGGGAGGTTATCACATCAGACATTTGCCGATACTTAGGGAACGATGCACTTGTGCGCCCGGGCACGTACGAGGTACGGCTCGCGCTTTCCTTTCTCCTCGCGTTGCATCTCCGCTCGCTTGCTTGCAAATTGCTCACAACACATGTCCGCTTCAGTCGGCAGACGGCCGCGTCACGCAGGGCTACTACATCACAGCATACCGAAACCTGACATCAGTGAGTGCCTTAACGAACGCGAACCACCCCGGCGACGGGTGACGTTGTACAGAGCGCTTCTCTAACCTATACAGCCAATGATCCAAGATCTTAAGGCCGACTCCGCTCGGTGGGAGCAGGAGAGGCGCGCCGCGTCGAGGTCTTCAGGCGGCGGCGCTGGAGGTACAATGCATTCGAGCCAACCGAACGGCATTTTTGTGAGAAGAAACTCTAACTCTCCGCTAGGCTCCCGGGAGCAGCCTCGTGGACAGGACTACAACGCATGGAAGAACCTGCAACGGGAACGGGAATTTGCCGAGGCACAATACTCCTCTACCATGGAAGTTGACTTTCCACCTCCAGGACCTTCCGCAACCCGGTTTATCCAGGTCAGCAATACACTGGGGCCTCTCCCGCCAACTACCCGCCGGCGACATACCCGCCGCAGGGTCACGCTGCCGCTGCGCAGTATCAAACCCAGCCGGGCTACGGATATCCGCCAAACCCGCCTCCGACGCAGTACTCCCCCCAACCCCAAACCTCAGGCGACAGGTACCCCGGGATCCCACCGCCGCCCATTGCCGGGTCGTACGCTCAGGATGCCGGTGCTTTTGTTCATGGATCGAACTACCAAACTGCCGGCGGTTATGCCGCTCCCGGGCCCAACAGGATGCCGCCAGCCATGATCAATGCATCTGCCCCTCCCTCAAGGACTTACAGTGCTCCCACAGCAGGTACACCTGTCTATGGCGGAGAGACAGATCCCTACGCTTACCCGCCTCCTGCTGCGAATTCTGTCCCCCAGGGCTATCCCACCGATGCTCTTTATGGCCGCGGTGCGTATGCTACAGCAACAATCAACCCTCCCGAGGCGACTTCGTCTGATGTTTTAGGCTCCCCTGCAGGCACAGCACAACGGCCAGGCTACCCGGCCCCCACGGATTCCCAGTATGACGCTCACCAAAATCCTGCGCTGCAGTCTGCGACCACACCCACCACAGCTGCCCCGGCCCAGATGGCAACCGGCAGTGCGCCGCCGCCCCCCGCGCGCCGTGACCGTGACTCGGAGCCCAGAGAAAGGGAACGAGAACACAGGGATCACAGGCCTCGCCGCTCAGAACAGGAACGCGAAGATCGGAACCGCCATCGCCATCGCTGATTGCCCGACGAACCGCAGGGGGACTTCTGAAGCCTTTTGCCACTCCGGACCTTCCACACGGCTGCGTGGACCTTATGAACGTTTTGATGTCTCTTCTTGTTAATACGTTGACCCTGGACATGGTCATTCGCAGCCCTTTTCTTCCCTTGCACTTGTTTTCTTTTCCATTTTCGCTCCTAGGACTCGGCTGCTTGCGACGTTAATGCCATCATCTCCTGGACAAAAACTGGGACAGGATTATCACCACAGGTGTTCGAGCTGCAAGTTGCATCTCCGGATCTTGTGGTGACCACAAACTCCTCCGGCCTTCACTCTGCTCTAGCAGACTTGTTAACGACATCTCCCATTGGATCTTAAACCTGGCCATAAAACCCGCACCAAACGGACATTCCATTTCACCCTGGCCGGCACTTTTAGGAACAACGCTTCTGGACAACGGACATCAAGGATGGGAGCGAACGACGCATGGCATTTCGCTAATGAAGTTTTGCCGCGGAGGCGGTGTATGAGAGGTGCATGATACCACTGGGATTCCATTGCACGAGGAATGGAGCGGCGACGTGATTTATGGCTCTTTCTATCTGCCCCGGATGGTCCCTCTCCTTGCTGTCCGGAACCCTCCTAGGACTGCCTTGTCGCCATGGACCTACATCTCATCCTTCTGATGCCTAGCTCGCCTCTCACATCGCGGTTTCAGCCACGGGCCCATCAAACCCATCGCAGGCCAAGGCCACCACCGGACAGCAGGGTGAGTGAACATCTGGCGAGGTTGTACATATCGAGTTGAACCCCCTCGGATCGCAATGCGCTACATCTTTCTCTCTCATTCTTCAAGGCCACTTCAATCGTACATCATGAGTTGGGACCACTGACATACCGCAGGCTGATTAGCATGAACCTCACTCACACACCGGACACCACAGAGAACGTTCATGCAAGCCGCTGGACATTGCTTTTTATTGGTTTCCATCCGGACCACTGGACCTGCCATGAGCCCACCCTGGGTCTTACCTGGACTGCAACCTATGGACTCTTGAAACCGATGTCTCTGGAATATGAGCTCGGCTCAGCGACCGTGCCCCCGACCTTGGAATGATGGCCAGCAGCGCCTGGTCATTCTCGTCTCCTACTCTCGACCGAGAGTTTGAGACGCAGGATATCACCGCTCGCAGCTAGACTGTGTTGTTTTTACATTCTGGTCGCTACTGCGCTGAATGTTGGATTCTCGAACAAGGAGAGGAACACACGGTAAGGTCGAGCGACATTGCTCCCCCGACACTGGACCACATTTTAGGACAGGCTTGTCCCGCTCGCATCCGCGTTTCAGCGCCCGGCGTTGCTTTTCCTTGCTTGTCGGACATACATCGCCCGTGCTGGGTGCACTCGGCACAGCCTGATTCCAGGAACATGCCGTCGACCTCTACTTTCACATCACATGGTCCGTCTTGATTGCGTCTTTTTACTCGGCCGAGAGGACAACCCAAACACATCTTGAATTTCTGCCGCGGATCGTCGATTGTGCTCGAATCACCAGGCAAAGGAAAGCCTCGTCTGGAAATTAATGAATATCAACAACACTTCAACCCATGGATACATCTTTCTCTCTCTCTTTCCCGAGGACCATGGACGCTCGGTAACAGCATGGAGCTGCGATTGTTTTTCTCAAGCACTTTCAAAGGATAATCCCCATGGATCTCGCTTTGCCTGGACACCAAATTTTGCCGCTGGGACACCTCAACGAACCTGCGGCTTTTTGTCATTTGTTAGTTGTTTTCCCACCTTCCTGCGGATGCCAGAAACTAGATACCGCCATGACGGTCCCGGGTAGCAGTCATTTTGAAGTCATTATGCTGACTCTGTCACTACAGTGTTCACTCCAGGACATGTTTAACTTGTGGGAATTTGTGTTGGTCGAATCTCGGTTCCAGCTAGTGCCAGTGGATTTCATTGTTACTGTTGCTGTAAGTTGCTGGAATTGCGTATATGGTGCGGGAGAAAAGTCAAGACGGGATGCCCCAAGGGCGTGGTTCTTCGAGTTGTTTCCTGGGTCTCACTTATTTCTTTTTTCTTTGCGTCCTCTCTTCTGTGGGAGAAGGGTATGGAGGTTAATGTTATATGCGGTGTGGGACCCATTGGATGATTGCAATGGGATATGGTTTGGGCGGCTATTGTGTTGTTTTTGGCTTTGCTTTTTTTCTGCTTGGCTGGCGCGTTGACTGATATATTGGTGGTGTTTGTTCTTGCAAACATGCACTCTCGGCCAATGCCTTCTGTGGGTTTTGGATAGTGATAACCAACGGCATGGCCTCTTGTTGTGGACTTCATTGGCATCACGTGCCATTCATCCCCTTGCTGTGTCTTATGTGTCCTTGTGTCCTACGATGTTGACGTGACTCAAGCTTCGTCATCGGGCTTGGAGCCCTGAATTCTTCTTTGTCCTGTGGGACGGACATATTGCACTATCTCGTTTAGGTTTTCTGTCAACTTGCTTGGGCTGAAAGTGGAGATTCGACGCCGAGATGGAGGGGCCATGACAACTTGGGCTTCAAGCTGCATCATGGATATCCGACACGGCCACATGAGCCCGGGTTTCCTAAAAGCTTTATCGGCCCGCGCCACCGTATGTACACACAGACGAGGTCGGCTGTCAATGATATGCTGATCGACTTGAGTGCTCTTTGCTAGCCGGCGTTATTGACCACCGTTTTGCTTGTTTTCTCGATGGCAGATAAGACAAGTTGGGCGGCAATGGTGGGGTAAAAAGGGGCCCGTGTGTCTCGCGGGGATCCCCTAGCGTCCAAGCTGATGCCTCCCTTGCTCACTCACGAGGACGAAATGGAGGTGGGTTGGACTTCTGTGGCTGTCAAAAAGAAGTATGGCTTTGCAGCCATTGCCGTCCCGGGGCAGATCATTCTGATTGCCGACGGGCCAGCATAACTCTACTTGATACCCGCCAAACATGCGCGGGGGTTTATTCGACACCTCAGGTTCAGCTCAGCCAAACATCGAATTGGCTGCTTCCAAAAGGAATGTGCGTGCTGCAAAGCCCTGGCACAGACCACAGCGGCCAACCATGGAGGAGTGGTGGGGCGGGTTTCAAGAGCGGAGGAGGGGCTCGAGGGGTTCCCAAAAGGCACCAACCGAATTCCCATGCCACAAAGGCGGTGAGCGGGATCTGTGACCAGGGCCCTCTGCCCAGTCGGGATAATCACCACCCATCCCGTGGAAGCCCCAGTTGCTCAGCCGTGGAACCCTTGAGAAGGAGGGCAGGTCCCAGGTTAAATACAGAAGAGGGTGAGACCGCCACCACACGGCATGTCGGAAGTTTTGGATGGGTTTTTCGCTTCTTGATGTCTCCCATGCATGAGGCCGGTCCACCCAACCTCATGACGGGAGCCCGAGACGGGTATCCATAAGTGTGTATCTACATACTGTGCAGGTACATACCCAGTTGTTTAGCGTATGGAAACAAGGGATGAACATGTCTAGCCTACCCGGCTTGTTGTAACTGGCGGTTCTGAAGACAAAGGCCAGGAAACTGTAGATGAGACTCTAATAATCACATATCATACGAATACACAGCACGAAAACATCCCATACGGCCACAAGAGCGAACCAACGATGACGCATTGTGGAAGTAACCTTCATCCGTCTTCCCACCCTACCACAGTAGTTACTCTATTTAAGCCTGAGGCCGCTGCACCCAAGGTCTGATGCGGCGCTGGCGGCTGGCTGCACTGACGGCGCCTGCGGCAACACAAGCGTGAACTTTCCCTCCTGCCCGAACCCACACCCACACTCCCAGGTCACTTCTGCCCCGCCATTTCGGGGCCCTTGCCGGCCTGCTTTGCAACCAGATTTTGGCCCAAATTTTTTCTGGACCCAGGCCCCTCGACAACCACCACCTACCCTTCTGGCTTCCAGCCATTTCTCCCATTCAAACCCGCCGTCCCTGCGAAGCGCCTTTGATGCGATAGTTGGCCCGACAGCTTGCCCACAATGGATGCCACCGCCATTCGAAGTTGCATCGCTGCGACGCTCGACGTTGATGCCGACGGCCGCCGGAGGGCTGAGCTTCAGCTGAAGCAGGTGCGTTTGTTGTTGTATGGGGGTAGTCGTTACTACCGCCGTTGCTGTTTGTTGTTGCTGTTGTTGTTGTTGGTCATTCATATGGTGGTGTGGGCGGGATGTGCCTTTCGCGCCGTCGACACACATCCCGTGCCCTCGAGCCGCCACCACCACCACCATCATCCAGCCCGCACGACGACACTCCATCGCCGGTATTCGCTACTTGCGTATCGACGCTAACCTTTCCGTCTCCCATAGGCCGAGGGCCAGCCTGGTTTTACAGATGTCCTGTTGGATCTTGTCCAGTCCGAGCAGGCTGCCAACCTTCAACTGCCAAGTATGCTGCTACCTTCCCCAACCTTGTTGCCGCCCCCTTCCCCCCTTTCACCCCTCCACGCGTGGATATCGACTCTGTTGTTTTATTACATGTGACCATGTTAACGCTTCATGCCATGTAGCCGTCATCTACCTCAAGAACCGCGTCAACCGTGCGTGGGAGCGTTCCGACTACTACCCGAACGAGACGGTGATACCCGATGACGAGAAGGCGCGCTTCAGGGACCGGCTGCTGCCCATCCTCGCCAGCTCTCAGAACCTGGTGCGGCATCAGCTCGTCCCAATTCTGCAGCGCATCCTGCACTTCGACTTCCCCGAGAGATGGCCGTCGTTCATGGACTACGCCCTGCAGCTCCTCAACACCAACGACCCCCGCTCTGTCCTGGCTGGGCTCCAGTGCCTCCTAGCCGTCTGCCGCGCCTACCGCTTCAAGGCGAGCGACAGCGATAGCAGGGCTCACTTCGACAAAATTATCGAGGCGAGCTTCCCCAGGTTGCTGGTAATATGCAACGAGTTGGTGAACCAGGAGAGCGATGAGGCGGGCGAGATGCTGCACATCGCGCTCAAGTGCTATAAGCATGCCACCTGGGTAGGTTTCTTGGAGAGAGTATGAGACCACACTCCGAACAGCACAAGTTAACAGTGGTTATAGCTAGAGCTTTGCGAGTTTCTCCGCCAGAGCACCGTCAACCTCGGGTGGTGCACTGTCTTCCTTCAGACCGTTTCTAAGCCCATCCCGGCCTCTGCCATGCAGGGCGACCCTCTGGAGCGGGAGCGTCATCATTGGTGGAAGGCGAAGAAGTGGGCGTACTTCAACCTGAACCGCCTTTACATCCGGTAGGAATAACCCCCAAGAATCCCCCATGGGCGGGGCGAGGCGATGGCTAACGCGGACGCAGGCACGGCAACATGCAGGCAGTCCTGGACAGGTCGGTCGAGCCTCCCACGCGGTTCATCAAGGAGTTCTCCGCCCAAGTCGCACCCGAGATTCTCAAACACTACCTCCAGGAGATCGAGAAGTGGGTTTCCAAAACCATCTGGCTCAGCCGACCCTGCCTTTCCTACACCATTGTCTTTATGGACGAGTGTATTCGCCCCAAGGACATGTGGGCACACCTGAAGCCTCATCTGACCAACCTGGTCACTCATTTTATCTTCCCGGTCCTTTGTTTGACGGAGGAGGATGTCGAGAAGTTCGAGGATGAGCCCGAGGAGTACCTCCACCGGAGGTTGAATTACTTCGAGGAGGTTACCGCGCCGGATGTTTCGGCCACCAACTTCTTGGTCACACTGACCAAGGCGCGGAGGAAACAGACCTTCGAGCTCCTCACTTTCATCAACGAGGTTGTGAACCAATACGAGCAGGCCCCGGAGGGAAGCAAGAACCATATCGCCAAAGAGGGCGCCCTGCGTATGATCGGGACTCTGGCCCGGTCATCCTCGGTAAGAAGTCGCCGATTGCAGCTCAGGTGGAATACTTCATTGTTCGCTACGTTTTCCCGGATTTCACCAGCGAGCAAGGCTTCCTCAGGGCCCGAGCTTGTGATACGATCGAGAAGTTCGAGCAGCTGGATTTCAAGGACCAGAACAACCTCCTTTCCATCTACCGCCATATCCTCGACCGCATGGCCGACCCGAAACTCCCGGTTCGTGTAACGGCTGCCCTGGCGCTTCAACCTTTGATTAGGCACGACATCATCCGGACAAGCATGCAGACGAGCATCCCGACCATCATGCAGCAGCTTCTGAAGTTGGCCAACGAGGCTGATATCGATGCCCTTGCCAACGTTATGGAGGACTTCGTTGAGGTTTTCGCCGCCGAACTTACCCCTTTCGCTGTCGCTCTCAGCGAGCAGCTCCGCGATACTTATCTTCGTATCGTCCGGGAGCTGCGGAGAACAGTGAAAAGCGGGATGACATGGACAACGAGTTCGGTGACTATCTTGATGACAAGAGCATCACGGCGCTGGGAGTGCTTCAGACTATTGGCACTCTGATCCTCACCCTCGAGAGCACCCCAGACATACTCCTCCATATCGAGAGCGTTTTGATGCCTGTGATCGAGATTACGCTGGAGAACAAACTCTATGGTAAGCTTTATTTTCCCCTGGCCACCATCTTGATTACTTCTGACACGCGAGTTCCAGACCTTTACAACGAGGTGTTCGAGATCATTGACAGCTGCACCTTTGCCGCCAAGCAGATCTCTCCCACCATGTGGAAGGCATTCGAGCTTGTCCACACAACCTTCAAGTCCGGCGCTGAGCTGTATCTCGAGGATATGCTCCCCGCTTTGGACAACTTCGTCCAGTATGGTGCTCCGCAGCTCGTCGAAAAGCCTGAGTACGTCGAGGCCCTGTTCGGCATGGTCTCGGATATGTTCACAGATGGCAAGGTCGGGGGCGTCGACCGGATATGCGCCTGTAAGCTCGCCGAAGCCATGATGCTGAGCCTCGTGGGCATATCAACAATGCCGTCCACGGGTTCATCAACATGGCGATGGGCGTGCTCGTCAGCCAAGACGTCAAGCTCAAGTCTACAAGGTTCACCTAGATGGAGATGGTCATCAACGGCATTTATACGACCCCATCCTCGCGCTGCAAATCCTAGAGGCTCAGGGCTGGACGAACAGTTCTTCAGCCTTTGGTTCGGAAGCATGACGTCGTTCACCGGGTGCACGACAAACAGCTGTGCATCATGGCCATTATTGCACTCCTGAACGTCAAGTCCGAGCAAATTCCGCCCAGCATTATGGTTGGCTGGCCGAGGCTCCTCCAGGTTAGTCCCATACCCTTATTTGCGCCCTTAAGAAAGTGATAGCTGACAACTTGTCAGGGCATCAAAATCCTCTTTGACACTCTCCCCGAGGCAATGTCAAGTGAGTAGAAATCCCGGCAAGTTTACGAGTTGACCTTAACTAACGGCGTACAAGACCGCGAGGAGGCCCTGAAGGATGACTTCCAATTCGAGAGTGGGACTTACGGTTATGATGAGAGCGACGATGAGTGGGACGACGAAGAGGCGAACTGGAACGGGGGTGAGAACGAACAGGAGCAGCCCGCCGCCGAGGGCAAAGATGAAAGCACAGCCTACTTGGAGTTCCTGAACGAGGAGGTAAGTATGCCAATGGACATTCTCCCGTGTCCCATCTGGCTCGCTTGACACTTACGGGTACCTCAGTTTCAAAAGCTTGCTGACACGCACCGCAACCAGGCACAAAAGCTCAAGGCAGCAGACCTTGAAGAGTCCGACGATGAGCTCGGGGAGGACAGTGTATTGCTGGAGTCGCCACTCGACCGGATCGATCCTTACCTCGCCTTCAGGGATTCCTTCAAGAGTAAGTGGTTCCCGTCACATCATGGAAGCAGCCTCGCTAATGCCGTTTGCAGAATTGCAAGAAGAACAGCCTCAGTTCTGCGCTGGCCTAATGACCCACCTCTCCCCCAACGACCAAACGGCTCTTCTTGAGGTTTGCCGGAGGGCGGATACCCAAGAGATGATGGGTTTGCAGAGCCCTTTCCCGATGAACCGGGTGCGTGGAGCAGCGAACGGCACGAGCTAGAAGCCCATGTGTTTGATTTAAGCTCAGTCATACCACAGCACCCGGCGGCGACCGATTAGGACACCCGCTTCAGCTCTCCACCCAACACACAGCTATCCCCGACGGTCAAAGCGCAGTTTTTGCGAAGAATGGAGCCAGGGCGGACCTGACCCTGCCCGCCCTGGCTCAAATCGCAATCGCATTACCGCGAGGTATAATGAGATGCAAGGTTTCCAACGACCGTTTATGACATGGAGAACACACGGCGGATGCTCGGGTTGTGGGGGGGTTGGCGGCAATGTCGGGCATGGACCCTCCTCTGGAAACATGTCTGGGTCATGAGGATGTCGCCGATTTTCGCGGGCGCGTTAATGTTTATCACGGCTCTGGACGGGTATCTGTTTTGCTTGTTCTGCTTTTTTCCCCCACGGTATCTGGTCATTTACCCCTATTCCCCCTTGGTCGGTAGATTCAAGAAGATTTTAGTCTGGAGCTGCGGAGCGACGAACACCGCCAGGTTTGGCGAACACACACACAAGACAGGATGAAAAGAAGAATTCCAGATCCAATGTCCCTTATCGGTGGTGTTGTACTGCGTCTTGTTCGGGAGTCCTTGCTCTTGCTGATGCCGGATGTCAGTACACGGAGTAATAAGACGGCATCGTCATCTGCCATACCATATATCCTAGCTTTAGCTACATAGGTATTCACAAACATCCTACCAGAGTCTCTGGCCATGTACGCCAGTCCCTGATGTGTCTGTATTAGGTCACATCCAGGGTATCATAAACGGCATCACGATCCAGGGAGATGGGAATTTAGAAGTTAGTGCGTGAGCAGAAGTATCAACTGTGTCGTAAGTCATGACATATATATTTGGAAGTCAAATGTCTATCAGTGTTAGGTAACATAGGAGTGAAGACGGCCCGGGGAAAGACAGAGGTTAGGACAAGCGATCCTGTGCTTCCGCTTGCTCTGAGCTTCAATGAGATCCTTTGTTGTCCTTCCCCGTGGCGTGCCGAGGTTTCTCTTACTTCCCTCCTCATTGCAACTATCATCAAATGCTAGCTTGGGTGGATGTATGATAAGCTGGGATTCTGACTGAGGAGTGTTGCTCTCTGCCAAGTGGGATCTGTCTAGAAGGAGTAAACTTGGACTGCTCTTGATCCCCGGGCCATCCACTCAACAAACCACCCGCCACGCTCCCCGTTACTTGGGAAGGAAGGCTGGACGGCAACTCGTATCGCCATCTCAAGAACATCAGACATGTGCTTATTATAATTATGTGTAGCAGAGGAGCAGCCGAACCCTTGGCCACCTCCGAGCAAACAAGTCTAACGTAATCATTCTTTCCCCTTCACCTCCAACACCGAAACGCCCGTACACAATAAAGAGACAAAACGCTAGCTTCAGTCGCTACCATCAGCGTTTTGTGATAACGCAGCTGATCTGCGCTCTTTCCATAATATGCGATCCAAACCTTGGGCTGAGAGCCTAGACCGCCACCGCCACCACCACAAGTCACGGTCACAGTCACAACCACGGTGTCGGCATGGCCGTAAGCCAGAACCTTGGACCAGTTGTGTGTTCTGGAATGGTTCCACAGGACCAGACACCCCAAAAACCGCAGTCGATACACACTCTCGGTCCATCTTGGCAGGGCTCGGCGGGCAGGCCAAGAGAACGTGTCAACGCCTCTTGACCGGGTTTGGGTGGTTTGAGTGGTTAAGGGCAAGTCTACGGGGCCTAGACTGGGCTCGTGGATGGCGGGATGAGGGATGATGTGAGAGAGGAGGGAAGGGTTTCCAGCGTGTTATCAGGTAATGATTTGGGAATGGTAACATCTTTCGAGGTTAAGTATGTATGTATGTAGTTATGTACACATCGTGTAATACAAATAAACACACCGGTCATCTCAGGGCTGGAATATTGCTGCCGAGCATTTCCTCTCCCGAGACCGAGGGGCGTCATGCATCGCCATCGCCATCGCCGTCGCCCAGTTCCCGCTCGTGGGTAACACAAAGCCATTGACAGGGGGTGAGCCGCTGCGAACACCCGGAGATATTGTGGTACGGTTTGGATATTCCGTGTTGTATCATCTACATACCCCCTTCCAAGGTTAAAAAGACGGGCATCGAATCCTGGCAACGCATGTCGGCACTGGGCTGGATGC
Source organism: Chaetomium olivaceum (assembly GCA_039881045.1). Taxonomy (NCBI): domain Eukaryota; kingdom Fungi; phylum Ascomycota; class Sordariomycetes; order Sordariales; family Chaetomiaceae; genus Chaetomium; species Chaetomium olivaceum. Next base: position 279,266 of record JAYWVB010000020.1, read on the forward strand.
AAAAGTGAGATGGACCCATCCATCCACCCAAGTCAAATCCCCCGCGTCTCACTGGGATGGGAACGCCGAGTTTAGTGACCCCCACGTAATGCAGAGTCCGTCTCATCGATTCCGTCGTCGTGCAGCTGGCCAATGCTTGGTTTGCGTTCGACTTGTCAAGCAAGACCTTTAGCCGGCACCCCTCAGCGGGAAGAGAACGAGTAAACGATCGGGTCCGAGCGAGAGGAGGGATGGATCCGATGAATGGGTTGCAGCTCTGCCACCTAGAGCTGAGCAGAGACGGGAAAGTCGGTCAGGTCAGACGGATGGGGTCCCAAGAACCTGGGTGCTGGAAGGGGAGTTGGTGCAATCACCGTCCCAGGTTCCGGGTTTTCGCCGTGTTTCTCATGATGTGATGATGCCCGCAAGCACGAAGTTCGAGAAACGACACCGTTGACGCTCCTGCAAGATGGACCTTCGATCTCCCGCTCACCGATCTCTAAATCCCAATGGAACAGGGTGGCAAGCCCTAAGCTTCCAGACTTTCTATCCGGCAGCGCCCAGACTCTGGGCGTCTTGGCTGACGGATGGAAGGAAAGGAGGGTGGTGACACGGGGCTACAATGCTCAATTCGGCCAGGTGAGCCAACCGCTTGCCCCGTGGCTCGTGATTCTTTTAGCAGTGGAAGAAAGAAACACCATGAACGGGATTGCACGAAGCGAAGCCCAACCCCGACGCCGATCTCACCCGATTTTCTTCCTCCACATGAAATCCTCCCGTCCCCCAAGTCTCCAGCAGCTCGTCCAAATCGAGGAAGCCGGTCCGATCAACACCAGCCAAAAGAGTAACCCTCCATCCACCCCCCCCCAAAGGGTGCCCGCTAAATAACCGACGAAACCGCCAAGCAGCTGACAAGAAAACAAGAAAATTGACGCTGTCACTCCCCACACCACCACAACAGCTTTACGACGTACGCGAGGAAGGATAAGCTAAAAAAGGGTCTCCAGAACAGCCGGCCAACCGAGGGAGCCAGGAGGTGTCAACCATCACATCATCAGCCTTGGCCGCGCGACGGCGAATCCGTCCCGATATTCCCGCGGAGATGGGGAATAGCCAGTGAGGGGAAGGGTAACTAGCTAGGTTGTGTGCCAGTGAGAAAGAGAAGAGAACGAAAAGAGGCGGACGATGCTCGGAGTGTTCGGTAAGGTTAGGTCAGGTTATGTAAAAGCCCTCGATGCAGTGCAGCTTTTGCCTCGCAGGGCAGCCAGCAGCGTGGCGCCACATGAGCGAACAAGCGCACATCACCAGTCTCTTCAAGGTCATCTCTGCCCTACAACCAGCCAAACAAGATAGCGGGGCAGGGGGGGGGCTTGTTCGCAAAAGACAAATGTCGTGCAGCTAGACGGCGTGGCGTGGGGCACATGGGAGCAGAAACGCGGGGGAGGTTTTGGTTAGTTCGTTCTCGTCTCGCCGGCCTTCTGAATCCTGATGTGGTGGGACATGAGGGTCTGGGGAAACCTGGAGAGAGATCTTCTGAAAGCCACTCGAACACACCCCGAGCCCATTTCCCCTTTCGGTGGTTTGACCAGTCGGTGAGGTGACATTTTCCTGGCAGGGCATGCTGCACGAAAGCAAATCCGGCCATCATGCTGCCTTACACAGTAACGAATCCCGCGCTCTCTCGTAATTCCCATCAGTTGGTCAATTCTCGTTACATCGGAGCGTCAAACACACAACGCAAGATCATTTGTCCACTTTGCCTGGGATTGGGATTGCGGGCACGCCGCTCTCCTTGCTGACCGCCCGGGGCCAAACTCGGGATCAGCTGGTCTCGATCCTGAGCATTGTCGATCGGACGGTGAGCTGACTCGGCTCAGCTCGGTTGAACACACCGACGGCGGGGGGAGGCGGCGAGGTCGGCCCAATTGTGTGGCAAGCTGCTTGTTCCAGAGAGAGGCCGTGGAGCCAGGCCGTCCCACCCTCCTGCAGCCAGCGGGGTGTTGCGAAGTCAGATCAGTATGTAGGTACATGTACCAACGACACTTGTCACATCCAACAACAAATAGCGCCTTTGGGAAATCCAGAACGGGGTTGACTGAGTGTCAATTTTTTTGGTGTCTCTTTGAGAGACGGTTTCGCCGAGGAGGAAGCGACAGGAAGTGAGAGAGAAGGACTCATCACCCCTGTGCCTCCTCCTTGCCCCTGCGACAAAGAAATCTGTACATGACACAACGCGCGACGGCGCCATCTACCTTATGTAACAACACTCAAACATATGTACCCAGCGGCGTGTTGCTGCCGATCCAATATCCTCCTCTTATCATCATTAAGAGACTAGCCTGGGGCTAGTGCCGACATCCCGACCACGGGCGTGACGGCGTGAGGAAAGAAGGCAAAACAAAGAGAAACAGAGCTTTGCAAAAAGAGGCCATGTCAACAAATCTATCTCGCCGCCCGCAGAGGCCCGTGAGAAAAAAGGAAATGGAAAAGAAACCCGCCCAATGATGTGCTCTCGATGATGCACCCTGAGCCCCGTGTAACGCCGTGTATGTTTTGCAGGGCTATCCCGAACCCCCCATGAGAAAAGACCCAGATAATTGAAAGTTTTAATAAAAGCAAGGGAAAGTCCACACCGTTCTTCGGTTCTCCGGCCCTCCGGCCATGTAAGGCGGCTTTTAATAGCCAGCGCTGCCGGGCATTTTGCCGAGCGAGTGGCTGTTGTGCGCGACAGGAGGTAGGTGGTTATGGCAGTAGATCTTCTTGCCGCTCGCGCGGTTCTGGCCCGGCTTCTTGGAAGCATCAATCATGTGGGCGGCGTTTGGTTCGTCGTAGCTTTCGGGCTGGCAGCACTCAATGTTCTTCACCCATCGGTTGCTGATCACGTTCGCTATCGAGATCCGCTTCTCCGGATCCGGGTTAAGCATCTGGAGGAGGACGCGCCTCAGGGCCGGTGGCTTCACGAACGTGTCGAAAACGAAGACGTGCGGGTAGTCCATGTCGGTGATGACGGTATCGGTAGCATCGGCGTGCTTATTCGTCCACTTCTCCCAGCCACGGACAAGACTGGCATAGGTTTCCCGCGGCGAGGCATTCGGCGAGAACTCGGCCTTGTGCCACAGGGGGCCACCGAAAATGAGATTGACCATGACGATAGCTGAGCTCCAGACATCCAAGCCCCGCGGGTCATAATCGCCCTTCTTTTGAAGGACCTCTGGCGAGATATAAGGCATGCTGCCGCAGATGCCCGGGGCGCAACTCCGCACCTCACCCATGTTTTTCCCGCACTGACCGCCGGCTTCCCTCAGTCCTGGGTGAATGCCCGAAAAGACCTCCGAGACACCAAAGTCGGTGATCTTGAGCCTCGAATCTTTCGTGATGAGCAGATTCTCGAGCTTGATATCGCGGTGAGCGATGCCGTTCGAGTGGAGGTAGTGGATGCCCGTCACCAGCTGCTTGAAAAGGCAAAGCCGGTCCTTTTCCCTGTCTTCGGTCTTGAGGTATTTCTTGTTGACCAGGTTGAACAGATCGCCGTCCTCACAATACTCCATGACATGGTTCCAGCGGCCGTGGTCGATGCAAAGCCGTATCGTCTCGACGATGTTGGGGTGGTGCAAGCTCTTGGCCAGCGTGTATTCCGACTTGATCTTCTTCTCATACTCCTCGCGCGTCTCGCTCGATGACTTGCCCCTAAACTCCTTGACGGCGAATAGCTCACCACCGGTTTTGGCCACCATCAACGTGACTTTGGATGTCGCGCCCTTACCCAAGTGTTTGCCATGCCGACCCAGCAGCTTGTGCTGGTACTCGAATTCCGACGCGAGCTCGATCACATCCACGGTGAAGTCGTCGGGCAAGCTGAGGCTCATGCGACGAGCCTTCACGCCAGTGCCCGTCTCAGCGGGAAGCCCCCAAAGCGATCTCTCCATGTGAATGGCCTTCTCCGAGTCTCCGTCCGCAGCCGGCTCCTGCTTAGTATAATCGAAACTGCTAGCGCGCCGCCTAAGCTGCAGCTCCTGTCGCGAGGGTGTCTCCTTCCCAACGGCCGGGCGAGACCGTAATGTGAAGCCAGTCGATGTACGCGGCTTTTTCTTGAAGAAGGCGTCTGATCCCGGTATTGTTGGCTGTGATGCGTCCTCCTTTGACTTGACGGTCATCTCGAGCGGCGAGCTAGGCGATGGCGGTGAGTTGGAGCGGGTGGTAGCCGAGCTCCTGTTCATTGACCACCGGCGGTTTGGCATCTTTCGGTGGGCGGCCTCTGGTAATTGTAAAGTTGAGGCGGTAGTACTGCTCGCAGCAGAGTCGGTACCAGCTTTGTCAGGCTGCGACCCGACACGTTTTAAAAAGCTGGACATGGTGCGCCTGAAATTCGAAGATGAGCCGAAGGTCGAACGTCTTGAAGAAAGCGCGCCGGTGGGTTCTAAATCGGGCGAAGCAGTTACAGGAGTGGGCGTTGTGGGAGCGGCTGCGCGGGGGGTTTCCTGCGGGCTTCTCGGTGCCTTTGGCGGGGTGGTGGCCGATGTGTCAACGACAAGGGGTGGCTTAGAGCCGAGTGCGGCGGGCTGCTGAACGGATGAAAAGGTGCCGGCGGTATGATCCGAGGCAAGCTGTTCGTGGGCCGCGTCCAAGTGGCCGTCGGGGTTCGCGAGGGTCTGGAAGTCCTGCGACTGGCGGCCGCTCACGGGGTGACGGGCTCGTTTACTGCTTCGCTGTCGGTCTCATCGCATTCTTCCGGAATGGGATCCGTCAGCTCGGTAGGATATTGCCGAGGCGAAGACGACGAGCTTGTGTTGTGAGAGTTGGGGTCACACGCGTCTGGAATCCAAAAAGTGTCAAATTGGCTACTTTATTTCCCAGCGGAAAGAGCAGCGAGAGAGTGAAGAGCGAAAGCTTTCTCGCAGCTCGGACTGAGGACGGGGTGTAAATACCTATTGAAGACGGCTGCGCCGGTGCAGCCAGCAACGAAACCGCCATTTTGGGGGAATGCCGTCAGACGGCAGCCTTTCAGGGGGCAGGAAAAGAGGGCCTTGATCCCTTAGGACAAGGGAGAACGTCAGGGCCCTAAATGCCACTGGGCGACTGCGCAAGGGGCCGCTTTTTCAATGGCCGCCGAAACTGGATTTGGGGCGAGCCAGTTGGGGGTGACTAGGTGCCTCGGGAAGCCGGTTTAGGGGCCTCGCGGAACTCCCGAGTCGAGCTGGAGGCGCGGTTTGTTGCACGCCGCTTTAGCTTACTGCAAGGCGCACACCACCTTCTCGTTCCTCCAATGCTTCTCCAGCGTAAAGAACTGTCTCGTGGTGATTTGTATCTAACCCAGGACGGAACCGAAACCGAGCAACAGAAAGGCTGCTGGAACGCTTGTTGACCAAGTACACACACCACCGAATAAAAAATGGGGCCAGGAGAGGTTTATATAGGTAGGCAGTGCCGCGCAATGTGCTGGTGTCGCTCCTTGCTGCGTCACTTTGGACCGTATCTGGGCGTGGTCTTGGAAGACGACAAATGGCTCGGTGCCAAGGCTGTCTTCCGCTCAGGGCGAGATTTGTGTAGCCCCGAGGAGCAGGCGTGGCGTAATGGCGAGGGCACGAAAGGAGGCCGAGATCTACACTTTCGGCTGCCGGTAGGCTCGGGGGTTCTTGGCGATGGGAGAAAGCTCGAAGGGGAGGAAAAGGGAGCGAGGGAAAAAGTGAGCGCCCCCTGGCGAGTATTATAACGGCATTTCGAGAACCGAGATGGTGGGAATCTGTGGGGGAATGGGGAAAGGGTCGCACTCCTTTTTCGCCTCCTGCAAGAGAATGGGTTCGGCGGCTGGGATGAGCCGCTGAAAGTTGGAGGGTTTCCCCAAGAGTTTGAGGGATTCCGTGGTGGGTGGGGGAAAGGCGTCTCAATGTTAGCGTTCACTGGCGTTTTAGCGTGAGTCGGATGGATCAACGGAAACGATACGGAAACGTCGTCTCTCGCAAATGGCAGGGCAGCGCCGAGCAACCTAGCAGCCCAGTTTCTCTCGGTGTCTGGACTTGTATCGAGGGCGGGGCACTCCAGGTAATTCCTGCGGAGAATTGGCGGGAGGTACGAAATTCGGCAAATGCATGCAACCAGCAAGCACCTCACTACAACTGCAGAGCTTACCCTTTCGAGCTTAGGTGCCTGCCTCGCCTGGAAAAGTCGGGCAAGTCGCGAGTACTTCTTTCCAACTGGAACGTTTGCGGGCACAAGATTGTGATCGCGGGGCGCCGAGGCCCACCCAAGGCACCGCGACCGCCGACCAAAGGCCGAGCGCCCAGGCCCGCCCCAAGGCCCAAGCCTCCATCCCAGCTTTGCCCCCAGGCCCCGTCGACAACCAACACGGCAATGGAAGAAGGCCAGCGGAACTGCCAGAATTAACCATGTTTTGGCCACTCCAGCAACGTATGGAAGGGTTATGGCTGCTGAGATAGGGGACCTGAGTAGAGGGAGGGACGCCTTGGGCAAGCACTGCCCTGTTAGGGCTGGGACCTGGATGGCGACCGGAGAATGGAAGCCATGGAGACGCTTACTTCGACGACAGACCTACACGTGTAGAAAGGCCCCCGTCTTTTCTTATCCGCCATTAGTTACAGCCCCCAAGTACCCTTCTCTTCCCCCTTCTAGAGTGTCTTGGATGTCGTAATTCAGGTTTTCCCGTAGTAAAACACGATCCGGCTCCGGGACGACGAAACCACACCGCCGGATGTTGGATCTTCAGTTTTTGCATCCGATGTACACAGTACACACTCACCGGGCAGGTTCGAGGCAGGAAGGTGGGATGACCCGCCCCCACCCAGCGCCGAGAGACCGAGAGAAGAGCGACCGAGATGGTTTTCAATGAGTTGCTCGTACAGGGGCAGATGATTGGCCAAAGCAAAGAACGGCCGGCGTTTTGGGCAAGCGCACCCCAACATTCATGGCAAGTCCCAGGTACGGAACCTGCAACGAATTGCTGCCAAAAATCGGCCAAGTACCTAGGTACCTTACCTTCACTTCAAGCACTGACTGCACTTCAAGCATGGAACATGGAACAATTCACATGACTATCATGGAATTGTTTTGTCATCGACTTCCGCATCTTTGACCTTCTTTGAGGGCACATTCCCATCCTGCAAGACACGTTCGGGACGGCGCATCGTTCTCTCCCGACTCGGAGCTGAAACTGGATCTGTCGCCAAGGCGCCGCGAGGAATGACCAAATATGCCGCAATATCCAGGCCGAGCCGGCTCCTGATGATCGTGTTGAAAAGAGGTTGATCGGAAGCAGATAACTTGTTCACCACATCGCCAACCCTGTGGCAACTCGGGTCTTGGCCCTCTGCGTTGTCTGTGTCCGTCAGATTCATCTCCTTCCAGGTTGCACAGACAGGAGAACCATGTAAATTGCAGCCCCAATAAGCGTAAGTTGGCACGTGCCCCGTCCCGAGAGCCTAATGAGGACTTTTAATGAAGCAGGGCGTTTTCAAAAGGCAAGTCTGAGAGCCAACGCGCCAAAAGGTTCAGCATATCAATCCGTTTCTTTTTCGCCATGATCCATGATCGCGTCTTGATTGTCGAGGCCGACGCGGCGGGTCCCATCACGATACGAAGTCACGCTCAAGAATGCCAAACCCCCGCAGGGCTCCACGCCATATCGCTCACTAGCGTGGGGTTCTCCAGATTTTGTCCCTGTTCTTCCTCTCGTTTGTCGACCACTGCGACCAGCAGGTCGCTCAAAGCAGGAAACTTTAGCGCGGTTAAGAATGATGAATGTCATCATGGTGGATGTCGTTGTCTGCGAGTCTGCTCACCCATCTCGAAACAAAGACGCAGACAACGTTCCCCGTTTCTACTTTTGGGTGATTCAGAATGGTGTCATCACAATAACTAAAACTTCCAGCACGCGACAGGTTCTTGTTTCAGACCCACTCAGTTATCAGCGGGCGGGCGTCTGCTAGTTCCAGCCACTTGCAACGTTCACCGTCAGCAGCGTCGCGCCCCTTCCGCCAGTTGCCTTGGGACTGGCGCCTCTGGGCGTCTTTGTCACTTCAACAACTTTAACCAACGCTCAAAGAACATCAGATCAATCGCGCATTTGCGATGTGCTGCCCCACGAACTGTCTGAAGCCAGCAGAGCTGGGGTACAAACCTGGTCGACGATCGGAGAGTGGCGTTTCTTGGTATGCCAGGGACCCAACAGGGGAGCCGTTGCCAAGGTCTCGGCGTCCATGATCGAGATGGAGAAAAGTGACAAGCTACTGTGTATTGAAGCTAACAAGCCTCAGGACTCGACAAGCCCGCTGGCGTACGCAGCGTACAAGTCGTCGCCTGCCCGGTTCCGGCCCGTAGGACGAGGCAAGTCTCGTCGGTGTCGGTGAACCAGCTCTTTCTGGCCGACACCTTGTCCGGCATCCTGAGCGCGGAACCAGGGAGACAGGCAGGCTGGCAGGCTGACAGGCTGAGGAGCACACGAACAAATAATCGCGCCCCCACGTCGATTCCCTTTTACGTCCACGGTCCAGGACAACTCAGTGGCTCGGTTGCCTTGCCACGAATCTGCACCAAGGCCCCCAAAGGCAGTCCCCAGACCAACAAACCGTCTCACCTTTTTTCGAGATGGCGCTCGTGGCCGCCACCTGACCATGCGCGGTCCCTCATCCTCGATTCATCACTGGCTTGCGAGACGGCCATCGAGAGGAGGGCAAGCGTCTTGGCGGTCGAACCAAGCAACAACCACGAAACATGCCCTTGGTCGGATCGGTACCTACACAGGCACGACGTCGCCCTTGGATGGGCTTGGGAAGGCTTGCAAGCTTTCCTGGCCGTCTTGGCACCGCGATCTCCCGTCTGGGCATCCTGCTTGTCTGTCTCGGCTCGATCGATTGCCCTCGGATGTGCCTCAAGAAACAGTTCTGCCGCGCGCTCGTGTGATGCGTTTCTCAAACACGGTTGATGGCAAAAAGACAACCGCTCTTGACGCCAAGCAAGACCTGTGTTGCTCGGGCTTTGATTGTGTCCCCATCACCCCCTACATCTCGAGATTCCGTCCGTCGTTCGGGTCTCGACCATCCAAGATACTCATGCCATGGTGGGTGGGTGCGAGTGATCTGTTGCCAACTCCTGCATAAGTCATCACACGACAGACGTGCGCCTGCCATGCCCAGGGCAGGCAGCTCATGCGGTGAAACACGAAGTTGCCCTCCTTTTCCCCCAAAGGACAGGACCGGGAACAAATCCGCACTCCATTCATTGCTGACTCCGACCGCCCACACAACCAGCGGTGTGGGTTCCGCTTTTCAGGATGCAGGAGTTGGCTGCAGCAGCAGAAACCAAAACCATGAACAACTCCTCCCACACAGGGATTTCTGCGCATCCATCCTGAGGAACTGGGTTGGGTAACACGGCCTGTGACCAGTCAAATCGTCGAGAAAGGGACTTGTCCCAACTTCAGCTTGCCCGCCCTCCATTTGAAACAGCGAAGTCCAATTGCGTTCAACGTTTAGCGATATGTATCAATACCGTTTCAAGGTAATGTATAGTTACCACCCAGCAAGTTGATTCCCTCCTTCACAGCCCTGTTTACTTGTCCACGTCAGGCCCGAATTTGCGGGACCCGTACCCTCGTGTCAGACATGTCATGTCAATCAAGCTGTGACCTCCAAAGCATCCGTTCAGTGTTGTGCCTGCTGCCACGTCTGTGGGCAAGGCTGAGCCCCGGGCCGCAACATCCGGCGAGTCCCCTGTTGAACGTTGTCCCCCACGATACTCCATATCTGTACATACATACAATGCACATACATACCGAAGCGGGTCTCAGCTCAGTACCTGCAGCCAGCGGTAACAAAGACGACTTGCCAATGGAAGCGGTCACTCATCAGGACGTCTAAGCAAAACGGCAATTGGTTGGGACCGTCGCGTCGGGCTCTTTGACCTCCTCCCCGTCCAGTGCGGCAGGTCTTATCGAGACGGTCATCCTCGATGAAATTCTATCTGCACGACCCTCCTGGTTGGAAAGACCAGAACGGTGGGATGTGGGGTGTTTCCACACACGCAGAAATCCGGATGGGCATCACCCATCACACACCACCATCTCGAGGCCACACCTCAGGCTCCCAGGTGTGCCAGGTGCCCTGCGGTGCCCCGGAGTGGCGCTTCGAGAGCAATGGGCGGAGCCCCGATGTCGCGAGACCGCTCATCGGGATATTCCTCTCGAGGCGGACCGCGGTCTTTGACGGCGGTGATTGGCGAGAAACCCGTCGCCCCCTCGTGCCCAGTTTTCCTTTATTTCCGGGCGTGCCGAGTTTGCCGGGCTCGCTGGCTTTCTGGCTTTCTCCACGGGGCTTGGCATCGGTCTTCTCACGGGCGGATATGACGAGCTCTTCTCAATATGCCCAGTTCCGGGCGATGGAGGAACTTACTAATGTGAGTTGGAGGGTCTGTGAGGGTGCCAGTCCCGGTTCTCGGGGCTTTCTCATTTGCGGTGGTGGGTTCGGCGGATGGCGACCAACACACCCGTTCCTTCTTTTATCATCGAATCGGGATCCCCCTTTCCGGTGTCTTGAGACAAGTCTGTCCCAAGGTCTTGGTTTGTGACGCCAGGAGTGGCAAACATCGGATACCGGGTGCAGTTCTGTCTTACAGTGCTTACCCGTTGCCGTCCACGCATGTCGAGCATGACCTATGGGGTCTTTTTGGCGGAAGCAAACAAGACCCAGTAAGCAGTATAAAATGTTATGGGAAACCCACTCGGGCTCAACCTAGGATTCGTCACCATCATCACGATGAGACACCACATGTACTAGTACCCAACGGGCCAACCTGAACACGGCCTCAGGTGATGGGCTTCCATACAAACCGGCGTACTAATGCACCTACCAATCTTTCGGCGACAACTTACCACGTGGGAAACTCGTTGGCAACATTACCAGGTACAAAACCTACGTCACATGTAAGGCAATTTAACAACGTCGTCCGCAAGGTAACTTTGTAGGAGATGTGGTAACCCCGATGTGTACACGGTACATGCCTATTCAGGCCGTCGGATTTAGGATGAATCATTAGTAATGAGGCGGCCACTCAAAGCAAATACACGCCGGATCACTGCGACCTTCAAGGATACCAACATTAGTGTGTAATATCACTATCCAGCGGAATCAGAATGGGATGCAACATCATGTGAGCATGAGCGTGGCATAACCTCTATTGCTGAGCTAGGAGATACTAGCATTTCATGTGTCCAAGACGGAGTAACTGTGTGCATATGGTGATACTAAACGGTCAGTCACCTAGTAATTCTCCCCCGACCATGCGAAAAATCAAGGTCAAGCGGCCCAGTTTCATGAAGATATTGTGAATGGCTTCCTTGTTTGGTGATAAGACAGCCATTGACAAATTGGTACCCGGTTACTTGAATCTCACCCTGAGTCAAGATATCGCGGCATTTCAGAGTCCCCTATCTCCAACACTTTCAATCCGCTTCGACCTAGAATGCAGAAGTTGCCGCTGTGTCTCAGATCTCACAGACTCGATAGTTATAAGAGTTATTAATAGCATGTTCTATCAAGGTCTAGACTAAAAGAAACCCACGATACCTAACTTCTGATTATGGTGTTGTTGCCGTTGTAAGCCCGTCTGGCCAACCCCTTCCCCATAGCAAAACATCCCATCATGGAACAAGATGCTTAGGACTTGTTGCTATGCGGGGACCAGGATCCGGTTTTCAAATAAATGCCTTGCCCTAAGCCCAGGCAATCCGCACGACACACCGAGGCCTTGAGTTTCTTAGATACTCTCTCGGCAAAAGATGGGCCTGAAAGGATCGCCTTGACCCATGCACTTTCAAAACTAGAATTATACTTAGAAGGTCCTAACGACACTCATTAATCCTATACTCGCTAGGGGTTGCGCGAGCTTTGCTGCGCCCGTGTCATAAAACGTGCTGTAGGCCGCAAAAATCAGCAGGTCGACATCGACGCGGTGGTCATCAGTACATGGTTGAAGTGGCACAGGTTTTCATTCGGCACCCCTCTTCATCGTTGAATCAACATGCGACACTCGGAGTGACTCAGCGCGTGAGAGGGGCCGACGGGAGATGGGATGTTCGAAAGTTGTTTGAATTGCCAAGAGATAACAGTAACAACAGGAGGAAGGTTACTGCTATGTGTCCCGCGGAGCCCTTTACTGAAGGTGGCTTGAGTGACCTGGTCTAGTACCACTTTCCTCTTCTCGTCCCACGGACCGACCCGGGCTTTGTCCACAAACTATTGTCTCACCCAACTGCCCCAGTCCTTGTCATGATAGTCCCGAAGCGAGCCACAATCACCGTGATCGGTTATGGCCTTTCGCTTTAACTCGGACCTTGAGACTACACGGCTGCGGTAGCGTTAGGTAAATTGCAGAGAGTACACTCCGTCGTCTGTCACCCATGGGGTTATGCAGTATCACGGCCATAGTCAGAAAGGGACAGAGGCGTAGCACCGAGGACGAGGAACAGAGATAATATTAACCGACTGTCGTCATCCTGTTCAGAAAATGCCTCGAGCGTCGTTGCTCAGTGGCTTGCGACTTCTCATTTCCCATTGAGACTGTGAAACGACGCCGAGAAGCAGGCACCGACTTTTAATAGCACTTTGCCATGTCACTTGATCGTCTCAACGTGACACTCGGCATATTCGGCCAGACAACCTACCCCATGATTGCCCTGAGATCTACTGAGCGCCGAGGTTTCAAGCTGATCAACTTGTTCAAAATTAGAGGGCGGAAATGGTTCCATCCCATGTTCACGATGCTAGCAGCCAAGACATAGCAAACTGCCCGGGTGTCTCTCATGTCTCGCCCAAGCTGTGGCTCTCTCACAGTGTCACCGATTGCGTGTTCAGGAGGGGCAAGCGGAAGGTTAAAGGGCAGAGGAATACCATGTGCCGGCTCCCACCCGGACATAAACTAGACGAAAACCCGCAGGATCAGGGGGAAAGGAACTGGCTTCCCTTGGGGATCGCCAACTTCCATCGCAGAGATACGAAACCAAGATATCGAGACCGAGGTTACTGTGATCACCTACCCTCTCCCACATTCACGCCTACCATAACGCATAAATTGGCCGCGTGGAACAACCCGTCAGTCTCGTACCTCAACGAATTTCACAATGTGCCACTATACGCAGGTCAGTATGAGTGTGCTTTAGTCGTCAAAACCTGATAACTCTGCTGACACTCAAACTCCAGCGAGAGTATTCCTGCGGCCATTTCCGCTGGCTCGCAACCAAGCAATGGTAGGTACATTTTTATACACTAACAGCTGTAGAACTTACCGGTTTTCTGCATTCTCGATTAGAAAGAGAAAACTGACTGATCACTCAGCGCCAAGTATAAGCATAAGAAAGCTTGCATGCCGGATATCACAGCTTTTGAGGAGAGGTAATGTCGATCTGGAAAGTCGTTGGGCACTTCAATTCGTAATGGATCCTGACTGGACCGACGACAGGCCCATCATCTGTGGCGAATGCCGATTCCAGCTGCAGCCTCTGCCACGGCCGTTTGTGCTTTTGGAGAGAATGTTGGCAGCGGCTCGATCTTGACCGCCTGACCACCACCTGCTGGATTGGAGGAAGGGCTGGATGGGTAGGAGTTGCGGTTTGTGTTATGGATGATACCACTGGGTTACTTCGGACGTTTGGCGTAATGGGGCGGTGGCTTTTGAGGCGAACAATTGGAACCGTAGTATTCGCGGTTGTAGAGCCTTAGTTATCATGGAAATGCACGTCTGTATTTTTGGACCGCTTACATCCGCGCTGAGAGTTCAGCTCGACTCTTGCAACTCTTGAGTCGTGCCAGCGGGTTCATTGCCTACGACCCAACACCGAGCACGTCAATTAAGCTTCGCTGGGAGTGTGGTATTGCCAAGACCGAGTTTTTCGGGGTCTTGGACCCTGAGAAAGCGAAGCAGGGATTCTTTAAACCGAGGATGCCAACACAGCGTCTGCCCCTCCTTTGAGGGGATCCCTGAAATGCCATTGCCCCAACGGCCATGGTGCGTGGCTTATCTTCCGGGTTGACAGTCATAAAGGCCCGAATTTCCAACCAGCAAGAGGATCGCTCGGCATGGGCGATGGCACGACACACGCAACAACGAAAATTTGAATGGCAAAAGCAATTGAATGAAGGCAATTGGAGGCAATTGAAAATGGGAAAAAGGGAAAAGGGAAAAGGGAAAAATAAGCACGTGGGCCACAGGGGTAGGTTGGGACGGCACTGATGGGTCGAGGCGGGAGGGATCTTGTGGGCTTGGGGTTTCGCTCACTGCCCGCACGCGGAGTAGCCGGCCGACAGCCCGTCGGGTAGTGAAGTGAACTGTGGAGTTGGAGAGTTGGAGAAGGAGAGCTGGCTGGAGCGAAAGGGGAGCGAAAGGGGAGCGGACAAGCGGTCGCCGGCTCACCGCCCCACAGTTCTTGAGAGTGCAGGCCCGGGGCGTTTCGTCACAGGCCCGCCGGGCAGCACTTGCAGGTTACCGAGACAAATAGGTGACAGGGCTGCCACGTCGGCGGCGGCCCTTCTCTCTCAGAAGAGCAGACAGAGCCTCGACAATTATTATTCGGACCACGCACCATAACCTTTCCATCGCCCCCCTCACCTCATAATCAACCTCGACTACCAAGTATCTCATTTAGACACTCAACTCAAGCGTTTCTGTCTTGGTTGTTCTCGGACTGCCATCCCATCCTTCGCATCCAGACGGAACAAGTAAAAGAAACAGTACGAACGAAGTACATACATCCATACATCGGATCCAACCTTACGCAATTGCCGAACAACGAATGTGCCCCGAGCGGACCTCCTCGAACCTGCGCTTCAGGTCGCGACATGCTCCATCGTGCTCCACATCTGCCAGCAAACATCGATTGACGTCGGCAACGGCGTGCTCATGCAAGGGGAACAGCTCCAACGCTGCACTGCACATGCATGACCAAGGCCTCGTGGCATAAACCACTGGAAACCCAATGCCTGTCATGACGAAGCTGCCCGCCGACTCTTTCTGGCCCACGGGCACCCGGGACAATGATATGCACATCCCGTTTCCCAACCTCACCAAAGACTCTTCTTCCTCGGTCATCTCTCCCCTGGCTCTCCCTCGTGGTGCCCACGGATACTTCGATCACGTCGTGTCCAACGGAAACACTCCCACACACCTTTGTCCCGTCTCGCAACCTCGGGGAAGCCAAACTTATTCGCCGCTGTCACCTCACGTCCTGCCATTCGCAAAGCAAGCACAGTTCCAATACGACCAAAACCGGTCGAGCAGTCTCCCGCCAACAACCCGCAACGGGATCACATCACCCAGACCGCCAGGAAACGGAGCAAATAGAAACCAAGACATGGCCGTTGGGCTCACCAACGGAATGTTGAGCCCACCGGGCAACGAGCCTGTTTATTCGCGGTCCATCTCGGCAGACGAGATGACTTCATCAACCCACGACTGCATGGTCCGACGGCTCCTTCAGCAAAAGGCCAGGATGCAGGAGGCTTGGGAGGCGGAGCGCAAGTACCTAGAGGCGAACCGTGAGCGAGCCGAGGAGGTGTACAAGGAAGAGCGCGCCCTTATGGAGGAGGAACGCGCCGAGTGGGATGCCGAGAAGGCGGCTTTGCTAGGGGAAATCGAGCGGCTGGGGGGCACCAACCCGTTGGCCATGAATAGCCTCCCCTTTTGGGCGAGAACCCCCTTTGCGAGTCTGGGCCAGCGTGAAGGAAGTCAGGGAACATCACGGATAAGCCCCAACAGCTCGCTGTCTTCGGAAAGGAGTTCGCAGCCCGTGGGCCAGAATGGAAAGCCGGCCGCCCGAAACGGATCTTCCCAATTACCCATCCCGGGGCCGAGAGCTCAGGATCTCGCTTCCCCAAGGTCACCAAACGGGCCCAGCGCGGCCACGGCCGACTTCATGAAACAAGACGAGGCGCCCGATACCGCAACCGACCCTATCCCGATCGTCGACGTCCAGGAAATTCACCCAGAGTTGGAGGGAATCCCCATCAAGGCTACTAGCGTAAAGAAGGCGACCTTCAAGGATACCGAGTCTCAGAATGGGTCCAAGTCCTCCAGCCCATCTAGATCCCCTCCCTCGGGTTCCGACCAACCCAAAAGCCCGCGGGTTAAGAAGGAACAAACCCTCCAAGTTCTGGCAGCCAAGGAAGCGGACCGCCTCACAATGCATGCTGGCCATACGCCAAGCCATTCCCTCTCGTCGGTGGGAACTGTTGTTTCCTCGGGGACAGCCACTGCGACGAGCAACAGCGGCGACAGTACTCCGACCATGCCGCATGACGATGTCGCGTTCAGTCGGAGCACAACCACGGCCGACGGCGGGAGCGGCGTATCCGGATCGCAACAGGCCATGGAACCTTTCTCTAGTGTCACAGACCAGCACGGCCACCTCCTCGCCGACCATCCCGAGCCCGTCTTTGAGCTTACCGAAGACCGTGAGCTGAAGGGGCCATTAATGGTGCGGAACATGCCGGCCCACGACGAGATCTTTTTTCAGAAGCTGTCAGACAAGCTGGAAGAGGTCAGCAAGGACAACGCGGCTGCACTACCGGCAGTGTTGAAAGACTCGGAGCCGGCCAAGAAGGCGGCGCAACCAGCCGCCACGGAGGTGAAGACGCAAACCGAAAATCAGCCCGGCGCGGATTCCGAGGCTGGCTCTGAAGACAGCAGCAAGAGCAGCCCGAAAAGCAGCGACGAAGATGAGCTCGACGTTCCCCTGAAGTTCAAAAAACGCATGAACTTTGGCGCGCCCTTTGGGGAGTTCCGGTAGCCACGGATCAGCGCTCGGTTCGCCGCCACGGCCAAACATATTCCGCCGATATAATATCTTTAACAATCACCCGGGGGTTCTACACATTTTCGCTTTTCATAACCCCCATCCAGCCGGTTTTATTTCATTTTTTATTTGTTTTGTTTGTACATGGACCTCACTCATACCCTCAATCACGGCGGATTTGGGCCCTTCACTACGCATTGGAACAGAGGAAAGGGGCATGGGTTACAAAAACAAACACATATTAGAGGGGCATTGCAGGAGGTGGCTGGGAACTGGAGTTCAGCATGGAAAGCGGAAAGCGGAAAGGGGAAAGCGAGGCAGGTTTGGGTGACTTGGGACGGTCGGTCAGCGATTGCGGGGATCATATTAGCATTTATCCTTCCTTTTCTTTTTGTTCTCTGTGTATGGTACAATACCCCCTTTTTTCTTAGTTTATTGAGGTTGTCTTGTGGAATGAGTGGCGGTCGGCCAGCCTGTGAGTTTAGATCTCGACTTTCTTTGCACCAAGACGCTTCAGCAGACGGCAGCGAGTTAGTTGCATTGCAATATATCAGGCCTCTACCCACAGGAACAACTAATTCAGACGAACCCGAGACTGAATAGACAAATAAAAAATTGTATGAGAATGTGTATTCCAACTGCTTATTAGAAGATCTTTCCAGGTGTATCCCAAACTCCTGCCCCTTAAACGCTACAATGCTGGGCCATTCTGGTACAGTACATGGACGCAACCCGTCACAATTATCCTCGACAAGCTCCCCCTCCATCCCCATCAGGCTTCTCCCCCCAATCAACCCCCCGTAAGGCATTCCCCCCATCATGACAGCTCCCCATATCGACGTCCCCTCCCCATCAAGACATCCTCTTCCCCCATGACATCTCCCACCATCAGACATCCCCCCTAAACACCCCCCAACCCCCCCAACCTCCCCCCATCCCCTTTCAATCCCCCCCCAACCCCCCCAACTCCCTCCAACTCCCCCCAAGTCCCTCGCAACCTCCCCCCAACCCGTCCCAACCTCCCCCCATCCCCCTCCAACTCCCCCCCAACCCCTAATCAGGACATCTTCTTCCCCATCAACTCCGCCAACTCATCCAGCAAATCCACTGTCTCGGCCGGACTCGCAATCCACGCCGTCGTGCCCACACTGCGCGCCCGGAAGTCATTGGCTCCCGCACTCAGGAACTGATCGCCCACATGCAGGGTATTCCCCCCCTCGATCGCAGCAGCAGCGCCCCCCGTCCCACCATTACCGCCGCCCGCAAACCACCGCTGACAAACAGTCACACCCCAACTCTTATCCCCAATATCCACAAACACATCCCGCCCGCCATTAAACGCGCAAAACGGCACCCGCCCGCGCCTGCCCGCACTGCTCAGCTCCAGCACTTTTTGGACCACCAGCACCGTCTCCTCGAGCGACTCGCGCGGGATGCGCGCCTCGGGGGGGTCGGCGACGATGCCCACGGCGCGGTCCTTGCGCATCAGCACGGCGGGCAAGTTGAGCGTCTTGATGCAGTCGCCGAGGGCGGCCTCGGCCGTGTCGAGGACCTCGGTGATGTCGCGCTCGTCCCAGGCGGCCATTTCCGGGGTCAGCCAGCGTTCGCGGGGCACCGGGGTGAGGAGGTGCGGGGAGGAGGGGGAGAAGGCAAAGAGGTAGTTGGCTTCGCCGCCCATGATGATGAGGGATTGTTTTTGGGCCGGGGTGAGCTCGGCCGTGTTGGCGAGGGCGTCAAGGAGGCCGTGCAGGCGGGCGTGGTACTTGTCGGCGGTGGTGTAGCCGGCGGCGGTGACGATGCCGATTTTGACGTTTTTGCGGAGGAGGTCTGTGATGTTAGACGGCGGGTTAGATACCGAGATAGGTAAGGGGGCGGGGGGAGGTGGGGGTTTAAGGGGGGGTTAGTTGTACGTACCGATCAGCCGGGGGACGATGGGGCTGGTGGGCTCGAGGCTCTGGCCGTCGTCGTAGAGGGTTACGTCACCGTCAAAGGTTGCGAGCTGAAGAGTGCCGTAGCTGGTCACGGCCATCATCTGAGCCGAGTTGAGTATGAGGCGGACGTCGTTGAAGGAGGGCGAGACGAAGCGGCGGGAGGAGATGTAGCGTTTGTGGTCCTGGAACTTGAAGCCGGCTTCTAGGGGTAGCCGGGTGAAGAAGGGCCCTATGCTGGGGACGAGGAGTTTGAGTTTGGATGGAAAGGGGTTCTCGGCGTCGTTCTGGTGGGCAACTGGGAGTTGTGAGTCACTGACATTTAGGGGGAGAAACGGCATGACTTACTGTGGTCGTCTATCATGACCTCGACATCACGGAGAATCTCGCTGTATCTCCGATGGGCTTCCTCGCGGGTCTGAGCCAGATCGGTCATGCTCTGCCTGTCGATGGGGCCATGGGGCTGGGAGTACAGCACGAACGGGACGGCAAGTAACCCCTTGATCCATTCTGGGTTTGAATTAGTGATGTCTTTATGAATGGCATGAAGCAATCGTTTTCTTTGTCCACATGCGGTTTATGGTGTTGCGTAACTGTCACTGTGGCGGTGAACCACCATCCCATCTCCGTCTCGGACCAGCTTCAGAGGGATGGGAGCTTCTAGGGAGGCCTTACCTATGAATTGATCTCGCCGGTGGGTTTTAAGGGCATCTGGTTGTCTGGTCAGTCTCTATCCCACGGTACGGAAGAGGGAAGGAAATACACACATTCAACGCGATAGCGAGTGGTCATGGTGTTGATAGTGAAGTGTGGTAAGATTGTGTGAGACCTGACTGGGAGAGAACAAGAGAAGAGAGAGGGTGTTCTCAGATAAATTGTTACTTAAGGTAATCCAGCAAACGTTAAGCAAACCTTAAATCTAAAGAATACTTTTAGAAAGGAAGGCACAGTCACCGCTTCTTACAAACACAAAACCAACTCCCGTTTGGGACGGAGCTATCAGCTGGCACAGGGCAGGGTTACAGGGCCACAGGGCCATGGTGGTCGAGGTTGTCGCTGGCACAACTGCGGGGCCGCGGGGCCTGCCAATGGCTGTTGGCGGATGATGTCACAGGGTCAGCCCGGTCCAAGTGATCCAATCAGAGTTACCCTCGAGATGCAGGGTTGGGACTTGGCCCCTCGCGGTGGCTGCCGGCTGGTGTCTTGGCATGAGATTGGGTTGCGCAGATCGGCACTCTCCGGCGGTCCATCGAACACTGCACTGCAGCAGCGGCTGGGCCTGCATCAACATCCATTTTCACTCCCAGGTTGCTTCCACGTTGACGGGATGAATGCCCCGGGTTGTTTGAGTTATCAAACCAAACAACTGGAAACCGAACCAAAAACAAAACTTAAATTTACCACCCCAGATATTTACACAACCCACCAATTCAAAGCCAATCCTAGCCACAGCCACCCCATATCCTCCATCCTCCCTCCTCCTCCAGACAAGCAAGCAAAACAACCAAAAGACCACCTTACGAAAAAAAAAAAAAACCCACACCTTTGTTCTTAACAAGCCAAACTACTCGTCCGCGTCCGCGTCAAACACCCCTCGGCACACGCCGTCTGGCACCCGGTCACGAACAGCACCGTCTTGGGCTCGCACCCGCACGGCACCACAAAGTCGGTCTGCACCTGGCATGTCGGCACCGGGCACCGGATCGGGTCACACCCTTCGGGCGACGTCGTGCGGGTGACTTTGGGGCAGGGGATTGATGATGATGTGGGTGGCCGGGTGGTGCTGGGTCGCGGGGGCAGGGTGACGATGCTGGTGACTACACCCGAGCGAGTGCTCGTGCTGGTGGGGGTGGGCCGGGTGGTGGTTGAGCGGCGCGTCGTGGTGCGCATGGTCGACGTGGTGGGGCAGGGCAGGGCCGACGTGCGGAAGTCGATTTCGCAGCCCTGGTAGGGGCAGGGTGCCTGGCAGGGGGCGATGAGCGTGGCCGTGGGGAGCGTGGACGGGCAGCCGCAGGGGTTTTGGATCGTGGTGCGGAAGGTGCAGTCCGTCAGGGGGCACTCGTTGCCGCAGCCGCGGTCCTGGATGGTGCGCGTGGCTGTCGGGCAGACCGCGTCGGGGGCTTGCGCGAGGGCTAGACTGGCTAGGCCTAGGAGAGCGGCGAGGGTGAACTTCATTGTGGATGGTGAGGTGAGCTGGTGTTTGGGTATGCTATCTTGCGTTAGCAGGGTGGAGAGAGCTTGGTTGTGGCGTTCAACCGTACCTGGAAGTTCAAGGGACTCTCTGGGAGTTTGGTCTTTCTCTGGGGTTGACGGAACGGGACGACCTGGATGTGCCTGGATGCGCTACCTTGTTCAGCTTGTCAACTGTCTCCTTTTCTCTCTCCCAAGTGGGACAGAGACCCGGTTATTATATACCCCAAACCCAACAAGCCCCCCGTCTTGATTGCGTTTCTATTTTTCGACTTCTATTCCTGTCATCCACGGCCGGCCCCGAGTTGCTTCCCGTCCTGGCAACTCTCCAGCTTCCGGGCTCTTGCCTACTCTATGGGCCCACCGGATGAAGTGATTTCCACTTATTAAGGTCGGCGCATCCCACCTGTCTCCCTGGATAGCTGCGCGTTATCACCGCACTCTATATCCCAAAGAGCGGGTGTGCCTGTCCCGGCCTGAGGGATATGCAACGCTAATAAGCTGGAGAGGTGTCATTGCCCTCTGCTTTCGGGCCGCGAGATGGCTCCTCGTGTTGCGGCGCAATAACGACGGTCAGATTTCTATATTCTGATGGACCACCCTCTTCCTCGGAACCAAGGGCAACAAAACAGCCGCCGGGCGACAGGCTGAATGAGCGATCCTGATGCTTTCGAGCCACGGCTGTTGCTCCGAGGACGGGCCGTGCTTCTTCCATGAATATGCGCCGACGTTGAGGTCCCCGGGTGGCGACGTCAAAACCCGTTTCATCTCAATCTCCATGCAGGCGCCACCTGCTCCGTTCCCGCCTAGTTCCCGCTTCGTCTGCGAGGCCACAGACGGCGGATGCAGGGCGGCTTGATCACGGTTCTGCGGGACATGTTGGTATACTATCGTGACAAGGGTGTATATCACCTCCATATATCCACAGCGGGGCCCGACATGCACGAACCTGCCAGGGTATGGGCTTTTGCTGTGTTTCCCATCCGGGTCGTTGGAGAGGGATCAACAGGTTGCTATCCGGGAGAGGGAGATGATGTTCGTCAACAAGGGCTTAAGGTTCAGGCGGCAGAGGATCGACGAAGTGTGCCAGGAACCCGCTTGCTTCTCCTCCATCTAGAATGGGACAATGCCATCACAGGCGTGTGTAAGTGAGCCAACCCGGGACAACAAACCCCCGAACGTTATCGATCCCCTGGACAGGACGGAGAATCTCGCTCTTGCATTCCCGCACCTATCAGATTACCATGCAAGACCACACTGCAAAAGTCCAGGCTAGAATCCTAACAAATCTGCTCACCCTGGCGCGTCCATCGATGGCTATAGTAGATTCGAGCCCTGGTATATACGTGCCCATTATTCCCGTCTTCAGCCTCCGTTTAGCCTGAGCTGTGGGGCCGGACCTGCACGGCTTCTCAACGAGCGGCCGTTGAGGCCAAGCAAATTCCCAATATAAGGTACCAGGCCTTTCTTGATATTGCCGCAATCAACGTTGGTGGTTTCTGAAATAGCCGTTCTTTGGTTGTCGTGGCGTCGAGCCGTAAGCGAGCGGGAGGCGGCGAGAAGCAGGAGCAAACCTGCACAAAAAATACAACTAAAGGTCGACATTGAGTTGGAAGAGAGAGGAAAACCATAGCTCTGATAAACAGTTTAGCCGTATAACGGGCGTGGTGGTTTCTTCGATAATTAGAAGTTTGTTACATTATAACCCCGATCGGTCTAACAAGGACAACGTCAGGTGAAAAGCGAAAAATATATAGATTAGTTGCATTCGAACAATCAAGCCACGCCCCTAATAATGCAATGATATGCGTGCGCCAGGTCCCGTACCATCATAATGTAGCACTTTATCAAATGTGTCCATGTATCCAGCTAATGCGCCATGCCTCGACTCCAAGGCCGTAACCGTAAACTCCGTATCACTCTAATCAGCTTCAAGCCGCCTGTGTACTGGCAGAAAGATCTGGTCCCGCCGGTTCCGCATTCTCCATCCACGCGGAATAGTCCTCGTCTTCGGCACTGGAACCCGGCATCCCGGCTGTGACGTCCGGTTGGGCCCCTCTGGTGACCGAGCCTTCCCCAGGTGACGACACCCCCAACCCTACGACGTCCGCCGATATTGGTTCCTCTGTCTTCAATGACGATGTACCAGAGTCCTCAATTTCGTCCACCTGCGGAGGGGGGTACGAAGGGCTATTCGTTGCGCTTAGTGGTGTGGTTGGCTCCGACTCAGCCGGCGCAGTCACCACCAGCATCCCGTGCTCATCGCCGTCCTCACTCTGGGGCTGCCGTCTCCTTAGGAGGGGCGGCGGTACCGGGCTACGCTCGCCTGCATGTTTATTGTGCTCAGCGTGGTTCTCTGACGACGGTGGAGGAATCGGCTTCCGCTTGGGAACCTGGATTGGCGCCGTGGCTGTTTTCTTCTCGGGCATCGGAAGCGGCGTCCCAGGCGGCGGGAGCGGGTGACCACGCCCCATCGGCTGACTGAGGTCGATGACTGGTGCGCTCTCATCAGAATGGTTGGGGTGTGAGGATGCTTCATCATTGGGACGACGCTGGAACGCGTTGAAACCCCATCGTTTGGCAGATGCCGCCGCGTTCGCAACAGCGTTGAGCGTGGTGCGTTTCTGCTGATCGCTCGTGCTTATGCCGGAAGAGACCGATGATGTTGTATCGCGGCGCCCGAAGAATCCCCGAGTAATAGTGCCTGTCTGGCCGCGGACGGATCCTTTGGTAGACAATGTCGGGGAGTGAGACCCGCCATCACTGTGGCTCCCAGTCGACGACACAGTGTTTCGCCGCGCTTGCGGTGTCTTGTCTGCGTCCTTCTCAGTGTCGGTAGTTTCCTTAGACAAGCTGGAAGACGAAAGGTTGGACGACTTGGAGGTGATGTAAGGCTTGAACGCGTTGGGGTTGGGCGATTGGGCCGGTGATGGGGCGTGTGACTTTGCTGACAGCGTCGCCATGGCCGAGACGGCCGAATCCCCACTCGGCGGGGAAGATGAGGGCCTGAATTGGTCCGCATTGGTTGCAATAGTCCCTACTGTGGGAGACGAAGGTTGTGCGAAAGGAGTAGAGAGTACCGGAGGAGGGGAGCCGATGTCGCTTTTTGCGTCATCCTTGACTTCATTCTTGATTTCATGCTTAACCTCGTTCTTCGCCTCATTCTTCGTATCGATGCTGGTCGACGACGTAGACGGAGACGATGTTAGGTCCGTCTTGCTCGCTTTGCTCGAGAGCTTCCTTCCAAACAACCCAACCGATGGCTTTTTGTCTATGACGGGCATGGTGTGGCTCTTTTCCATAGGCGGGAGGTCTGTCTCCTGGACCCCATGGGTCTCTTCGAGGCGTTCCACCTCACCCAGATCGCCCTCTTGAGCGGCGGCAGATTCGGGGCTCGCCGGAGATTTTACCGCGTCGTCCTGGAAGACACCGCCCCTCCAGACTTTATGTTCGGTGTTGAAGAACGGGGTATCATCCCAAAACGGCAGAACGATGGTCTCGGCGATCACTTCTTTGATGCGATTTTCGATCTGGCGAAGAATAACCGTGTACGTGATCTGCCGGGAACTGACAATGGGTTCGATGGTCATCTCGATCTTCGGCATTTGTTGAAAAGAAAACCATATGCGGTTGCTGGGTGGGGGCTTGATTTTGAAGAGTGCGTGACCTTCCAACTTTCGCAGGACGACAGCAAGAACCAGGTTGACTTCTCTTGCTTTGAAACGGGAGCCTAGGTCGATGCGGACCGTTGCTGCAACTTCAAGCCGGAAATTGCCCGTGTAGCGCACGTCGGCTTCAATACCACACTCCCCTTCGACAGTCAGGTCTTTGAGACGGGGGTTCGTGATGTACGGCGCTGAGTCACCCGTGTCGATGGCTTTTATGGCGATGTGGGATAGGAACGCTGGTCGTTTCACGCGGGATATCTTCTTCGTAAGCTTTTCCCTGATGAAGTTCTCAATGTCTTTGGTCTTATGGACTCCCAAAAACACTCTTCCAATCATGGCATTCAGCCACCTAGTCTGCATGTGTTCCTCGGATGAGTGGAGTTTCTGGACTAGCGAGATCATATTCTCCATGGCGAACTGAATGGGTGTCGGTGCCTTGCCTCCCGCCGTGCCGGTTTGTTCCTGATTTCGCAGCAGGGCGAAGTAGAAGTCCTCCTTCGCGGAGCAGTTTTCAGAGAACAGGTAAAATGGCTTCGACAGCTGGCTGTCCGGACTCAGTTCCGGGCCATTCGGCCGACGTGAGAGGCAGATGGCGTTGCGCTTAATCCATAGTTCACCTTCCGGCGTCACAGGCTCTCCGGAGTATATGCTGACGTCGTGGTGGGCGAGAGACACAACGTGGCGTACCTCGAGCTGCTCGTCATCGTCAAACAACATCAGGTGGCCGTGTCTGTATGGCTCGTTAGAATCGTGACACGAACCGGGAGAATGCGTCGCGTACCTGAGCACCACATAGAACACGTTGCCAGCCTTTTTCGGGCGCTGGCTGGCACCGTTCTTAGCATCCAATGGCCCTTGATTCTGTTTCCGGTCGAAGATGCTGCGGTACATGGTCTGATAGACACTGGGACTGGGCGCAGCTACCGTGGCCGAGCCGACAGGCGTCGCACGTTCAATCGGCTTCGCGTTAATCCCCATTGGCGTGTACTCGCGGCATACGGCGAAGTAGCCAGCCGCGACATCCTGGTCATGTTGGACTGTCCGAGGCTTGGTGCCATCCTTCTGTGCTGCCTTGAGGGGTTCGAGGTCGTCGGCGGGTTGAACGAGGCCGTCCTTGTCGCCGGACTCGGTCTGCGAGGGGTCGGCATCCTGGCGGTAGGGGAGGTTGAAGTAGGCATGAGCGAAGACGACAATCACTAGCAGCGGGAGAAAGGTTATGCCTCCGAGAAGGTATGTCAATAAGAAGGCGGACCAGCCCATGGCGGCGATTGTTGATTGCACTCAGTGCACTGTGGCGGCGGCAGAGTGACAGAGTGTCGGCCCTGCTACCTGCCAGACTGGACGATAACTTGCGGGCGCATCGATCCCAGTAATGCAACTCCGGACTTGGTGTTCAAGGAAAAGCGCAGGGTCGGCGCATTGGACTTTGGTTTCAGACGGGCCAAGTGCCAAACCAACTGGCAAGTCAGCTGTTCCTCGTGTTGATGACAGACAACCTGGAACCTCGCACTGGCGCAGCAGCTCCCGGGGAGTGGACCACGGTGACCGCCAGCCACAGGCAGCGCCGAGCGATCGGCCGTGCTTCCCCGCGCTGTCCTGATTGGCTAACAATCAACGCCCCGCCACGGATCAGGCAAGGCCCTGGTCTTCGCCGCGGTAAGGCTGAACAAAGTTCAGGATTGGTGAGAGAAACTTGGGTTAGCTTGAGCTTTGGTGGGATGACGCGATGGAAGCGTCTCAAGCTCGGCAAGTCCGCGGTAATTGGTTAAGCTGTTGGGAGAGTTTCACGCTCAATGTCTCATGAAAGCCTCATGGAAGGGCGGGGCTCCATCCTCACGCATGAGCAGATGGGTCGATGTTTTACGCAGTACTTAAGAAGATTGCGGTAGTTGCTTCAGATTTGGCTCACTCTTGGATTGTTCCCGTTAAATTTGGTTCCTCTCATGCTGCTGTTTTGTGTGGTAGCGCCCGAGTTAGAGCGAGCCCGTACGTCTGGTTGGGGCTTAACCAGTGATCGCTAACTCCTGACCATATCCCCCACGCAATCTCAACCCCGAGTCCTTGCTTCGACGGGCCGAGCTTCACAGTTGCACCATGTCGGATGGGCGAGGAGAGTGTTGCGAGCCGCTATTGGTCATGCCATTGGTATTTTGATTCCTATGAGCACTCCCGCATCCCAGACCAATCCCAGGCAGGAGATCCTTCCGTGCCGAACGCGATGAACCCCATGCAGAGAAAGAAGCAAGCCGTGTCTAACCCCACCAAATCCAGCACCCCACCACGAGTTCCTTTTAAATCGTGGTCTCGTACGCAACGGGGGCGACCGTCTCCGGCTTGTTGTCCTTGATTGAGATCGTCCGAGCCTCACGAGGCATGGCGGGCTGGCGCTTCAGCTGCACGGGCTCGCCCTCAACCTTGACCTTCTTCTTGAGCTCCGCGTTCTGCTTGACGCGGCGCAGGAAGTCGTCCCTTGACCGCGAGGGCTGGATGTGCTCGATGCGGATGTTCAACCGCTTCTCGAGGTACCTGTGCTTGACCTTCTTGTAGATGATGATGCCGACCGCCGACTTGGTGACGTTGTAAATAACGCCAGTCTTGCCGTGGTAGACCTTGTGCGCCATACTGTTGGTGTCCAACGTCAGTCCCATCATATTATGCAACCCCTGATGCGGCGCGCGTGTAAAGGCTGCGATCCCCTTCGCTCTTGAATTCTCCTCGATTGTGTAGAAATTCGGGTTTTCGCTTACCCCTTCTGGACGGCACCGTTGACCTTGATATCGACAATATCGCCGACCC
The DNA here is from genome assembly GCA_039881045.1 of Chaetomium olivaceum. Taxonomy (NCBI): domain Eukaryota; kingdom Fungi; phylum Ascomycota; class Sordariomycetes; order Sordariales; family Chaetomiaceae; genus Chaetomium; species Chaetomium olivaceum. Next base: position 306,619 of record JAYWVB010000020.1, read on the forward strand.
TGTTTACCAATTAGCGATCCATCTTTCCGCATCGGCCGTACCGCGCAGAGCGCCAACATACTTGTACGTCTTCAGGTAGGTCGAGAGCCTGATCATACCCTTCTCCCGGAAATTCCGAGAGAAGGCGTATCTCGTACCAGCACGGAGACCTGCGGGGTGACCCATCTTGCCTGTTTGCTGGGTATGTCGGCGTGGATCGATATGTCGAAGTCGGTGGTTGCTGCGGGCTGCAAAAATTGGGGATTTTTTGTGTGGAAGCAATCCAAGTCGGGATTTCAGGTTGGGTGACTAAGCAGGTGCGTGCGCCCCATTTGCGCTCCAACCAGCCCGCTATCGTTAGGGCAAGCGGTGCGATACGCACGGACCACCACAAATCCCCTCGTGCCTCTAATTTTCCCAACCTTCAAGTCGGCTCCCACTTAGCGAACTTTTGCTTCGGTCGACCAACCTTTGATAGCCTCAACGACAAGATGGCGCCTCGCTCATACTCCAAGACCGCCAAGGTCCCGCGTCGTCCCTTCGAGGCCGCTCGTTTGTGCGTTTGATCCCGGTTTTACTCTCCGTCAATTGCAGCCTCTGCGCGGCGGTCCTCGCGAAAGGCCGACCCTGCGCATGCTCGCAAACATCACCGGCCACTGAGCAGCAGCTTGTCTGTGCTTATGTCGATTGTGATCGTGGACTAACTTTCGGAACCCAGGGACTCCGAGTTGAAGCTCGTTGGCGAGTATGGTCTCCGCAACAAGCGTGAGGTGTGGCGTGTGCTCCTCACCCTCTCCAAGATCCGTCGTGCCGCCCGGTAAGTAGTCTTAGAGAGTTGGATTGTTTTTCTTAGACACGCAAGCTAACGGCTTCATTTCCAGTGAGCTTCTTACTCTCGACGAGAAGGACCCCAAGCGCCTCTTCGAAGGCAATGCCCTCATTCGCCGTCTGGTCCGTGTCGGTGTCCTCGACGAATCCCGCATGAAGCTCGATTACGTCCTGGCCTTGAAGGTTGAGGATTTCTTGGAGCGCCGTCTCCAGACTCTCGTCTACAAGCTCGGTCTTGCCAAGTCGATCCACCACGCTCGTGTCTTGATCCGCCAGCGCCACATCCGCGTCGGCAAGCAGATCGTCAACGTTCCTTCTTTCGTCGTCCGTCTCGACTCCCAGAAGCACATCGACTTCGCTCTGACCTCGCCCTTCGGTGGCGGCCGTCCCGGCCGTGTCAGGAGAAAGAAGGCCAAGGCCGCCGAGAAGGGTGACGGCGAGGAGGAGGAGGAGGATGATGAGTAAATCCTGTGACGATACAGCAAGGGAATGGTTGGGACTGAATGGAGCGGGCTACGAAAACTGGTCTGGGCAGGGACTTTTGACCTCTGCATCATGCTCTTACGCGTTTATAGTCAGGGAGTGGGAATGCATCAAGAATTGCACGTACACTACACCCCGCCGGTCACCAATCATTGACACCTTATTTCTTTGGGCCCTCGAGCCCAGTGTTCCCATGTCGTTTCCTGCAAAGAGGCGGGAAGATGAGTGCTTATTGAGAATAATGACTGCAAGCATGACTGTCAGTGATGTGATTTGAACAAGAATATTCGGGGTATCATTATGAACTATCTCGAGTAGCCTCGCCATCTTCTCCGTCCTGCCTGTCCCATGAATCGGCGTGTTTGACCACCTGCTTCCCCATCTCGCCTGTACAATAGCTATTCTTGACAAAGGAATGGCAGCATGCATAACCCCATTTGAAATCGGACCACCAACTCCCCCAAACGGATGTGTGGTTGTTGATCAGGACGTCCTCGGCATACTTGGACTTGGCCGCCTTCCTGGGCGCGCCCTTGATGAGGCCGGCCTCGTCGTACTCGACGAAGGTCTCCGACTCGGTGATGGCCACCTTCAGCGCCTCGGGCACCGTCGGTTGCTCGCCATACTGGCTGGCGAGCAGCTCGGCCCGTTTCCTCCGTTTCGCCTCCCTCTCGTCCCCTTCCCTCTTCCGCATCAGCGCGCCCGCCGTCGGGTTGGCTTGCAGATGCAGCGACGTGTCGCCTGTCCTCTCCTGCGCCTCCCACGCGTATTTCTGTGCCTTTTCGAACTCGGCCGCCTCGCCGGAGGCCCGGAGGAAGCTCTCCTCGGCAAAGAGCTGGGATGACTTGTCGCCTATCGCGCCGGCGTCGACGAGCGCGCGCTTCTTGGGGTTGTACTTGGCCGAGTCGGAGTCGAGGTTGAGCAGGTATTTGGCCGTGTCCTCGCGAATGCGCATTGACTGCTTGACCGTCTTGTCCTTGCCGAGCTCCGACTCCTCGGCGTACTTGAACCCTTCCTCGTAGACATCCTCGCCGCCCTCGTTCTTGTCGCCGCCGCCGTTCTGCCCCTGCAGCGCCCGCCGCGCCTCCTCGACCAGGTTGTATTCCTCGACTACTTCCTTGTACTGCTTCGGATCGTATGCCGCCCACACGTCGCGCTTCGCCTCGTAACCCAGTTTGACGTCCCGCACGGTGCGGTCCGCTTGGATGTCCTTGCCGTTGAACTTGGCGCCGACTTTCCGGGGCCTCTCGAGACAGCTCTTCTTCTTGTGGCCCATGGCACCGCAGTTCTCGCACGCACCCTTCACCCATTTTGTCCGCGCGGCGCCGACCTTCTTGCCGCCGCGCTCAAAGGTGAGATTCTCCTCGTCGTGGGTCGCGCGCCGCTGATGCTGTAGCGAGTCGTCGTGGTCGTTGAGCCCGCTGACGTAGAAGGGCTGCTTGCTGATGTAGGAGGGGATGTAGATGTTGTCTTCTTTGCGCGCCGCGCCCGCGCCCGAGCCGCTGTCTGCGCTGGCGGCGGCGGCTGCCGCGGAGGCCGTTTCGGGCCGTCGGGATGGTGGGGGCGGCATGTTTGGTGGGTAATGGAGTTGAGGTGGTGGTTGTTGAATACGGGAGGGTAATACGGAAGGGATTGGGGAGACTTGAGTTGAGTGATGAGGATGGTTATCGATATTGACTGGGATGTCGGAAGGCGAAAGTTTAATGTCACTGCTAACCCTAACCCCTGTACGAGTTCATGGTCTATGCGTTGCCTCCACTTACACCGTCGAGTCCCGGTTCATCACTTTAAAAAAAAACCAAAGCGTCATGGGAAAATAGCCGGACAGGTGCGCAGTTAACAGGACATGCTTGGAAACTCTTGTACTTAAGCGAGTGATATTTACGGTGCTTCTGCCTGGATTCTTTGTGTCTGAGCTTCACGTGCTTTGGCGACTCGCTGCTCCACTGCGGCGCGACTTGCTTGGAATCTCCAACCGCGTCGTTGGGTGAGGAGCGTCGCGCTTGGAGATACTTGACCTCATTGCCACGTGTATGCCAACCACCAAACTCGCTCCTAGTTTTGGTTTTGTTTTGGCAATTTCTGGCAATCCGAAAATGATAACATTTTCCTGCGTTGGGTTGCTCGACGCGGAAACTCGACACCACAGTCAAAATGGACGGGTTCCGGGTCCGACTCAACTGCATCGATCACTACCAGGCCACACCAACCCGATATGATCCTCAATTACGCCGAGATGCTCACCTCTCGGAGCCTAACAGACAGCCCAAAGTGCCAGTCATTCGCGTGTTTGGATCAACTGAAACCGGTCAGAAGGTGTGCGCTCACATCCATGGCGCATTCCCTTACCTCTACATCGAGTATCGAGGACCCCTGGACAAGGCGACGGGTGAGCGGTTTGTTTTCCTCTGTGATACGAAGAATGACTTTTCTCACACTTTTTGTAGTATCTGAATACATCTATGGCCTGCACCTGTCCATTGACCGGGCCCTGGCCATCAATTACCGCAGAGACCAACATCGAGACCCACAGAGATTCGTTGCCCGGGTCACACTCGTCAAAGGGATCCCATTCTACGGCTTCCATGTTGGATACCGCTACTATCTCAAGATCTACATGCTCAACCCGGTTGTCATGACCAGGCTGGCCGATCTTTTACTGCAGGGGCTCATCATGGGCCAAAAGTTCCAGCCCTACGAGGCACACTTGCAGTATCTCCTTCAGTTCATGACCGACTACAACTTGTACGGTTGTGACTACCTCGACGCCGAAAATGTTAGGTTTCGCACCCCTATCCCGGACCCTGCCGGCCCTGATGACCCTCCGCGGATTTGGGATAGTAATACCATCTTGCCTAGGGCGGTCACCAGTGAGCTGGGCCTCCCCCGGGTAAGCCACTGTTCCATAGAAGTGGACATCTGCGTTCAGCATATCTTGAACCGCAAAGCCGTGAAAGAGCGCCAGTTACACCACGATTTCATTGAACGGGAACACCCCATCCCCTCGGACTTGAAACTGGTACACAGCATGGCGGGGCTGTGGAAAGATGAGACCAAGCGCAGGGCAAAGCAAATGGCGAAGGCGAATGCGAAGGCCAAGCCTGCAAGCAGCCCGTTTCCCCAGGAAGCACTCGTTACCATGTCTGCGGATCCGCCCCATTCGCAGCCGCCGCCGTGGATTCACGAGGGGGAATACCGAGAGGAGGTCCGACAGTTGATTGAGCAAGAAAGCAAGCAGGATGGGACGGGGTTGACATTTTCTAACTACATCAAACCGGACCCGAATGGAGATGCAGTGCAGACTGTTATCCAATCTGTCGAGGACTTGTTCCCCGAGAACTTATTGCCTGCTCTGGGCCTCGAGCAAAAGTTGTTACAAGGACACACCGACGTGACCAGCAGCATCCAAGTTGACGAAAAAAGGCTTCTTGAGCTTGAGGTTACCGAGCAGGAAGGCCAGCTCCTAGAGGATTCAGACGAGGATCGCGCCAAGAAGGAACGTGCAAGTCGGCTTGGTCAGAATTTGGAGCAAAAGAAAAGCCCTACCGGCATTAACGTACCTTTTGCGCGCAATAGAAGACCGGCAGCCTTGTCCGGTGGCTTGGAGGAACAACCGCACAGGCTCATCACAGAGTTGAAGCGGGATATTAAGGGCCTCGACGGCGGTTTCGGTATCAGCGGACTACGCTCTGGCAAGCGTCCATCAATCCCGCTGCCGAGGGAACTCCTTCTGGAGGCAACAGCCCTTGAACTAACATCGAGGGATGTTGCCGGCCGAAGGGCCGCTTCTGAGGCAGCGGGCTCGAGTGCCCTTAAGCGTTTCCCTTCAGCCCTAGAAAACGACGCTTCAGTGAAGCGGGTGAGGTGCGATGATCAACGCGAGAGTCCCCACCAAGCTTTTGTTCAGGCTCCTACTCCCCAGTTGGGCGTGGTGACCGGCAAACAAGAACTCGTTGCCCCCCTTAGTCCGCTTACGGCGCTACCACCGTCGTCACAACCAAACAAGACCACGAGCAAAGGGAGTTCCCAGAAAACCCAAGGAAAACAGACCCTCAACTTCCCAGTTGTTAAAGACCCTCATGATCCGGATACAATATTGAGACTCAGCCAGCGAAGCGCCTCGCAGCGGACTGACGAGGGAACAATCAGTGGCTCCGCAAGAAAGCAAGTCTCTTTTGACCCTCTTGTGTCCGTCCAGGAAGTCAAGTCGAGCTCTGAGGCATCAACATCCCGGACACCAGGGACACTGTCACCGTCCAAGACCCCGAGCACCCCGCCACGTCCGAACCTTCACTGGAGTGGACAGATCACCATGTTTTTCGTCAACAGCACGCCGCCATCTGCAGCAGAGGTATGCTCGACCATGCAGTTATACGGGCTGCCGGATGTCATCTATCAGGATGCGTTTTACAGCAAAGATGATGATGTGCCGCCGAGGCCAAGGGAATATGCTGGGAGGGAATACCGGCTGGACGGTAACACCCTCCCTTACCTGCCCGATTTCGATCCCACAGGCCAATCCCCGGCTACGTTTGGGATAAAACCGGATCAAGCACCGGATCTCGCCCAGATGGAGTTGCGCTATAGGAAGCAGCAAAGCCTATGCACCCTACGGAGCTGGGAGATTGCCGAGCCGCCCCCAACATTCGCCGAAGTGAGCGGATGGTGGGACGAGAAGCAGAAACGCAAGACTCAGAACGCTGGTCCTGGTCGGCCACCACCCGCCACCCAGACGCAGAAGTCAGAGCTGTCACAGATTGTGGGGCCAACGCCAAAGAACACGCACGGCTTCAAGTACTCGCAGAAGCAAAAGTCCACCAGCGTGCAGCACGAGGCCCAGTACATGAGCACTATGAGCCTTGAGATTCACGTCAACAGCAGGGGGAAGCTGGTCCCAAACCCCGAGGAAGACGAAGTCCAATGCATCTTTTGGTGCCTGAGATCTGACGAGCAATGCCTGTTCGGCACCCAGTCTGACGACAACACCATAACCGGGATCGTCGTGCTCTCGGGAGACGGTCTTCTCGCCAAGCAGGTACGCAGCCAAACCTCTTGTGAGGTGGCTGAAGAGGCGTCTGAACTGGACCTCCTGGTCAAGATGGTGGAGATTGTGCGGGCGCATGACCCAGATATCCTCACCGGTTACGAAGTCCACGGAAGTTCCTGGGGATATTTGGTTGAGCGAGCAATGCACAAGTATGAGTTCGACCTGTGCAACGAGTTCTCACGCATGAAGTCCGAGTCGTTTGGCAAGTTCGGCAAGAATGCGGACGCTTGGGGTTCCAAGACAACGTCCAACCTCCATGTGACGGGCAGGCATATCATCAATGTTTGGAGAGCCATGCGAGGCGAGCTCAACCTTCTCCAGTACAGCATGGAGAACGTTGTTTGGCATCTTCTGCACCGTCGGATTCCGCATTACTCGTGGCGGACCTTGACGGACTGGTACACAAGTGGACGACCGAGAGACTTGAGCAAAGTCCTCCGTTACTATCTCAGGAGGACGCGCATGGACATTGAGATAATAGAGGCAAACGAGCTGATTCCGCGGACAAGTGAGCAAGCGAGGCTTCTCGGCGTGGATTTCTTCTCCGTCTTTTCGAGGGGTTCGCAGTTCAAAGTCGAGTCGATCATGTTTCGGATCGCCAAACCAGAGAACTTCCTTCTCGTCTCGCCCAACAGGAAGCAGGTCGGCTCCCAAAACGCACTCGAGTGTTTGCCTCTGGTCATGGAGCCTCAGAGTGCCTTTTACCCAAGCCCTCTATTAGTCCTGGATTTCCAGAGCCTGTACCCCAGCGTCATGATCGCCTACAATTATTGCTACTCGACATGCCTTGGCCGTGTTGTCAGTTGGCGTGGCACCAACAAGATGGGCTTCACCGAGTACAAAAGAAGGGAAGGTCTCCTGGAACTGCTGAAAGACCACATCAACATCGCCCCAAACGGCATGATGTACACCAAGCCCGAGATCCGGAAATCACTCCTCGCCAAGATGCTCACGGAAATTCTTGAGACTCGCGTGATGGTCAAGAGCGGCATGAAGGAGGACAAGGACGACAAGACGCTGCAAAAGCTTCTCCACAACCGACAACTTGCACTCAAACTCCTTGCCAACGTCACCTACGGGTACACGTCGGCCTCTTTTTCCGGCAGAATGCCTTGCTCCGAGATCGCCGATAGCATTGTGCAGACGGGCCGCGAGACGCTCGAGCGAGCCATTGCCTACATCCATTCGGTCGAGCGGTGGGGCGCTGAGGTGGTCTACGGCGATACCGACAGTCTGTTCGTCTATCTCAAGGGGCGGACGCGGGAGCAAGCGTTCGACATTGGCGCCGAGATGGCCAAGGAGATTACGGACTTGAACCCGCGGCCGGTGAAGCTCAAGTTCGAGAAGGTGTACCACCCGTGCGTGCTGCTCGCCAAAAAACGGTATGTCGGCTACAAGTACGAAAGCCGGGACCAGACGGTGCCCGAGTTCGACGCGAAGGGTATTGAGACGGTCCGCCGTGACGGAACTCCCGCGGAGCAGAAAATCGAGGAGAAGGCGCTCAGGATTCTGTTTGAGACGGCTGACCTCAGCCAGGTCAAGAAGTACTTCCAGTCCCAATGCTCCAAGATTATGCGCGGCGCCGTCTCCATCCAAGACTTACTCTTCGCCAAAGAAATCAAGCTCGGCGGTTACAGCGGCAAAGGGCCTGGTCCGCCCGGCGCCCTGATCAGCACAAAACGCATGCTCGAGGACGCCCGCGCGGAGCCACAATACGGCGAGCGGGTGCCGTACGTCGTCGTGTCGGGGGCACCAGGCGCGCGGCTCATCGACCGGTGCGTGGCACCCGAGGACCTGCTCAACAACCCGCACGCCTCACTCGACGCCGAGTACTACATCTCCAAGAACCTCATCCCGCCACTCGAGCGCATCTTCAACCTGGTCGGCGCCAACGTCCGCGCCTGGTACGACGAGATGCCCAAGGTCCAGCAAGTCCCCCGGCTGGAGCTGACTTCCGCCGCTGCCGGCATGTCCAACAACGGCACCACAACTACAAATAACACCACAAGGAAAACCCTCGAATTCTTCCTCAACTCCACCTCCTGTCTAGCCTGCAACGTCAAGATGTCCAACCCCCCCCGCGCCAGCACCACCACCAACAAGCGCCCCTCCTCTTCATCCGCACCACCCCTCCCCATCTGCACCCGTTGCGCCGCCACCCCGTCCACCACCATGTCCCTCCTGCGCACCCGCCTGAGCGTCGAGCAGCGACGGTATGCCGACGTGGTGAAGGTGTGCCAGAGTTGTGCGGGGTTTGCGCCGTTGGAGACTGGTGGTAGTGGTGGTGGTTGTGGGGATGTCGTCCCCTGTGATAGTCGCGACTGTCCGGTGTTTTATACGAGAGTGAAGCAGCGTGCGAGGGTGGGGGTGGAGGGGGCGGTGCTGGAACCGCTTTTGGGGAGACTTGGGGGGATAGGAGGCGGAGGGATGGGCGGAAGGGGGGAGGGGTTGGATTGGTGAAGGGGGGCCGCGGGCGGGCGGGCGGTTGATAGGTTGGATGGGAGTGTTTTAGAGGGGAGCGGGTGTTGTAGGTTGGGGATGGGATGAGTGCATTCGTAGGGTGTTTGTTGGATGAGAGGTGAATGACGACGGTATTGCATATGGATCGTGGATGGTTGGATGATGACGGCGGGGGAGCATAGGCGGTGTTGAGGGACGCTGGGTGTAACGAGTGTGAATCATGATTTGTCTTATTGTCTTGCCTTGCCTTGCCTCATTTAGATTTACCCGTCATTTCGCAGCTTGGAGAACCACATGTCGTTGACGTTGAGCCCTGTCATATTCGTGATTTTTGTAGGGGGCGGTCCCGGTACAGGACACCTCGGGATGATGGCCCGAGTCTCATGACCCCTGATTAGTCCCCATCAGCTCGCGAGCACCTCCCAGCCAGATCCGCTGCCGGGATGCCAGACGCGAGCTGAGAACGCGGAGTCATCAAATGCCTCGTTAATCTGTAGTTATCATGTCACGCAATCCCGGCTGGGTGCATGCAGTTCATGTACTGTGTAAGTGCGACCTCCACCATGGTGAAACATATGGGATCCGTGACTCAAAACCCCGACAGAATCTGTCGCTTTCGGTCAGAATCGACACCATTGAATATTAAATGGATCCCGATGGGCCGCTCTCGTGCCTTGCTGCCTGGACTGAAAGGTCAACGGCCGTGAAAACGGGTGATTGGGAACCCCCGGTCCGGATTTGACCGGAGGGTGTCGGAGGTCGACACAATTTTGCATGTTCCTGCCATCTCCGGGAGTGGAGCTCGGAAATCATGGGAGGCTTTTACCAGGGTCGAGCTGAGTCTTTATTATTCGTCCGTACTTGTCAACTACCATGTATTTTTCAGGACCGGAGCAGACTGCCAGTGACTGCTTGGCCTGTGTCAGGAGCGGGCAACCCTGCTGTAACTGATACTTTTTCTGGACGGCCCCTCCGTTCCACATGCAGTTAGAATTTAAGCACTAGTAACTATTATTTTGCGCAGTCCGTCTCATGTAAGTGTGATGCAACGGGAAGATGCATGGCAATCCATTTTTTGGAGTGCGTCTGACAGTTATTGGAGGGGAACATTGCAATCTGCTGTCGATGAGCGATCCGAATCGAAGCCATGTTCGAGAAGGCTCGGAACCAAAAGCAGCAGAGAATAATGCTGTTTGGCGGCTTGGCAATAAGTGGGGTGGAGCAATTCCAGGAATAAATCACATTCATTCACACACACAGACAGCAAATTGTTGCTGCCTGAGGCTAACTTGTCGCGACCTGTGATGATGAGACCAAAAATCATCCCTTGCGACCGCTGCTGAGGGCTCCCTTTTTGCCCCTCAACCTCGAGTCGTCCAGCAGACTCTTGCCTTCCTCGCTGCTGGATTCCGTCTGCATCCCATCCCCCCAATTGCACTGTCGTCGCACCCATTTCAATTGTTCTTTTTCTCAATTTCGTTTGCAACAGACCGCGCCTGCCCCGGCTTCCGGCCTGTGCGCCTGTTGTCCTCTTTGTTTCGGTGGATTGGGTTTGGAGGAGTCTGATTTGCTGGCTCCGGCGCGTCCGATTCAATCGCCTTCGCACGCCCCGACGCCCTGACCCCCGTGTCCTCTTTGCTTGCGACGGTTCCGTTCCTCAAGTCAACAACACCGCCCGAGGGGTCGCGTATTCCGGGCCGAACCAAGGCACACTCAACGACATCTTCGACCAACTCGACGCCGTGTCTTCACTCTCTCTCGCCTGTCCTTCTTTCGTTCACTTACACCATAATCAACACTTCTAATTCCTTTCTTGTTCGCTCGCGATATTTTGTCTCATTCTTTTCTTGACGCCACAACTCTCCTTTTATTTTTCTTTGTTTTCTTCTCCTTTTAGTTTTGGCCTTTCGCGACGCAGTACTGTGTCTTTCCACATGTTGAACTCTGCGTACTGAGGGGACATTGCATTGTGTGCATCCCAGGCAAACATCCGTGCCTGCAGCTTGGATCTCGACGACACGTTTGTTCGGCAACCTCGCCAACGATGACGAACGCTTTCGCTTCGGACGAGGCCGTTGTGGTCTCGTCCGCCGGTGATGGCTTCGACCCTTTCATGGGAACCCCCTCGGGCCCGACCCACCTGCGACACTCGAACTATGACACCCACCTCTTTGCCCTGGCCCCCGGATCCTCTGCCAAGCAGGTCAAGCGGGCGATACAGGCACACTTGCGGGATACGGAACGGCGGATGGAGGAAGCTGGGAAACTGGGCACCGCGCTTGTTCACCAGCAAAAGGAGCTGACCGAGAAACTCCGTGAGGTCGACCAGCTCCAGTCCGAGGCGGAGCTGAACCCGGAACTTCGCCAACGGCTGGTCGAGATTGAGAAGGATTACAACGAGGTGGCCCGGGACAGCGCTCGAGCTCTGCTTCCTAAGCAGAGAGTGCCTAGCAACGAAGCGCAGAGCTCTCCGTTTTCCCCGGACAAAAGTGTCGCTAGGGTAGGTTTAACCTAGTCTCGTTTCTAGAGCTTAGGCTGATGCGCTGGATTAGCGTTCCGTAAGCCCGTCCAAGTTTGAGTCTCTTGCTGCGCCCTCGCCGACCAAGTTCGGTGTCCCGAACCGCAAGCTCCGCAACCAGCCTGCAAGCAGGATCCACGATATCGAATTCGCTGCCGAGATCAGCACTTCCCTAATCACTCAGGTCCGAAATTTGCAAGCCCTGCTCTCCGAGCGGGAAGAAGAGCTCAAGGATGTCAAATCGGAGAGGTCACAGCTGGAAATCGAGGCTGAGGGATTCCAGCAACGCTTGAAGTCCCTGGATGAGAGCGAGAGCCGGTACAAGGACGAGAACTGGAACCTCGAGACTCAAATTCACGAGCTCATTGCGGGGCAAAAGGAGGCGGCAGAGCGCGAGAAGAAATTGACGCAAACCGTCAATATCATCCAGGCTGAAAGGAATGCCACCCAGAGGGAACTGGAAGAAGTCAAGGACAACCTCGCCAAGCAAGATGAGAAGCATTCGGCCGAGATCAAGAACCTCGAGATAGAGCTCGGGACTAGCCGCCGGACCGCCACAGTCTTCGAAGGCGAGCGCACGGTGCTTCAGCGGAAGGTGGAGGAGCTGACCGGTCAGAACCAGGAGCTGGCCAAGGCTTTCTCCGCCCTTCAGCGCGGACGGGCGTTGGAACGCGAAGGCCCGGTCACAGGGAGCGAAGAGGATTCCAATTCGGCCCCCGACCACAACACGCCCGAGCACTCCCCGCCTCCATCGCCTATGAAGCCGACTCCTCGACACTCTGCGCTTGAGTCTGAGACGCTTAAGACGTCTCTCGGTCACGCCCAACGTACCATTCAGACCCTGCGGACCAACATCCATCGCGAGAAGACGGAGAAGTTGGAGCTGAAGCGTATGCTCCAGGATGCCCGAGACGAGGTTGAGAAACTGAGGAACGACCCGAACCCGGCTCCCAAGAAGAACCGCAAGGCTGAACTACGCGAGGCTAAGAAGCCCTCTTTCCGACTTAACCAATTGGGCGTCTCGCGATCAAGCAGGACCGAAGTTGTTGAAGAAGATGAATGGGAGGACCAGTCCGAGATGGCTTCTCCCATGCTATCACGACACCTCTCGACTATGCGCCTCCCCGCGAGCACCGTCGCCCCTGTCGAGTCGAGCAGCGACCATTTTGAGACGGCCAACGAAACAAGCGACGCGGCCTTCGAGACCGCCCATGAGCGCGGAACTGAAACCGAGGACTTCCAGACTGGTGTGGAGGATATGTCAGACGATAATGATACGGCGACCGAAACCGAGTCTGGCCCGTCGCGAGGGCTCAACTCGATCAAGCGACCTCCTCCCCTACCTCCCCACCACGATAGCAATCATTACTCCTTCGACAGCACTGCCTCGACATCCAGCGAGGACGATGACTATCCGTCTTTCAGCTCCGATATCAAGACGCCAACATCCGGCCCCAGGATGCGGATGCGTATGAGCCGCAGCTCACTCTCACGCCGTTCGCGACAGTTCGGCGAGGAGCCCGCCATGCAGGGTAGCCCTTCAGGCCTTCCTACTGGCGGCGTCTCGGTGACACCGGGTGGACAGAGCCTGTATGCTGAGCTCAATGAATTGGACAACAGCGATGAAGACTCGTGCACAGGTCCGGATACTCCTAGCCGGAGGAGCATCCGGTCCGTTACGCCTGCCACGCCCGGTAGCATTGCTCGCGGCCGCTCTTCGCCACCCCCAGCGGTTCCCGCAATGCCCAAGATTATGGTTGATAGCGGCATGATGACCGAACCGATGGACATGCTATCAGGCCTCACGATTCTTGATCGGGAGAGGGAATACGAGGTACGGGAGGACTCCTCCGAGCGCCCCATGTCGATGGAGTCGGTGGTCCGGTCTCGCCAGTTCCCACCGTCGACTCAGTGGTTGGGAGACGGGCACAAGGACGGGAACTCGTCGAGACCTGTATCCGCTGTTTCTTACAGTGATGCAAGTGTTCAGCACGAGTGGAATAAGCTATTCCCGTCAGCCGCCGCGGCATCAAGCATCGCTTCCATCCAAACACAGATCATAGAGCCGCTGACCGAACCCGAACCAACCCCGAGCCCGCCGCCTTTGAGTGTATCATCAATCCTGTCGGAGCACACGGAGCCGGTGATAGAGGAGCTGCCCACCCTGTCCATGGCCTCTTTGGTCTCCGAGCATGTCGAACCGGTGGCCGAACCGGAGCCGCCCCTACCGAAGTTCAGCACTCCTGCCGTCCTTTGCCAGGCCATCGAGCCGGTCTCCGAACCCGAAATCCCTCTTCCGACGCTCACTGTACCGGTGATCCTTGCTCAGGATATCGAGCCTTGGTCTGAGCCCGAGATTCCTCCTCCCGCCCTCAGCGTGCCCGTTATCCTCTCACAGGATATCGAGCCTGTGTCTGAACCCGAGATTCCTCTTCCGGAGCCCCCGATACTCAGCATGCCTGTGATTGTCTCTCAATACATCTCACCTGTGGCTGACGCTGAGCCACCTCTGCCAGAGCCGCAGACACTCAGCGTCCCTGCCGTGGTTTCTCAGGACATCGAGCCAACTGCTCCGACGCCGGTTGCTCTTTCTCTCTCAACTATCAATATCAAGGAAGTCGAACCCGTTGCTGAACTAGAAACGCCGCCTCCATCGCCCATCGCACTTTCCTGCTCGGCTATCTTCTCCGAACAGGTCGAGCCAGTTGAACTTCCCGCGCCCATCGTCGCAGAGCGTTCAGAGCCAAAGGTTGTCATTCCTGTGCCTTTGCCCTTCTCGCTCTCCTCGATCGCCTCAGAACACGTCGAGCCTCGGGACGGAGAGCCCATGTCTCCCATCGAGCTGTCGGTATCCTCCATCGCGATGGAAGAAGTCGAGCCTCTTCAGGAGCTTGAGACACCCGCACCTTCTCTGGCTCTTGCCCCCATATTCAAACCCTGGACGTGGTTCCTTGCGAAGCCCCAGCGACTCCTCTAATCATTTCAAGCGTTCGGTCTTGGGGTCTTGAGCCCCTGGATGAGTCGGAGGTTACCCCGCCTAGCTTGTCTCTGTCGGCTATTGAGGCCCAGAACGTTGAGCCTATTCAGCCTCAAGAGCCCAGTGTTCCCCCACCCAGCTTGTCTCTATCGGCTATCGAGGCTCAGAACGTTGAGCCCATTGTGCCTCAACAGCCCAAGGTTGCTCCGGTATTGAGCTTCGCAGGAATTCAGTCATTGCACAGTGAGCCCGCCGAGCCGCGCACTCCTAAGAGGAATGCATTCATCATCCCTCGTGACACCGAAACGACAGTCAATGGTGACCAGGATGTCATCCAGGCACGGGACGCACCAGGATCGGCAACCGAGGGCGAATCTGCGCCGCCACAAGTGCAGATCGTGCCAACCGCAGACCAGGGCGCTCAAACGGCCCTGACATCCGAGGCCATCGACCAAATGATAAGGGAGAAGCTTCAACCCCCTGGATTGGCTTCTCTAGAGCGCTCTCAGTCGATGGGCAGCATGGGCACCCCCTCTACGGTGAGGATCCACCGGCCTCGTCAAGAAAGCTTCGACACCCCTCTGCGGAACAAGGGGGCAGCCTCCGATTACGGTACCGAAGTACTCGAGGCTCCCGTGCCACGAAGGCCTGGCAGCTCAGCGAGTGGTATGGCTTCTATTCACGAGGTCCCTCCACTTCCTGCAAACCACAAGGAAGTCATCGAGGCCGCAAGGACCGGCTCTTCACAAGGCGGCCAAGGCACCATTGGCACCATGGGTCCGCCGTTGTTCCCCGCTTCTTCGTTGAAGGCACAGAACTCGTCTCTCAGGCCTCGGACTCCCACAGGCTCGAGACGCCCCACCTCACCAATCTCGGTGGCGTCTGGTCGCGCGACGCCGACCCCTCGTGTGGCTGGAAGGCCCGGACACGCCGATGTGCACGACATGCAGTCGCTTTCGCGGGCGACGCTCCGGAGCCGGAAGTCTTCCATCTCGTCATTCACATCCGAGGTCGATACTCGATTCAACATGCATCACGTCAACGGCTTCGATCCACAGGGCTTTGGACCGAATACCGACCCTCGCATGATCCAAGCCATCACACAAACCATGATTGGCGAGTACCTGTGGAAATACACACGTAAAGCTGGCCGTGGAGAGATGTCGGAGAACCGACACCGCCGATACTTTTGGGTCCATCCGTATACGCGTACCCTCTACTGGAGTGATCGCGACCCTTCGGCCGCTGGGCGCTCCGAGTTGAGGGCCAAGAGCGTGCAGATTGAAGCGGTTCGAGTTGTCGCTGACGACAACCCGATGCCGCCCGGTTTGCACAGGAAGAGTTTGATTATCGTATCCCCTGGTAGAAGCATCAAGTTCACCTGCACCACTGGGCAACGACATGAGACCTGGTTCAATGCTCTATCATACCTGCTGCTCCGCACGACAGACGAGGGACACGAGGATACTGAGGAGCTTGCTGGTTACATCACTCGGGAGGACGTTGACGAGTTCAACCCTTCGACTGGGAAGCGTCCAACAAATGGTAGCCGGGCGCCACCTTCGCTGTCGTCTTACACCTCCCAATCAGCTCGGCAATCACCGACCATGGACATCTCCATGAGCGTTCCGACATTAACCCCCTCGCGCTCCAAGGCGTCGCAGGGGCGCCCATCCTATGGCACTCTTAGCAGAATCAGCGGTTATTGGAAAGAGAACAAAATCTCTGGGACCTTTGGCAGCATGAGGAGTCGCAGTGTCCAGGGGCGCCATTCCGCTCTGGGCATTTACGAAACCAATGATCTGCAAGACAGCGCGGAAGACGTTCGGGAGATGATCGAGAGGCAGGATCGTGAGGCTGATCGCCTCGAAAATGTTCGCGCGTGCTGCGATGGTAAGTCATCTTTCACTCACAAGCCACAAATCTACGCAATGTAGGGACTAACGATTTGGATAGGCAAACACGATGTCGGCACCCTCACTAATAGTGCGAAAAAGGGCCGCCATTCGGTTGCAGGCTTCCGCTCACCCACCCCTTCATCAGCCCCAACCCCGGTTGGAACCGTGAGGTCCCGGGCATGAACACTGTCCGGGCTTATTCTCTAAATTTCCTTGGAATATCAACTCCGATGCCCATTTTTCGAGGGCCAACGCATCTTTACTTTCTCGTCGATCGTTACAAGAACCATTTTCTGCTGCATTGGGGTTTTCTGTCATGCATACATCGGCCATGCATACATCGGCCATGCATACGGGTTGTCATGACGTTGATGATTCTCTCTTTCTCTTCTCTCCTCACTGTTCTTTTTTTTTGTACTACCACCAACCTCTTCAACAGCAATACCTGCTGCAGTTGCTCACTAATCCGCGCGACTACCCCTACGGTGTCACATTACCCCAACACGGTGCAACCCGTCCCTCTCCGTCCGGCTATCGTCAAGCAGCATTTGGCGCATGTATTCTCAAACTTTGTGGACATGGCGTTGGAGTCTGTTCGGCTTGTTTTCGCGGGTTTCTATCAAGGTGTTTGTTTCGGCGGATCACAAGATTTCCTCAACAACCAGTTGCCGTTTCTTGGTGGTTCAAGAAGGCCGCCTGTCTACACCGTCGAGACCGAAAGGCTAGTGAGGCAAAAGGCACACAACTATCATTCGATCATTAGATGTGTGGGCATGGCATTGCGGCGCTCGCTAGTCTGTTTTGTCTAAAAAGCCGAAGAAAAAGGAGAAGGGATTACTGGAGGAAGAGTTGGTGTTGTAGAACAGTGAACAGTGTGCGAGACAGCGTCTGATGATTGAATGAGAAAACTAAATTGGAAACTTCTGGGTGCGGCCGTGAATCAGCCAAATCATTGTGTACCTTTTCTGCGTTCGTTTTGCTGAATGATACCTACCTATCTTGCCGTTTTGTCAGCAATTTTGTTTCGCACCTCCAGACCATCCAGGTTAGTTATCGCCAAGCCTGGACCAATGATGACATAAACTTTGGTCTCGGCCATAGTTAGTTATTCTTCCACCTACGAATAACAACACCTTGCTGAATCGCCACCCAATTGTTTACTCAGACATTACAATACCTCCATCGACATGGCGGATGCAGAAACAACACCTAGCGATGCGCGATCGGCGCCGATCGCGCCAGTGGCCATCTTCAAGAAGCGCGGCGCAAAGGGGAAAGCCAACCTCCGAAAACGCCCAGCGACACCACCGCCCGCCGACAGCGACGATTCGGATTTCTCCTCTTCCGAAGACGAAGCCGGCCAGAGAATCAAGCGCAGGAAACGAAACACGGCCGTGGTGACCGCCTCTTCCAAAGGCGCTGCCACCGACCCTCCAACAACACCGACCTCCCGGCAACCGTCTTCGAAGCTGACCGCAACCGCTCCCTCGACACCGGCAAGGCCGAAGCAACCAAGCAAAGCAACTGGTACGACGAAGACACTACCATGAATCTCTCATCCCGCAACCTCCTTGGCTCAACCCGCGCCATGAAAAACAATAATGACACCACCAACTCCGCCCCAGACGGTACCTACAAAGGCCTCGCCAACCAAACGCGCTATCACACCCACAACCCCGACCGCCCCCCCACGAAAACCGTCGGCCCCATCAAAGCACCCACCAACATCCGCACCATCACCATTACCGACATGACTCCAGACACTTGCAAAGATTTTAAGACGACGGGTTTCTGCGGGTTCGGCGACGGGTGCAAGTTCCTGCACGCGCGCGAGGACTATGCGCACGGATGGCAACTGGATAAGGAATGGGAGGCTGTGACGAAGGGGAAGAAGGTTTTGGGCGGCACGGTGGTGGCTAGTGCGGATAGAAAACTAAACGGTGGTGGAGTAGAGGGGGAGGGGGATGGGAGGGAGGAGCGGGATGAGGAGGAGGCGGCGATGCTAGAGAATATACCGTTTGCGTGTATCATCTGCTTGGGGCCGTATAAAGCGCCAGTGGTGACGCGGTGCGGGCATTATTTCTGTGAAGGGTGCGCGCTGAAGAGGTATCGGAAGGACCCGAGCTGTGCGGCGTGCGGGGCGGGGACGAACGGGGTGTTTAATGCGGCCAAGAGGTTGCAGAAGTTGTTGGATAAGAAGAGGGAACGGGCGGCAAAGAAGAGACAGGAGGCGATCGAGGCGGGCGAGGAGGTCAGTGAGGAGGAAGAGGATGGGGACGACGAGTAATGAATATAGGTCTGGACATGACCAATCTGTACTATTTGATCTGTGCTGCCAGCGTGCTGGTTGCCGCCTACCTGCCCATGTGCCTAGCTGCCCACTGATATGCGCCGAGTACTCCATGTGTCCATCTCTGTCACGTCGCCATCTATACCTAAATGACCCGCATCCAACCCGAAAACGCCATGGCAATACAAGAGAATCATCGAAGACCCCACCGGGACATTACACGCCCATGGTGAAGTCGTGCTCGATACCGGGTGTCACGCTGGCAATGAACTAGTCGAGGTGTTAGTCAAGACCACCAGGATCACGGAGCGGGAATTGAGACATACCTTCAGAAAGACGACCAGATATTGATCTACCCGGATGGCCACGTCCTGGTCGGCGGCGTCATGTTGTACCTCCTCCCATTCGTCGTTGGCGTCGATGGCGGCATCGGTACCGGTACCGCTGACGGCCAGCTTGCTGACTTGGGCCTCCAGTCCCTCCAGCCCTTGGCTGCTTCCTGCTGCCTGGCCAGCCTTCTGCCTCTCCTTCCGCAGCTTGAGGGCCGCGTCAGCCCGGTCGAGGAGGGTCTTCATCACAGGCGCGTGCTTGCAGGGATGTATGCTAGCCATCTTGACGCTTGTCGCGAAGAACGGGAAATCTTCCAGGGTCACGGTCTTGTCCTTGTAGTCGCCAACAATGTCCTCCATCATAAGATGGGGCGCAAGGGCTTGGCCACTGGGTTGATAACCCAACATGTACATCCGAGGGGTCTTGTACCACGGCGAGTAGGTGATGTACAGCGAGTATGTTCGGCTCCCGCTATAGAAACAAAGTCAGTATTTATGCGACACAGCCCAGCGCCGGGTAGTGACGCTGCTCACCTGTGCTTGCCGTTGCTATCATCCTGGATGATGGCCTCATCGTCCTCCTCATCCTCCATGTCTGGGATATCGTCTTCGTCGTCGATGGCCTCCCGGTCGGCCACGTTTCCGGCGTCGTCTACCGTCCGTACGTCCCTCGCCTTGAGCGGCTGGGAACTGGCCAGGCCGCCGGTCCGCAGCCAGCCATCGTCGTCGCTGTTCTTGCCTCCCTCGACTACGGCTTCTTCGTGGCCCGCATCGCCGGCGAAATCGTCGTTCAGGCGGCGGTGGCACGGGACATTTCGTGTGACCAAGTATTGCTTCTCTGGCGGGAGATGGCTAATGCGCTTGGCCGGTGTTTCGGCGTCGGACCAGGTCCATGACGGGAACTTGAAGACCAAGTAGTCGCCCGCGGCGACGAACTCCTCGGGCGTGATCTCCCCAGTGTTGCGGAACGTTGAGGTGTGGCTCGCAGGGGTGTACCTGTCGCGCAGGCTATTTACTGTTGAGTAAATGATGTTCATGGTTGTAGGTGGTTGCGTTTCTCGAAGATGGGCACGCCGTTGGAGTGCGGGGGTGGGTTCAAGTTGTCGCGTTCAGGTGGTTAGAGACGGTTCGTATCCAGTGATTTTGTTGTTGGCAAGGCTCGGAAAGTTCAAAGGTTGACGAGGGAACCGAAGTCCTACCTAGGGTAGATGTTGAGATGACGCGCGTGTCAAGCGACGGACAGGAACTGCGAACATCAAATGACAAGCCAACGGGTCGACCTCCCCGTGACACCTCCAGTTGACTGACGGTAGCCTTGCAGCGGCGGTGCCCCTCCCCTCCTTCACTCGTCTTGGCGGCCTGGGCCAAGATTGGCGGGGTTGAAGCTCACGCCCCACATGGCAGCTGACTGCACAACAGCGGTCCGTCCAAGCTCCACCCTATGTTTTGTGATTGGTTAACCCGGCGCCCAGCCAGGGTAATCGCCGCGCAACTTCCAAGACGGGCTGACGACGATGGGAGGCGAGCTTCGAACTCCACGGTTTAATTTACATACAAACACGTCCTAATATCACTCCTTTTTTTTTTGTTTTATTCTCGATAAGCCCCTAAAGCCGGCGGCGTAAATTATCTGCTCTACCGTAGAGAGCTTCCCCTGTCCGCTGTCAAGGTGCGCGGGGTTTACTGATACCCCCGAAGCTGTCGCAGAGAGCCCCTGACGCGACCCTACAAAGTACATACATACATACAAATGATTTGACTTGTTCAGTGCCGCTTGCTGTCTCGTCATCCCGAACGCCTCTGATCCTGCAATTCCATCAAGTAACCCGGCGGTACTCGATAGGCGCCCAACATGGCCACCATACGCA
This sequence comes from Chaetomium olivaceum, assembly GCA_039881045.1. NCBI lineage: Eukaryota > Fungi > Ascomycota > Sordariomycetes > Sordariales > Chaetomiaceae > Chaetomium > Chaetomium olivaceum. Next base: position 327,296 of record JAYWVB010000020.1, read on the forward strand.
GCCTCGACCATACGAAGTTCGTTTGCTTCCTAACCCCTTCCTTCCCTAAGCCGCTTCTCTAGCCTTCAGTATTGTAGGCTAACCACGCATGTCGCGCAGGTCCGAGGCCGAGCTGGCCATCAATATCAAGAAGGCCACGAGCCCCGAGGAATCGGCCCCGAAACGCAAGCATGTTCGGAGCTGCATCGTCTACACATGGGACCACAAGTCCTCCCTGTCCTTCTGGGCTGGGCTTAAGGTCCAGCCCATCCTCGCCGACGAGGTCCAGACCTTCAAGGCCCTGATCACCGTCCACAAAGTCCTCCAGGAAGGACACCCTGTGACCCTGAGGGAAGCAATGGCGAACAAGGGGTGGATCGACAGCCTGAATCGCGGAATGGCCGGCGAGGGCATGCGCGGCTACGGCCCCCTGATTAAGGAATACGTCTACTACCTGCTCGCCAAGCTCTCGTTCCACAAACAGCACCCGGAATTCAACGGCACCTTTGAGTATGAGGAGTACATCAGCCTCAAGGCCATCAACGACCCAAACGAGGGCTACGAGACCATCACCGACCTCATGACCCTGCAGGACAAGATTGACCAGTTCCAAAAGTTGATCTTCTCCCATTTCCGCAATGTGGGCAACAATGAGTGCAGGATTTCCGCACTCGTGCCCCTCGTCACCGAGAGCTACGGCATCTACAAGTTCATCACCAGCATGCTGAGGGCGATGCATTCTAGTGGGTTACCTTTCTGTGGCGACGCTGGACATAACTAACATGATGTAGCTACTGGGGACAACGACGCCCTCGAACCGCTCCGCGGGAGATACGATGCTCAACATTACCGCCTCGTCAAGTTCTACTACGAATGCTCCAATCTCCGGTACCTCACGAGTCTAATTACCATTCCCAAGCTACCGCAAGACGCACCCAACCTGCTCGCAGAAGACGACAATGCACCAGCCCTCCCGGCAAGACCCAAGCAGGAGATTGAAAAGCAGCCAACCCCTCCGCCGGCACCGAAATCTGAGGAGCCAGACGAGATCAACGAGTTCTGGAAGAGCGAAATCGATCGTCAGAACCGAGAATACGAGGAGCAGCAGCGGGTATTGGAGGCCCAGCAGCAAGCATCGCTTCTTGCGCAACAGCAAGCTCAACTCCAGGCACAACGCGATTTCGAAGAGCAACAGCGGCGGCTTATGGAGCAGCAGCAGCAAGAGCAGGAGGCGCTTCGGGCTCAGCAAGCGCAATGGCAGACCCAGGGCCGGCTGGCTGAGCTCGAGCAAGAGAATCTCAATGCACGGGCTCAGTACGAACGCGACCAACTGATGCTGCAGCAATACGATCAACGTGTCAAGGCCCTGGAAGGCGAGCTACAGCAGCTGCAAAACAACTTCGGGCAGCAGGTGGGAAGCAAGGATGACCAGATTCGAGCGCTGCAGGAGCAGGTCAATACCTGGCGGACCAAGTACGAGGCTTTGGCAAAGCTGTACTCCCAGCTCCGCCACGAGCACCTTGATCTGCTCCAAAAGTTTAAGTCGGTGCAGCTCAAGGCTGCTTCTGCGCAGGAGGCGATTGACAGGCGAGAGAAATTGGAGCGCGAGATCAAGACGAAGAACCTCGAGCTAGCCGACATGATCCGAGAGCGAGACCGGGCTCTCCACGACAAGGATAGAGTGTCGGGCTCCAACAAGGACGAGGTAGAAAAGCTAAAGAGGGAGCTCCGGATGGCCCTGGATCGCGCGGACAACTTGGAGCGGAGCAAGGGCAATGAGCTCTCCACCATGCTCTCCAAGTACAACCGTGAGATGGCGGATCTCGAAGAGGCGCTCCGCAACAAGTCGCGAGCGCTTGAGGAATCGCAGTCTAAGTTGAGAGATGGTAGTTCGGATCTCGAGGCGCTTCTTCGTGAGAAGGAGGAAGAACTCGAGGTGTACAAGGCTGGCATGGACCAGACCTTGATCGAGCTTAACGAGCTCAGGAACAACCAGGGCACATCGGATGAGGTGCTCGATGGCCAAATCGATGCCCTCGTCCTCGGGCAACTGGGCAAGATCAACGAAATCATTGACTCGGTGCTCCAGTCAGGCGTACAGCGCGTTGACGACGCCATGTATGAACTCGAGTCGACCATGCAAGCGGGTAACCAGAACGCCTCCCCATCTTACGTCTTGTCGCAAATTGAGAAGGCATCGGCCAGCGCGACCGAATTTGCGACATCTTTCAACAACTTCCTCGCGGACGGGCCCAACAGCACGCATGCGGATTTGATCAAGAACGTCAACGTATTTTCTGGTGCCATTGCAGATGTCTGCAGCAACGCGAAGGGTCTGACACGTCTGGCCACCGACGAGAAAAAGAGCGATGCTATGATCGGCGGCGCGCGACAATCCGCCCATGCCACCGTCAGTTTCTTCCGCAGCCTGCTGAGCTTCCGGCTGGAGGGAATGGATTCGCTTCAAAAGATGGACGTTGTCATCAACAGCAATCATGATGTCCAGCTGAACCTTCAGAAGCTCAACAAGGTGGTGGAAACTTTCGCACCGGGCTTCGGCAAGCTCGCCAACAAGGGTGATTTGGGCGATGTCGTCGACCAAGAACTGAGCAAAGCGGCCGATGCCATCCAGGCAGCGGTTGACCGCTTGAATAAGCTCAAGAACAAGCCTCGTGACGGCTACTCGACCTACGAGCTTCGGGTGCATGACTCAATCCTGGATGCCGCTATGGCGATCACCACGGCCATTGCGCAACTCATCAAGGCGGCCACTGTCACACAGCAGGAGATTGTGCAAGCCGGGCGCGGCTCTTCGTCGCGCACGGCCTTCTACAAAAAGAACAACAGGTGGACAGAAGGTCTCATCTCGGCTGCCAAGGCGGTCGCGGGGTCGACAAACACGCTTATTGAGACGGCCGACGGTGTCCTCTCGAACCGCAACAGCCCGGAACAACTCATCGTGGCGTCCAACGATGTGGCGGCATCCACGGCGCAGCTCGTGGCCGCCAGTCGCGTCAAGGCCGGCTTCATGAGCAAGAGCCAGGAGAACCTCGAGCAAGCCAGCAAGGCTGTCGGCGCCGCTTGCCGCTCGCTCGTCCGACAGGTGCAGGCCATGATCAAGGATCGCAATGCTGGGGAGGAGCAGGTGGATTACTCCAAGCTCGGCGCACACGAGTTCAAGGTGCGCGAGATGGAGCAGCAGGTATTTTTCCCCTTGTCTTGCCATTTCGCCCATTCCATCCTCTGGATGCTATTGGCGACCATTATCTAACCATTCTTCGCAACGCAGGTCGAAATCCTCCAGCTGGAGAACTCGCTATCCGCTGCACGTCACCGGCTCGGCGAGATGCGCAAGATCTCGTACCAGGAGGAGTAAGGGTGTGTGTGTAAGGAAGGCTGTATGGGACTTGGGCCCGGCGGGGGGCCAGGCAGCGGCGATTTGGGTGTATTCGGTATCACTTCGACGTACTTAGTTTGAGCAACTCCTGGAGACCGTCTTGGTCATTTCACGGCGGGTGCCTTCGTGCTGGCAGGATTCAGAACTCGGTATCGAAATGAGAATCCCTCGCTACCGGAATGGGCAAACATTGGCAACATATACGCGAGGAGCCATGAGGTGTTTGCTGTTGCTCGGGTTACTCGGGGACGACCTCGTTTGACTGGGAACGAGGTTTCTCTGTTTGCTATGCAAAGACTCCATCTATCCACAGTGCGCGACTTGCCATCCCCCGGTTCGCGGCGGCGAGGGCAAGACCGCTACGATCAACAGTGCCAGCCGGCGGTTAACCCCCCCCGGCCCGACCCTGAGCCCCATCATCTTCCACATGCCCATCCACCCCGCGTCCTACCATTGCATCCCGCTCCGAACCCCCGCGAAACATGTCAGCTCCATGTCTAAAACCTGCAAGATCTGCGATGTGGTGTGTATTTAATATGTAGAGACCATCAGTCCTGTGCATCACCGGCTACGTGTGTGCCGCGGCATCGAGCAGCCCCAGGATCAGATCGTCCCGTCGACTTCGCTCTCAACATCTGCGGGAACTGGAACTGGGGTTTCGGAAAGGGTGCCGTAGCCGCCGGCAGCCCAGCCTTTTGCTCCCACAGTACACCAAACCTACCGGGCACTGGGCGCTCTGTGTGCCTTTCGGTTCGCATTGCAATGCTGTTTGCCCATCAAAAGGCACGTCGTCAGCTGATCGGGGCATAAAGCAAACCAACCCCCCGCTCTCAGCCCTAACCCTACCTCCCGTTATCCCGACCGGCCTTCCCCAACCCCCTTGCACACGAATGGCCGTTGCAGGAAATTCTGCAAGGCAGCCGAAAATGCTCGCTCCGGCGCACCCCCGAAACTGTTCGGGCTTTTTCCCTTCCCCCCCAATTCCCGTGCTGTATTGGTATTCATAATCCTTCTGCTGCGTCCCCGACATGAACTGGGACCGCAGTAACTACATGACTCGACGACGCGGGTTCCGCAATGCATGCAACGGTCGTCACAAGACATCCTGAACATGATAATGAATGACTGGCCGACATAACTCTCCAGTAGCACAACATCAGGTACACCATCCCCAGACCAAATTATGCAAGAGAGCTCACGGCCGGGATCCGGGTCCAACCACAAGCGTGGTCTCCCCCCAATCCACCCCGCGCCGCTGCAGGAAAAGCGAGCCAAGATCGAACAGACCCCACCGACATGACCCAAACCGGGAATCTTCCAGTCCCACACAGCCCAATCCGTCCTGCGGCTAAAGCAAAGATTGGCCCGGGGATCGGCCTTGCATTAGTTAGCGGGGTGCAACCCTGCCGGACTTGCTTTAAATCGACGACAGGTCGCTTCCGACGTGCCGCCGTGTCTTATAATGCGTTGACAGCTCCCTTGCAGCGTGATATGTGCGAATTGCGAGTTTGAGACTGATCGATTTTACTGTGTACGAAGGGACCTTTTTAGGTCAATGTAACTGGGGAGGCTTCTGCCTGCAGACAGATAGAGGGGGCGGAATGGAAGTGTGATCGGGACAACGCTCGCTGATGGTGGATAGGGTCTTCTGTTTGAGGGGCAAGTCCTTTTTGCCGCTCTCCCTTCCCGCCTTCTCCTCTGCCTTTGTTCCTTTTTATCTTCCTTGTGCTCTCTCTCTCCGTCTCCCTTTCCTATGTGCGGATGCTGCGTGATACTAGAAAATGCTCCTCTCGTGGGAAATGGTGGCGACAGTCAAACGGCTGTCTCGGAAACTTTCGGCTGGCTGCCGTGAGCCTGCAAGCCACGCGGGCTGGGAATGCAAGGTGCCTCGCATGGTACCTGGGATTGGAAATTAAACGACAATCTCATTCCTGCAGGTCGCCTCCCGTGTCGAGGACTCAGGTTTTGTAAATGTTGCGTGGCATCCGAACACTGTACTGCTTTTCTTCCGCGAGTGTTCAAGTCAGTCGAGTGGTGCAGGTGGTCGACCGGTTTATCTGCTACGCCTGTCTGCTGCTGGCCTGCAGATGAATGTCTCAGTCGAAAAAAAATCCTGTTGAAGTGCGAGTCCACTTGTTGTTCACAAATCGGCCGAAACGTACCGGTTGCCCCATGCCCCATGCCTATCATGAGCAGCTAATTACCGGGAATGGTCTGGTTGCCAAGGCTGCCGCTGCCTTCGTCCTTGAAAATCTTCTCCAGCATCAGATTGAGCTCCAAATTTCCATCAAAAACGGCTCGGTTGCCGCGATTGAGGTTGGTGCACGGGATCACCTCGAGTGATAAGCGGGTAAGCTGTGAGACCATGCATGAGCGCCGACATGGCCAGATGTGGATCATGCTTGCAGATTGCCGGAAGCTTTCCATCATTCTGGTTGCACCCCCACGCTGTATGTTAACGTGGATGATATCGTTGGGTTACAAGATGAGTTTGGCGATGATCGAGAAGGTGTCGACAATTGGAAAGCGGCCGCTGAGGCAGTTCACGAGACGGTCGAGATTGCTCGTCAGCTGGGAATAGCGAAGGACCCCTCAGACTAAAAAGTGCGCTCATCTTGTGTGTGGTGGTCGTCGAGTTGAACCACTTCTCAGCCCACACCCGCCGACTTGGCAAGTTTGATATAACGATCCATATGGTTGATGGCAGATTGCGTCCACCACAGCGTCCCCGTCTGAGGGAACTCTCTAGTTCCTGATTCCGTGTTACACATAGTCTCGCGTCCCACGGGAGACGAGTTGGCAATTTTGAATAATATCAGTATCGGAGGGCGATAACCTGCCACTTAGAGGCGCCATGACGAAGCAACGAAAGTATTCACAATTAACTAGCACGACTTCAAGACCATAACCCTAACATAATATTTCGCTCGTTCATTTCCAATTGCAATTCTTTAGTCTTTCCTGTGCTGACACAGCTAAAAAAAAAACCAGAAAACCTAAAGCCTACCTAGGTGCATCATGTGGTTTAACGAGAGATCGAGGGTGATGGCAGCCAGCAAGCAACTTGAACACGTTCTTGTAAAGGATAATCGGTTTGTGGCGTGCACCAAATAGCTTACAGAAACCAAATGATTCGGGCGTTCGTTCCCATTGTGAGATTCACTCGCGGGGTTGTTCCGGTCAAATTCTAGAAAATGTGATTATTTATTCTTTGGAAATCGGTAATTTCGTGGAATTATCACATTGTATGAGGCTAGGTCTGCACTGCGATGTTGTTGACATCAAGCTCTAGGTAGGAAGCCCTTTAAAGTCGACACTAGTTACTCAGTGAGGGGACCTAACATTTCAAGTTAAATGGACATGAAGGCAATCAGTCATTGGCGGTATGAACCGGTTGGGTTGTCGTCGGTGTTTGCAGCATAATGGGGATAATTTGAAATTCAAGCATCACACCAGTTTGAAAAGTCTGGATACAAACAATCATAGGGTATCTTGAGAAAAACGCAGGATAGTTGATATGATTCACTTTGAATTAAGTTATAGAACACAGTTTGGCATCGGGCATAATATTCAGGTTACTTTAAGATGGAGAATCGTAATGGAGGGAATCGGGTGCGCTGAGAAACTCGGTGTCCTCTGCCACGTATTACTACCTAGGGTAGGTAGACTATTGTTTAAGTATGTCAATAGACTTGAAAAGTTAAGAGCAGCTATTGTGGCTGCGAGTGAATAAACAAAGAATACCGAGGAGCCCGCAGCTGCCCCGCTCTCTCTTCCTCTCTTTCACGCCCTTCTAAACCCGTTGCAATAACACCCCGGCGAATTCCTCCAACACACGCCCCTCCATTTTCTAAATTCCTTCCACTCTCTCTGGGAAAGGCAATATTCATCTCCCTCCCCACAAAAACTTCTTCTCAACCACCACTTCTGCACCACCGACATCTTCTTGGTTCAAGTGTTTGGGTGCAATCGCTTCTCAATCCCTTTCTTTTCCAATTTATGTTGCACCCTCACTCCCCCCCCATTACCTCGCACCGATTCGCAGATTCCTTTTGCGATCGTACACCTCATCCCAAACTTTCAAATCCCAATCAATCCTGCATTCACACAACCTCCAGTAAAGATGGCGACCAACATGATGACTGCCAACATGACGACTCACTTTTCGCTGGAGGCACCCGACCCCGCGATTGCCAAAATTCTTGGCCAGAAGTATTGGAATCATTTCGCCATCCAGCTTGGACATTGGAACCCTATGAAGGTCATCATCATGGATGACGAGCTGTTCCGCGAAATTCACATTTCGGTCAAGATCGAGATCGCTCGCGAGATGAGGTAAGTTCAAATTTTCGTGCCAGAATTTCTCCTACCGCGATCTCAGCTCACAGTTTCCGTAGCAAGTTTTTGGGCGAGGACGTGATGTTTGCGCGAGATGCCGATAACCCCAAGGTCTGGATTCTTGGCCCCAAGAAACTCATCCGCCCAAACATCACCATCGTCGGCACTGTCCCAATCTGGGATCCGAAGAAGAAGCATATGCCGCCTCCGGAGATCAAGATCCCTCGTCCCCCGAATGCGTATATCCTCTACCGCAAGGACAAGCACTGCGCCGTCAAGGCTGAGAACCCCAACCTTCACAATAATGAGATTTGTAAGTCAGGCGTGTTATGTCTTATGGTCCGCGAGCTCACAACTTACAGCGGTCATCACGGGCGCCATGTGGAAGAGCGAGACGCCCGAGGTTCGAGCTAAGTACCACCAGAAATCTCAGGAAATCAAGGCTCGGATGCTCGCGCTTCACCCCAACTACCGATACGCGCCTCGCAAATCATCGGAGATTCGCCGACGTGCAACTCGCCGGGCGTCCGATGTTACCGAAATCCCCCCGATTCAACCTTACTATTCTCAGCCCGCCTCTCCTCCCCGTGGACAGGGCTTTGAGCACAGCGCTCACTACAGCGTCCAAGCCAACAACGAAAAGGCGGGTATTAGACCCAATAGCGACATCACCCGTCGGGTTCCCGGTGCTCAACGCTTCTTGCCCCCCCTTGTCCAGCCCGGATGGACGCCCTACCATCTGCTGCCCAGCGCCAACGAGTCCATTGAGACCACTCTCGCTCAGGAGGCACCGGCTGAGGAGCCCGAGGTCCCAGTTGACCATGGCCTCGACATGAATGATGGTCAAGTCTACGCGCCCACTCTTGAGGAACTTATTGATAACTGGGACGTCGATGCGGATATTGCTCGGATTCTCCAAGAGATTTGATTTCGCGATTTCGCCACGATCGGAATTCAACCCAACCTCGCCCACGGACATGAATTCGTCGACTCATGACGTCCGGAGTTGTCAATCCCACGGTCAAGCGGCAACGGACAACTATTCAGAAGCACCACTGAACTCGGAAACCCCCAAAAAAAGTTGAAGACAAATCGACAAAAACAGGTCGGCTTCCCCTCCCCCATCTCATCATGAACATCAAGCCAGTTCTCTTGTTCCCTGATGCTGACATTCGCTTCCCGGCAGACTGCAATACAACACCCCGTCTTATCCATGGCCCATCTCCGACTCAATCGCAGTCTCCGGAGCGGCAAAGGATTCGACACCCAACCCCCACACTCCTTTTCAAAGACGATGATTTGCACTATGCCTTCACCACCATGCGACAACAGCCTGAGGAAACTTGTTGGAGGGAAACCACCGACACTAATTGATGGTCACTCGTGCTTAAACCCTGTGATTGCGGGGGAGAAGGAGACAGCTCGAACGATGGACTCTGGGATTAAGTTCTTGGAGACGAACTTCTGGGATTAACCTTTTGAAAGGGGGTTTGAAATCGGGATGGATCGAATAGCCGAAACCTACTCGGCGTGTTTGCCATTGAGATGGTTCATTGAAGGCGATTGAAAATACATTTGGAGCCACAGGGCAAATAGCGGAGGATACATAGAACTGGGTGCACAAAAGAAGACATGGCCATAACAACCTGCTTGACTCATTGCGTGACTGTAATTGCCGACTTGCCTGACCGTAAACGACAAAAAGTTGCCCGTCATCCACCATGTCCCGACTTACGAGATGCCCAATGTTCGGAACCCCATCGGCGAAGCCGTCGTCCGCGTCGCTCGCTTGCCGATCGAATTGGCCCAGCAAATGCCCCGCGATAACACCAATGACACGATGCACCTACCGCCACCGCTGAATAGATGACGGCGAAACCACATCACGAAAACGAGCCCGCCTTGACTTGCAGCAAAGAGCTGTTGCAGGGAAGCGTAGGCAACTCAAAGCGACGACTCAATAACGAAAATTCCCACTCGGCATCGCAGATACAGATAGCATGGCGACGGACACAAAGAAACGTTTACGACATGGCAAGTCGCTCGAGGACAAAGCCCGCTGGGCTCATTACTAACTAAAGCTATCTCGCCAGGCGTTAGCGGCATCCGAAGCCCCAGGACGACCCTTCCTAACGGAGAGATGCTCTATCTGCACCCTCATCCCGACTTTGTATCCCCTGACCGATTGACCAGCCGACCGACGGAACCGACTGAACAACTACCCGACGACGTGTGCAAGCAAGCCAAGCCGAACAAGGAGACGAGACACCACGACTTCTCTTCCCACATGGTCTCACTGGCGGCCGTTCCAGTCGCTGCTCCAGATGAAGGTACGGCAGCGAAACTCGGTCCCTTGTTCTTTGTCTCCCGAGGGGCCCAGCGGGCGAGCGCACATGAAGAAGGACCTGCCTACCGGGAGGATTAGCCGAGAAATTCGAGAAGCCAACAAGAGATGGGAACACAGGATACAGGGTTGGGGTACAAGAGGCGGATGGGCAATCATGCTCTGGTGAAGGGCGAAAGGAGTGAAGCAGGAAGAGGCAGGACCAGCTTTAGAACTGGAGAGGGTGAAGACGATAAGAGAGAAGAAAGACATACCGCAATTGACACCTGGTTTCTTAGTTACCAGCGTCTGGCATTCGTCGCCATGCTCACACCGAGGTAGGACCCGCTTGCCGAGCAGCTTGGACCAGGACTCTTTCGCTTCGATAGGATCGAACACCGTCTCAGGGGAGAAGCGTTCTAGTTTGGGGCCCCTCTCGACAGTGTTCTGGGTGTCGTTCCCTGTGGCGGGCGTGCTACTTGGTTCATCTGGCCTGCGTTGTCCTTCGGAGGCTCGCTCTGTAGGCTTTTTGTTTGGAGTGGTGGGCGTATCAACGGTGCTATCGCTCTCAACGGTCGGTGTGGTGGTGTCTGGTGTAGATGTTTTGGGCTTAAAGAACCCCTTCAGGCTGCTTTGCGCAAAGCCTGATGTTGACTTTGTTGAGTTATCTCTGCTGAGGGTCGCTTTACCTTTCTTCTGAGGGCGCTTTGGAGATATCGAAGATTCTGCCTGGCGTTTCGGTAATGGTGGCTTCTGCGGAGAGGTGGATGTGACGGTAGTCGATGTCGTCGTGTTGGTGTCTATCGCCAGTGGTGCGGGTTGACTTGACGACTGCAACATGGAAACAAGGCTTGCTTTCCGGAAGTCGTTATTATTCCCTTCATCGAGTGCGGTATCAGCGACGTGAGGCGTATCCTGAGGGCTAGGCGTAGTGATTTTGGAATCCACCTTTGATGGTGTTGCTTTCTTGCAGAACATGTCCCGAATATTCCGTCGGCGGTCAAACTCGGGGATAAGTCTGGCTGATGTTGGAAGCAGGTCCTTTGGTGACCATTCCCGCTGGCGTTTGCCATCCTTGAACATGCTTACCGGGTTCATGACGTCCTCGGTGTACACCTTAGTGTTGCCAATATTGACAGCGTCGTCAATCATAGCGTATACGGGGCAGTGATCTGAGCCTAGCAAACCTTCTTGGATGTTGGAGTCAATAACCCAATCCTTGATTCCCGAGCTGCACAGCACGTAGTCTATCCGGCTCCCAAAGTTGCCCGGCCGTGCATTCTTTCTAGTCTCCCAGCAGGTGTACATGCCGGCACGGGTAGGATGGAACTCCCTGCAGAGATCCCAGAGAATGGGATCTTCCCGACCTCGGTCTCTCTCCCCAACGACATGCCCTCCAAACACGAGATGGTTGAGGAAGCGCCGAGAGGGGCTGGAGAAGAAATCGTCGAGCGTCATCCCCTCCTTCCGCAGACGCTCTGCCAAGCCGGCAGTATCTTGTTCAGAGCGGATGATGTTGAGATCACCGCAGAGGAAGACTTGTTTCCCCATGGCAACAATGTTGCGAACCCTGACGTCGATGGCATCAATGTACGCCTCGCGGAACTCGACCCTCGTCTCGTCCCGGTTCGCAGGGCTGTAGACCCCAATGAGAACGAAGGCGGGGAACTCCAGAACAACGCAGCGACCTTCGGAATCGAGAGTTGGCTCGTCGACTGAGTCTGAAAGTTGCCCAGGAGCCGGGTACCCGCCAATCTGCTGATCCACAGGCAGGTCCCGGAACTTGGTTGAAGAATTCGGAGGACAGAGCGTGCCAGTGATGCCTTCTTCTGCGCGGATTGGGCAGCATTTCGAGGAACGTGTATATATGGCCACGCCGGAGTATCCTGGATGGTGGGTTAACTCAAGTGTAACGAGCAGCGGACATGCAGTATCGGCTAACCTTTTTTGTACTTTGGGAGACTGAAGAACACGTCCCAGCCGGGGACCAAAACCATGTCGTCCCTGAGATCTTTTCTCTGAATTTTGGTCTCTTGCATCACCACGATATCGGCTTCCAGCGTGTCAAACATGGCCTGCAAGCAAGTCAGCTTGGTTTTAGCGTGTCGGAGGGTTGCGGTCGTGATACCTGGAAAGTGCGTTTCTCCCGCCATGGTTGGTACCCAAAGGGATTTCTTATACCATTGACTACGAGAGCATTAACAATGGGAGCTTAGAAGGTAGTGTCCGGGCAAAGATGTTTACCGTTCCATGTTGTGATTCGAAGCGGCATCTTGATTTCTCCCGGTCGAGGCACCGAGGGTTGTGATGTCTCGACGTTTTCAGACCCGGTTTAACCAGCGAAACACGTCAATCCTGGTGGGAAAGTTGGAGCTCTCAAAAACCGACAATAAATGGTAAGTGCAGCAGACCATGCGAAACGGTGCAAGGCCGCAGACTTCAAGCGATCAAAGCCCAGCGAGGAACAAGTTCTCGGAATCAAGGTGGAAATTGTGGCTTTACATCTAGTAATTGCATCGCCAGGAACGGCTCTCCCAGTTTCAAAGCAGCTTCGTTCAGATTTGTTTGTTCACACATGAATGGGAAGCGCAACACAACGGAGATTTTTCTCTCGACTCGTCCCCAATTTCGAAAAGGTTCGCGAATTGAGACGGCAGGTGTCACGAACGTTCGCCTGCCGATCGCGAGGTCACCTGACCAGCATCACCCCCCATTTTACGGAGGTTATGTCATCGCAGCTCGGCGGAGCGCTTGGCCTGTGCGCTTGCTCCCACACATCCGAGGTCTGGCCGAAAATGACCTGATTGGATTCGTTGGGGTCTGACCTCACGCCAGCTTGAGCAAAAGCGGGTCAGTTGCTTCATCCATCCGCTTGCTTGACCTTGAGAAGCTCCCCCACGCAATTGACACACCACACCACCTCAAATCGAGTCGCCGACGACGCAGCCCACCACAATGTTTGCGCAGCGTCAGATCGCTCGCGCCACCCAGCGCCTCTCTGCGCAGGCCCGCGCTCAGGCGCAGCGCCGCTTCGCCAGCACCGAGACCGAGAACAGCTTCGTCCGCGAACGCCGCCATGTAAAGGAGCACGCCGGTCCCACCACTGGTGCGAATCCCCGAAAGGATCTCTCTTGTCAACCGGTCAGAAGGCTAACAGTTAGGCAGAGCTCTGGCGCAAGATTTCCCTCTAGTATGCCACCCCAATCCCCTGCGTCATCGATGCGTGGTTTTCATAAACCTACGCTCTGAACTTCCGAACCAACGGCCTGTCTATCTCGCAGATCTTCGGAAGAGCAGGGCGAAGCTACCGGGAACCTGGAGAGCGAGATGGAAGGAGCCAGGAGGGGAGAAACGCAACGCCCAAACACAAGCGGAGCTAACACGGACTACCCCAACAGCGGCATCCCCCCCGCCCTCATCCTCGCCGGCGCCAACGCCTACATGCTCTGGAACGAGCATTGGGAGCACTGGTCGCACATGCCCCCTCTCGAGGAGCGCGTCGAGTACCCCTACCAGAACATCCGCACCAAGAACTTCCAGTGGGGCGATGGTGACAAGGTACGTTGATTCCCCTGTTTCCCGGGTAACGAAACTAACCTAACCTAATAGACTCTTTTGTACGTATATCTGCCAGACCCTCGTTGGACTTCTCTAAGATGAGGAGAGCGCGACGAGGGAGCCGAAACTGGAATGCAGCCCGCTAACCGTGACGCACAGCTGGAACGACCAGGTCAACTACCACAACAAGGACAAGACCACCTAAACGACAAGAGCAGTGGCAATCTGGTCGTCACTCAAGGGGGCTTTGGAGACAGTAAGGGTGCAAACGTAGACGAGGCCGAGGAAAAACCAATGAGCAGACAGCCAACTGTACATGTTTCCTAGAGTTGAATAATCGAGTCCCAGTCTTCTGGGTTTCGATGACAAATCTGCGTCGCTGCTTATACTATGCTTTGTCTGCATTTGACTTCCAGCTCGGCTTGGACATAACACTCATACAGCCCCATAACTAAATATAGAACCTGCAGGGGGTCTGGTACAAATAGGGGCTGGCAAACATGTCAACTATTCCCTTGTTGCTAAGATGGATTTGAATTGATAATCTTGAAATGACAACCACTATTCCCAATGTCCGTAGACTCAGCAGCGAATATCGGCTTCCACAATACACCTTACTATAACGCTCTTTATTAGTCTCTCACATTGAATCAAGCACATAACTTTTATGTACCATTTTTTCTCCCCCCCGACCAGAACGCCCTGTGACGTGAAATCTACCCTCCAGTTTTCTAGTTAATCGGTAGCCCAACATGTCCAGGAGACGAAAGACGTCCGAGTTAGATAAAAAGAGCAGCAAAAAGCCAAAAGCTCACTGACTAGCCCCCTTGAGGGAGGTACCCGGTTACAATATCCTTGCGGGGTTTGCTCCGAGAAAGGGGCGGACCCCTCCTATTTTTCTACCCTAGGGCGGTTCGAACTGGTGAGTTTTCGAAAGAGACACCAGGAGCTTTCGCCCCGAGGCCTTCACCACCCCCGCTGACCGTTGAGCCATTCAGGGGTGGTGAGTGACATTGTGGAAGTCGGAACTTGTATAACTAGTCTGGGCGGCTGGTCTGTTTCTTCTGGCGGCCTACTCGCAATTATTGGGTTCCTGGTACCAATCCTTGATCCACACCACTCTTTCCTGGCTACCTCTCTTCGTCCCGCAACCTCAAATACGTATCAGCACACTCATCCGCCCTGGCAAAATCCCCTTCCACCCTAAAAAGCGTCGCCTTCTTAGCCATTACCTCACATCTCCCAGCCACATCCTCCACAGCCTCAAAACAGCGGAACGCCTCGTCTAGTGCCTCGTGTGTCATCATTATTGCCCTCCCTTTCTCCAACGACGGCCCACCGCCACGCCCCATCTTCATCTCCCCCGCGAGCCCCGCCTTCGCGTCGGCGAGGCTGTTGTACAAATTGCCAGCGGTGTAGGTAATGTCAGTCTCGAGACAGCGGGGTATGACAGCGAAAAGCAGGCGTTCAGCGGCGGCAAACTCGCCGAGCGCGTTGAGGATGTTGGCCAGCGCGCCGACAGCCTGCCAGAGAAGGGCGAGGAGCCGCGCCCGCCACGCCATGCTTGCTGCGCGCACCGCGAGTGTGAAGCCCTTCTGAGGCCGGCCGATGCGGTTGAACAGCTCGACTTTTATAAGCAGCAACCGGATGCGCAAAGACGAGTCCCGGTCACTTTCGCGGAGTTCAGAGATGAGCCTGTCAACCTTAGCGAAGGCGGCGCCAAAGTCGTTGCGGCGTATGAGGGCCTCGATGTGGAGGGTGTCGATGATGAAGACCATCTCCGATTCGGTATCTTCGGAGGAGTTCTGGAGGAGTTGGGTTAGTAGGGCCTCGGCGGAGTCGAGGTCATTGTGATGGAGGTCTCGGCGCAGTTTAAGGAGGCCGCGGTAGAGGTGCCAGTACTGGTCGGGTTTCGCGGAGCGGAGTGAGTTGGTGTCTATGCTTTCTAGTTTTGCGTATGCTTTCTCGTATTGGCCTTTACCGGCAAGCATACCCGCCATCCGACAGGTGAGTTTCAGCTCATCGTCAAACACGGAGCTGTGGACATGACAACGGAGGAAGACCTCACACGTCATGTTCGACATGGCCGCCATGCCGAGCCTATCCCACAAGGCAATTCCCATGGAGAGTTGGGGACCCATCATTGCCTTGACATTCTTCTCCACAATGACTTGAGAGCTTCGGATCATGCTTTCGACGGCGACCGAGATGCTCTCGCCATTTGCTAGCCCGAGCTTGGCCTCGCTCAAAAGCGCCGAGCTCCAAAGAATCCACATGCCGGTCTCCTTGGCCTTCGCGCGGAGGAACGCGAGTAACTCCTTGCCACTCCCGAGCATGCTGTTATCCTCGAGTTCTTTGACGAGGTTCGGGTGAGCTTTGCCGAAGTGGAAAAACCAGTTTAGCGCAAAGTTGAGACACGTGGTATCCCGGTTTTCCTTTGCGGTTGAGATGGCTTCGAGCATGGTCGCCACAGCCTCCTTGTGACAGCCAAAGTCTGACTGCACAATCCCCAAATTTAGTAGCGCGTACTGATAGAACAAGCGGTCCCGGTTCTGCATGGTGTAATCGAAATAGCGGTGGAGGTGGTCGAAAGCGGCTGGGAATTCGCCCGACCGCCATGAGTCAGAGAAGCTACTCTTGGTAAGACAAAATCCGATAAATCAGGGTATGCAGGACGAACTTGAGGTAATGTGACAAGCTTGGGACGATCCGGCTGCTTTTTAGAAGCCTCTGAAACTGCTCTCTGATTTTTGGCGGCACCCGAGTTCCGTATTCTATCACGGTGAGTTTGCTTGCCTCCGTGAGAATCAAACGGGGAGCTTACTTTGCACCTGCTCAATCTGAAACTCTAGCAGACTCTCGATATCATCGGTGCTAACTGGAAGTTCGGCGTCTTGGCCATCCATGAGCAGCATATTTCCGTACGCCGCCACGGCAATCTCGTCCGTCTGTCGCCCCCATTCATGCTCGCCTTCTAAGAGCACCGAGTCAAAACTGAGCCGGCTATGGTGAGGGTTACGGCGTCTCCAGTACCCAGCCGTTGGTTGACGGTACTTGACGAACATCTTCCAGAGTTCGACCACATGGTCGAAGTGCAATTTTGTGTATTCGAGGTGTGACTTCCTGATGAAGATGCCGAAGGGAGAATTGCGCGTGAGAAGAACACCGGAAGGGGGCTCCTCCCCACGCGAAGCGAGTTCACGTAGCTCAGCCTTCGTTCTCGCAAGGTGATTCAGGAGCTGATCGAAAAACTCATGTAGAGTATGCAGCGAGTCGATGCCCCAGAGCTTCTCCAAGAACCTATCCCACAAACTCCGTCCAGGAAGGCGGTCGACCGCGGCGAAGGGCGCCAGTAGCTCCTCGAAGTGCTGAACTGACACCACGAGTCGGATAGTATTTTCTGCTTCCCTCCAACGTTCAGTGGGGGATACCGAGGGGCCCGTTAAACTGCAGTCAAGCAGATGGGATGTGAGAAAATTGATGACCAGAATTATGGCGTCGTTGGGAACTGCCCCTTCAATGTAGAGCTCGACGAGCGCTAGCAGGCCGATTTTGGAGGGAGCAAGGTATCGCGACATGGCTGCATTGCTACTTAGTGGCCCGGGCAGGGTGTGGTCCCTGCTTGGGACTTCGAGGCAAAAATGCGTACCCAACAAGCGGCGTAAGGAATGAAGCAGCTACTTGCTTGCTCGATCGCGCACGCTCCTTGGCGACGAAGAGACTCGAGAGTGGCAACCGAGCGATTGTTTGGGTGGATAACCGTTTAAGAGATTCGTAACGTCTCGAACTTAAATGGCGGGCAGGTTGATCGAATAATGAAGGAAGGTGTCACGTAAGGTATTTACGGCATTTGCGCAAACCCTCCTCCTGCCTTAGGTGGTAGGTAGTTCCACCGAGCAATTAGGTTCCGTAACGGATGTTATGAGGTTCTGCAGCAGTCGCGATGGGCGTGTCAAAGTTGCCTGACAGAGAAAGTGGGGTGGGTCGTCGGCCTGAAAAGTCTCGAGCGGTCATAGTCAATCCCTGGTTGAGAGAATTGTTTACCAGAAAGTATACGTTATGTTAACAGCGAACAGGACGGATGAGTGAATAAGCCCTAAATATATTTCTAGCTCCTACAGCATCTGATCTGACTTCATATACGACGGGGTTCGCCATAACCAAATTCCCCATCCATTAACCTTTCTGGTCCAGCGCATCCTGTTCCAATACAGGTCGATCGGGCCTAATCCCGCGTCAAACTCAAGAGGAGTAAAACGAGAAAAAAAGAGAAAGGAAGACAGAAAACCAACAAGAAAGAGGTATCACAATATGCATGAATAAAAGCGAGTGTCAGTCCCCGTGCCCCTAGCACTCCATCCCGTTGCCTGGGATTATGCCCAAAGCGCCAATCTTCCGTCTTTCCCCTGGAAATGCAAAACAAAAAGCCGCCCTAATGCCAACAATTGGTAACCGCTCTGGATTGAACCTTGACAAAGCTCAGAATTGGGCCACCGGTCATCGACCGCGATCTTCCCCGGAACTTTCGCGTCTTGTTGAAAATGACGAGCTTCCTCCAAAACGGCTTGCAAGTGTGCTGTACCAGACATCGTGGCGGAGTCCGCGCCACTCCTGCCTGGATGATTGATTAAAGGTAGGGCCTCGCTCAAGGTCCTCAAGTTGGTTCGGAGAAGGAACTCTCTCCTGGAACAGGTCGGTTGACTCCTCGGGACTGTCATAACCGTCTTCATGAAACGGTTCATACTGCGGCCCCGACGAAGTACCCCGGGCAAGCGATCGAACAACGTCGTTTTTGCAAATTGGGCATGTGCGTCGTCTGGTGGTGAGCCACGGAGTTCTGCGTCACGTCAGTATGGACTTTGAATCAAGGTTCTTGTAGGACGGCGGCAACTTACATGCACTCAGCGTGAAATTCATGTCCGCAGGGGAGACTCATGACCTTGCTCACACCGTCGACATATTCCTCCAAACAGACAACGCACTCCACTTGTTTACCCATGTGCTTTTTCCACTCGCTAGATATGCCATGTGTGTTTTTCTCGCGAGAAGGCGGCCGCGCGGTCTGGGTGGAGCCACCCGCCGTAAGTAGGTCTTCCGGCTCGGGCACGCCCGGGGAAGCGCGAGATCGTGGTCGTGATCTCGAAGAACCTTGTAGTAACGGTGTTGTGGGCGAAGCGCTTGTAGGTGAAGGTGGCCTTGGCGAGGGTGCCCTCGGTGATGGAGCAGGCGAAGGGGCGACTGTGTGGTACGTTCGCACTGGGAGTCGATCTACCACAGACTTTGGGGCTCTCCACCTCCGCATCCGGATCTTTACCCGTAATATGAGTAAAGCATACACGACCGTTAGTGTTATCAAAGGGCTGACAACTAGGACTAGGAGAGTGTCGAAAAAGGGGTTGGTGGTGCCGGAGGGTGCAATGGTGACCCAGAGGCCCTCGCGAGGACTGTTGCTAGCAGGGGACGGAATATCAGGAGGCGGCATCGTAGCTGAAGAATCCCGGGTTACGTCTGGCGTGTCGACTGTTGTGTCCTCTCCGCTGTCGTCACCGCCAAAAATCTTTGAAAGGAGTCCGCCCCGTGGGTTGGAAGAAGACCGTGACTTTCCGGACCCAGGAGTAGCCGAGTTTCCCACGCTTCCAGGCACGTACTCCCCGCTGCTGGGGGTGATACTTCCGCCTCTGGGCCCATTGACCTCCGCGGATGGGTTGTGGCCAGTCTTGCCAACGTGACCAGTAGAAGTCTCAGAACTGCTCGACCGGCCATTGCCATTTGCCGAACCTGGGAGATTGAATACCTCATTGCTTTCTGCCGTCGACCCCGCGAGGTCAGGGTCACGCCAGTCCTGGACCCCGATTTGGAAACCGTCACTAGACGACGTGGAAGACCCCTTGACACCGGCCTTTGCGGGCTTGTCGACGTTGGTCTTGATAAGCTTGTCGGGCTCATCATCCCATTTGTCAACAACAACCCAGTCAAGACGGCCGCTTGTTGGTGGCCGATTGATGTCAGTAGAGGTGCCCTCGCCGTCTCCCCAATGAAACAGCCGGGAAAACCAGCCTCGCTTAGCCACAATCGACTTCTTGGGGCTCGGTATGGTGTTTCCTCTAGCAGATACTGTCGCCGCCGTGGCCTTGGAAACATGTCGTGTAGATAATGGCGATTTCTTCGCGTCGTTATTTCTCTCGGTTTTGGTGGAATGCTGTCCTTTTCCGAGAGGATCCAAATTCTCGCTCAGGACGTCATTGTCGAAGCTCCCAGATTGCATGAGCGATGAAAGCAAATGAGCGCTTGTCCGCGAGGTGAAAACCGAGGGAATTGTAACGTTATCAACATCGCCCCGGGCAAACATCTGGATCAAAGGGCCCCCCTTTTGGTTATCGCCAACGATGAGGGCAATGGCACCCCGGCGCTGGGCCCATTTGACCTTCTCGAGGAAGCCACAGCCACCTCGGCTGAGGAGAGCTACCTTGCCAGTGATCTCTGCAGTTTCTTGCATGGACTGAATGTCGGCGTGATTCGACCCCGCAATCGGTTCCTTGCTATAAGGGTTTCTTGTCTCCTGAAGGGTTTGGTGGAGATAGTCGTCTGTCCCATCATTTGCTGGTTTCGTTTCGGCATGGGGTCGCTTCTTTTGTGCCGCATCCCCCACCGCCGGGTCTTTTCCTAGACCGTTCATCTTCAGGTTTTTCACGGCGTGGGCAAGAGGATGAGGTTTGGTGCTAGTCGAGCTCTGCACGATGGCTTTGATGGCCAGCTTTGTCCTTCCATCTTCCCATCCCGGGATATCGCTGCAGCCGAGCTCGCCCTCCCCTTCGCCTTCCTGTAATGTCTCATCAGAGAAGCCGCTCCCTATCCACAATTGTCCTTTTAGCCCGTGTTCGCCCAAAGACGGCCCAAAAGCGGCGGGCCGGGCAGGGAAGTAAGTGCTGTTGTCATCGGTGAGGGTGATCGTGGCCGACGGCGGGAAGAGAGAAAAGGGCGCGGTGAACGAGAAGAATGCTCGGAACGACGACTTTTGAGGTGGCGACGACGTTGTTACGGGGCTAGATCGCCGGGCTGAACTGATAGACCGACAGACAAGAAAAATGGATGCGGCGAAGAAGAGGACGAGGATGGCGATCCGCGGAGGTCGCATCGTAGGGTTGTCACGCGTTGTTCGATAACTCGAACGAATACTGGATTTAACGGAGAATATCGGTTCTAAAGAAACGGGTTTGGTGGCACTGCTCGCAGAGTCAGGCCGTGTCGCGTTTGATCATTCGTGTAAACAATCTAAAACCGTGCTAGGTCGTAGGAAAGATTGGAATGATTGGGGAAGCGAAGGCTAAGGAGGGAAATGGATGACGAGACATGCCGGAAGTGCTTGTGATAGCGGCGACAGGTGGGGCGGCGTGCCCAGAACCACCTGCCTGGGTTCCGCAGTGCCTTACCAGGGGTGTCACAGCGCCCAACTGAAACGGACCTTGTACAGATACCCGTCTTCCCGTATTAATTAACGTAAGTTTGCCGCTAAAACAAGGTTTTGGTTGTACCGGTACGTGATTACCGTCACGAGGATCGACGTGTGTTCCCCGCATCCTTTGGCCTGGCACAGTGTAACCGTACAGTACTTGACAGAGAATCATACAGTCTCTCGTCGTGCTCATGTGCTCAGGAACCAGCACAACAGGAGAGCTTCGCTGTAAGACCATGGGCATAAAAGAAGATTTGTTGGGGCCAGGTACCAAATAAGTCGTACTAATTGTCGTCATTCCGTCCTAACTTGAGAACCGCAATAGGCGGGTCTTAGGTCCTGTCGGTAATCTCGAGCCTTTCTCGTCAACCCTAACCCGAGCTCGCATGACTGGATGAGATGACGTCTAGCCAATTTACCTGGAGATCAGAACGGCGGTCGGGGGCAATTTTGAAACTCGAGCACGGTAAAGGGTGCTTGCAGCGTTTATCCAACAGTTGGATAAATTAAGGGTGGGCGAGGACGAGTTTCAAACCTTATTCCCGGATAGAAGCATGATCCAGAGGGCCAGGGCATCCACTGCAGCCGCAGGAGGTGGGGTCAGTGGGATGGGGTTTTGGCGGCTGGAGCTGCTTCGTTTTGACTCATGCACTGACCCCTCCTTGCCCAGCAGAAATTGCTGCACGCTGGCCGGAAGGGCCCCTCTTTAAGAGTCACCTCCCCGCCCCTCTTTGGGCCATCGACCCCTCCAAAAGCCCTGGATGTTGAGTTCGTTGCGGCGACTGGCTAGCCTGAGACGGGAATCGCTGCTCAAACTTCCCTCGGCCCTCATCCTGCCATCGACCCGGCACTACTCCGCACTACCTGCAACGACCAGCAAGCATGGCTCCCGATGCCCCCGCTGCCGACGCTCCGGCGGTCGATCCGGCCACGGCCAAGAAGAATGGTGAGCTCCGCACCCATCTCCGATCAACGCCTCGCCGGCGCTAAAACTTATCAACTCGTCCAGAACAGAAGGAGAAGGCCAAAGCTGATAAAGCGGCCAAGTTCGCGGCAAAGCAGGCTAAGCTGAAGCAACAGCAACCTCAACAGAAAGCTGCTGCCCAAGCCGCCCCGAAGCCTCCCAAAGCTCAAGCACCGTCCCTCCCTCCGTACCAAGACGAAACCCCGGCTGGCGAGAAGAAGATTATTCAGTCGTTTGAGCACCCCCATTTCCAGGCATACAACCCCAAGGCAGTCGAGTCTTCTTGGTACCAATGGTGGGAGAAGAGCGGCTTCTTCCAGCCGCGACCCGCTCGGACGCCCGAGACCGGGAAGTTCGTCATCCCTCTCCCGCCTCCCAACGTAACCGGCGCGCTCCACTGCGGTCATGCCTTGGCCAATTCACTCCAGGACACTCTTATTCGGTGGTATCGTATGAAGGGCTTCTCCACGCTCTGGGTTCCTGGCTGTGACCATGCCGGTATCTCTACACAATCTGTGGTTGAAAAGATGCTTTGGAAAAAGGAAAAGAAGACGCGCCTAGAGCTTGGCCGCGAGAACTTCACGAAGCTTGTTTGGGAGTGGAAGGGGGAATACCACGAGCGCATCAACAACGCCCAGAGGCTCATGGGTGGATCGATGGACTGGACACGCGAGGCTTTCACAATGAATGAGAATCTCAGTGCCGCCACCATGGAGACCTTTTGCCGGCTCCATGACGAGGGGTACATCTACAGATCAAGCCGTTTGGTCAATTGGTGTACACACTTGCAAACGGCCCTCAGCTCGTTGGAAGTGGAGAACAAGGACATCACCGGCCGCACTATGCTCGATGTCCCAGGTTACGACCGGAAGGTCGAGTTCGGTGTTCTCACTTTCTTCAAGTATCCGATTGACGGCACCGACCTGACGATTGAGGTTGCGACAACCCGTCCTGAGACCATGCTTGGTGATAGTGGTATTGCAGTTAGCCCGGGAGATACTCGCTACACGCATCTCGTCGGCAAATTTGCGCGCCATCCCTTCACAGACCGGTTAGTTGGATCCCTGTCGACCCGAAGACTTGATTGCTCACAAGCCGCAGCCTCCTTCCTATCGTTGAAGACAGTTACGTCGACCCTGAATTCGGTACCGGAGCGGTTAAGCTGACCCCTGCTCACGACTTCAACGACTACAAGCTGGGTGAACGTCATAAGCTCGAGTTGATCAATATTCTGAATGAGGACGGCACCCTGAATGAGAATGCTGGCCCCATGTTTCAGGGCCAGAAGAGGTTCAATGCTCGGTACACTGTCGTTGACGAACTGACCAAGCGCGGGCTGTTCGTCAAGAAAGAGCCCAACGCCATGACCATCCCTCTGTGTGAGAAGACGAAGGATGTTATCGAACCATACATGACGCCTCAATGGTGGGTCCGCATGAACGAGATGGCAGATGCCGCCCTGAAGGTTGTCGAGGAAGGCAAGGTCAAGATCAGCCCCGAAAGTGCAAGGAAATCCTATGACAGATGGCTGGCCAACGTTAATGACTGGTGCATCTCCCGCCAGCTATGGTAAGTGCTACAGCCCTTTCCCGTGACAGGACGATTTGCTGATGGTATCTCCTAGGTGGGGCCACCGCATCCCGGCCTACCGCGTCATACTTGAGGGAGAGGAGGACGAGCGTGAGACCGACAACTCCCCTTGGGTTGTTGGCAGGACGCCCGAGGAAGCACAGGCCAAGGCCGCGGCCAAGTATGCGGGGAAGAAATACCGTCTGGAGCAGGACCCCGACTGCCTCGACACTTGGTTCAGCTCCGGCTTGTGGCCCATGTCTATTCTCGGCTGGCCCAATACGGAGAGTAGCGACTTCAAGAATTTCTTCCCGACCAGCATGCTGGAGACGGGCTGGGACATCTTGTTTTTCTGGGTCATTCGGATGATCATGCTCAGCCTCAAGCTGACGGGCGAGGTTCCCTTCACCGAGGTCTACTGCCACAGTCTCATCCGTGACTCTGAAGGCAGAAAAATGAGCAAGTCGCTGGGCAACGTTATTGACCCTCTCGACATCATCAATGGTATTGAGTTGGAGGCGCTCCACGCTAAGCTCCTCACGGGTAACCTGAAGGAGGACGAGGTTGAACGCGCCACCAAGTACCAAAAGACCGCATTCCCCGGCGGTATCCCCGAGTGCGGAGCCGACGCACTTAGGTTTACCCTACTGTCTTACACCACTGGTGGCGGTGACATCAACTTCGATATCAAGGTGATGCACGCTTACCGCCGGTTCTGCAACAAGGTTTGGCAAGCCAGCAAGTAT
The DNA here is from genome assembly GCA_039881045.1 of Chaetomium olivaceum. Classification (NCBI taxonomy): domain Eukaryota; kingdom Fungi; phylum Ascomycota; class Sordariomycetes; order Sordariales; family Chaetomiaceae; genus Chaetomium; species Chaetomium olivaceum. Next base: position 351,623 of record JAYWVB010000020.1, read on the forward strand.
GTGTTGGGCAAATTGCCCGAGGATTTCGTCCCGGCTTCAAAACTTGACACTTCGGCTCTCTCCGTCCCGGAGCGCTGGATCCTTCATCGGATGAACTCTGCCGTCAAGGGTATCAACGAAGCACTTGAGGCGCGGCAATTCTCCACGGCCACAAAACTTGGTTACCAATTCTTTTACGACGAGCTGTGCGATGTTTTCATCGAGAACAGCAAGGGTATCCTGAGCGATGGCACCTCAGAGCAGCAACAGAGCGTCCAGCAGACTCTTTATCGGACGCTTGATGTCGCGTTGCGCCTCCTTCACCCGTTCCTGCCCTACATCACCGAAGAGTTGTGGCAGCGTCTCCCTCGCAGCAAGGACGAGACGGTGGCCTCCGTCATGCTGGCATCGTACCCTGAGCCCGACAGCACGTTGGAGTTCGCGTCAGACGCAGAAGACTACGAACTCGGCCTTCAGTGCGCCGGTGGACTCCGCTCCTTGGCCGCTGACTACAATATCCGTTCTGATGGGTTCGGGTTCATCAAGGCGTCCACAGCAACGAGTTTTGAGAAGGTTAGCGCACAGCTCCAGGCTATCAAGACGCTTTCAGGAAAGGGCGTCGCGGACGTCAGCGTTCTTGGTCCCGATGCCGATGAGGCGTCGTCGCCGAAGGGCTGTGCCGTTTATGTTGTCTCTGCCAATGTCGCGGTTCTCTTGCAGGTCAGCACGCAGATTAAGGACATTGACGCGGAGATCAAGAAGATCAACACAAAGCTGCAAAAGACCAACATTGCTATTACAAAGCAAAATGAGCTGATGGGACGTGAGGGGTTTGAGAAAGTCAGCGACGTCGTCCTCACGGCTGAGAAGAAGAAACTAGCCGATGCTCAGGCGGCGAAGGAGAACTATGAGAGGACACTGGCGGAGTTCAGTAAGCTAAAACTCTGAGGTAGGAAAGAACCATAGATTCATGAGTACTCTACAATGTTGAAGATTCCTCATGCAGCCCTGTCTGTTGTCAGTATATGGAGAGCAACTTTTCGTCCTCGTCATCCACCCAGAGTCTCCGGCCGTCATTTGTAACTATTGTGCTATGTCTGTGAATGAATCCTAGCACGGTGTTCCATAACTCCGACAAGTGTTAAAATCCTGGGTGCTGGTGTTTCTGGGATTTTGAACGCAATCGGCTGGCCCGGACTGACGCCTGCCGGGCCTCCGGGGCCGAGACTCGGACATGTGGGGCGGGTTTGTTTAGTGGGGTAACAAAGCCACACTAACCGAGGCGCAACTTGTGGCGAGAATTTCCCGCAGCCCTAACCAAGGAAATCGCTTGGCCACACATTCCCAAAATTTCGCGATCCTTGACCCGCGAGAACCTGCACATCACAACGATCCGCCTGTCGACGACGACGCAGGTAAGTTTAGAAGTCCCATACGGCTTCATCGGTCTTTCCGATACTAATTCTATTGATTCACAGAGAAACCGCCAAAATGAGTACGTTGACACCTCCCCTCCGTTGTCGAGACCAGTGACCCTTCCACGCCGACTGCCCGATTGTTCGACGACACTTCCAGCTGTTCTTTCGCAACTACAATAATCGCACCTTCCGATTTTCATGAACACATCTCCATCGATATATGCGTTAGGATTGGGACGGTTGCGCTGACACGAAACTCCAGCCAAGGGTACCTCCAGCTTCGGCAAGCGGTATGCTTACGCCCATATAAAAAGCTCTGCTGGTTGATGATGGATGCTGACCGCGCTTCTAGCCACAACAAGACCCACGGTCTCTGCAGACGCTGCGGGTAAGTCGAATAGGAAACCTTGATCCAATACGTGGAACGAGACGAGCCAGCCGGTTGGCGACGAGTTCGAAACGGCAATACGATTCTTTGGGCAGGGACTAACAATTTCACCAGCCGCCGGTCTCTCCACAACCAGAAGAAGGTCTGCGCTGGGTGCGGCTACCCCGCTGCTAAGATCCGCAAGTGTATGTTTCTAGCAATCCATTTTTCCGGCTCCCGCAAGCCCCAATCCGAGGGTCGGCCGCTGACACGGACATGACAGACAACTGGTCCGAGAAGGCGAAGCGCAGAAAGGTCACCGGTACCGGCCGCATGCGGTACCTCAGCACAGTCTCGAGGAAGTTCAAGAACGGCTTCCAGACCGGCGTGCCCAAGGGCGCTCAGGGTCCCACGGTTTCGGCTTCTTCATAATCGGTTATCATGACAGGCGGGGGCATGGAGAATGGGACGGGTCAATTCCGGCGAGCGATGTAACATGGATCGAACAATATTCGGACGGGCCTACTCGCTTTTCGCTGGAATACCACAAATGGCATGATTTCGCGCGCGCGGGGCTCGATTCACTGGTCAATGCATCGAGCACAGGTCATGAAAACGGCGTAACGTTTGGGATCAATCACACTGCTTCTTTTTTGGCCAAGTTTCTTGTGCAGGGGCAAAAGAAGAGGATCTCTGAAGGCGCAAGCACAACCGGCAAACTAGCCGGGTCAGACCAGTCCCAGTCTTCAGCAAGCTAGTAGCGAGGAAAACAGATGTGACTCTCAGATTATGGGGGTACCGTCTCTACTACTGGCCTCGTTCGAAGACTCTGACCCCCCCGTCGCCTCCCACATGGTACAAATACTCATGGTCCTTTGCGCGCGCTCCCCGATGCGTAATTCTGATGACACCACTCACGTCTTTGGCGGTCCCCGTGTCAAGCAGCCGCAGACTAATGACCATGTCCGCCTCGTGCGCTAGGCTCAGCGCGAACCAGGCGTGCTGCTTCTCCAGTGTCGTCACTTGCTCCTTGATGAGCGGGTCGTCAGCGGCCAATGTGATGATGGCAGCGTGTGTTTTCTGATGTTATTTCAGCGCTCGCTCAGGTCAACAAGGGCCGCCCAGTAAAAGAAAGACTCACCTCTCGCAACTCCATCAGCATCTCCTTCATCGCCATCGCCGTTCCCCGAGCCTCCCCGCCGCCCTGTGCCCCCTGGTCCAACCCTAAGGTCGGGTCCAACGCCGCCAGCACGAAATCCAACCCGTCTATCACCAGCACCACCCTCTTTTCCCTTCCCTCCCCCTCCCCTCGCCCAGTCCCAGCCGTAGTCGAAGACGACCGCCTCAACCTTTCCACCCCCTCCAACACAACCCTTCCAATCTCCCCCGGCACCGCGCTCGTCACCACCCCCCCCACCCCTGCCGCGCCCTCTTTTGGTTTTGCTGCTGCGGCCCAGCTAGCCCACCTATTCCACCTTGCCCTTGCCCTTGCCCTTGCCCACCAAGTCCACCCGCCCCAGCCGTAGAAAACAGCCCCCCGCCCAACCCATCCACAAACCCAAACCGCCCCCTCCGCCCCGCCGCATCCAGATCAACCCCCAGACGAGAAAGGTTCTCCCGCCAAAAGGACAGATCGCGCAGGAAGCTTACTAGCAGGACGGCGACCTCCCCCCTTTCTTCGCCATCCTCATCCTCCACCGGCTGTCTGCCGCCATCCTGGTGTGGTGTCTGGTGCGGTGGTGCCTGGTGTGAAGTTTGGTGTGGTTGATGATGTGGTGAGGCCACCGGTTTGAGGAGGGCGTGCAGGTGGCGCAGGACAAGCCAGTTGGTGCTGGCGCCGAGGACGCTGGTGAGGGTGATGAGGGAGGAGTCGGGCGGGAGGGAGAGATGGGGTTCGAGGAGGTGCGGGATGCGGGATGTCATTTCTTTTTTATTTTTGGTTTTCTTCTCTTGTTGTGAGACGATTGGGGGGGTGTTTTATTTACTTTGGTTATTTTAGACTCACTGAGGGAGACTCTTATTATGGTGGTGGTGGGGTAGCTTGGGAGGTGAAAAAAGTATGGAGGGGCAGGCTGTCAGGGTACAGTGTGAAAAGGTGCTGTGGCGGGACTGTGTTTGAGCCCCTGAGCATCACATCACATCACGTCCAAGATTACCTTGTAGTTGAATGGTCTCGAAACATATCATGTATTCCATTCCATGCAATGATGCGCTATCCCTATGTATCATGCCATGCGTCGTGACTCGTGTAGATCACCCATCCCGCCCCAAAAACAAGTCTACCCAAAATGCCAACGAATGTGCTACCGATGCAATGCGAATTTATGCAAAGTGATAATGAAAAACAAACGCCGTAAAATATCAGGGGTATCAGTCCAAAACGAGACTTGCCCAAAGAGTATACCTAGAAACGCTCCATGAAGTTCTTGCGCACCGTCCACATGCGCAGCCGCTTACCGTAGATATACATGGGGATGGTGAACAACAACAAAATCAGCTGGATGACGCCGATCCAGATGTACACGGCCTTGGGCCCGTCATCCGACAGCCAGCCAGTGACGAACAGGCTGAAGACCAGCCCGTGCAGCACGTTCTTGCTGAAGTTGAGAGTAACCAGGGCCTCGCCTGCGTACTGCCGGTAGCTGTCGACGCAGAACGTGATGCTGGTGGTGGAGCCCATGGTGCAGCCAAACGAGATGATGCCGAAGAAGGCCGTAGGCACCATCCAGTGGTCATTCACCTGCGCAGACCAGCCAAAGCCCATGAGACCGATGACAGTGGTAATGGCGATGGGAATGGCCATGACCAGCCTGTACTCGGGCTCGTACAGACCACCGTTGCGCCGTGCCATTGCCTTGACAATGATATCCGAAACCCTGCCCGCTACCGCGGAGCCAAGGATGCCACCGACGAAGGGGCTAATGTAGACGAGACCGGTCTGGAGCGCGTTGAATTCGTAAGCCCCCTCACGGTAGATGACGGCCACGGATTCTGAGATGACAATGAGCCAGCCAACCGAGCAGGCATAGACGACCGAGGACCAGAGAACAGCAGGGTAGCTGAAGAGGATCAGCGGTCGGATGGCAGCCTTGTGCCACTTGTCCTTCTTCAAACGCCCGTTGTACGGCTTCAGCGACTGCCGGAATGATCGGGCCGGCTGGTCGCGCAGGGCAGCGGTGTAAGCCAATTGGCCCGATGTCTGGTAGCTGCGGATGGACTGTGATTCGGTATCGGTGTCATTGTGTAGGCCGCGGGCAGCGTTGGGGTGGAGCGAGGGCGTCTCGGGTGTCTTCGGTGTCTTGGGCGTGTCGGGCCCTTGGGGCACCTGCAGCTTGGCCGGGGAAGGCGGCTGGACGGTGGTTACTGGGAAGTACTCCTCGGGCGGCGCGGCGTCCTCGGCTGTCGGCTTCTGGTAAGCAGTCCCGGGTGCGGTGTTGGCGGCTTGCTCTGCTGCGGACCCGCCCGTGGACGATTCGCTTGACGTGTCAGCAAACTTCACCTTCTCATCCCCAGCAAAGGCAACGTGTTGGCCCTTCGCGCGCGTGCCCGGGGTAAGCGGCATGGCCGCGGCATGCTCGGGGCGTTCGAACGATGGCCGTGCGGTTGGGACTGGTGTGGCATGCAGGACATCCGGCCTGGACGAAAGGCGTCGGAAGATGCTCGGCCTTGACTTTGACTTTTTGAGCTTTCGGGGCTGGGGGGCGCGGTCCCAGAAAGTCTCCGGGACGAAGAAAAACAAGAGGAAGCCGCAGAAGGCGACTACAATAGCGACAATCCTGGGACACGGTTAGCGGTTGATCAACCCTAGAATAGTTGGCGGAGGGGGACGTACCAAAATACCCAACGCCAGCCCATGCTCTGGATGATGCCAGCGCTGACCAGAGGAACCAGGTTCTTGCCGCCAAGCAAAAGGAGGGTATAAATTCCGATGCGGAAAGCACGCTCGTGTAGGAAGAAGATCTCAGCGATTGTAGCTGACGGCAGGCATTCGACCGGGCTGACGGCAATGCCCTGAAAGATACGGGCCAGGACGAGCGAGGTGAAGTTGGGCGAGGCAGCGCACCAGATCGAGGTCGCCATGTACAGAACAGCGCCAAAGAGGTAGACTGGCCTCTTGCCGTACAGGATGGCAGTGGGCGAGAAGATGACAGATCCAAGACCCATGCCCAGCATGTAAAGGCCGGTGGTGAGCGAGACATCGTGTACGTCGACGCCATACTCATCAGCGACGTCTGTGAAGCCTGCCGCGAGCAAAGGGGTGGTGCCGCCGCCCACCATGCAGAAGAGCCCCAAGGACAACAGGGCGATGTCTCGCCGCCAGGCCGGCCAGTTGAGGGGGTCGTTGACCGAATCCTCGGGTTGGGGGTCTAGGATGATTTTGCCATCCGGGGTCTTCTTCTTCGGGGCTTCCTGGGGCTCGTCTGGCAACTGATTGATCACGCCAGTGGGGATGGAGGAATGGGATGTCCTTGCGGGCGCATTACGTAGCCCAAGAGGCTCATTGTGGTCAGATGCTAGCAATAGCACGGAGCCTATTTGGAGCGGTTAGTCTCGGTTGTCAAGATACAGGACAGGTTGGTGGTGTCAGCGTCAACGACGTACCTGGGACTTCAATTGTCTCCTTGTCCTCCAAAATTCCCAAGTTCCATTTGGCGGGGGTTTTCTGGCGAGAGTCCCGCTCGCCACCGGACTTCCGGGAGAAAAGAGAAGCCCATGGCCGCCTCGACGGAGAGGTTTGTGCTTCCTGCCCCATATCTCTTCGGGAGGTTTGGTTGTGTTACAATATCCCCTAGATCTGGTGGCGTAGACAAGGCGTGGAGGAGGTATGAGGAAAGGTCAACGACCAAGATGGTGGAGAGAGGGTAAATATAAAGGTATGCCCAGGCGGTGTGAGGCTGAGTACTCCGGAGGGAGCTGGTTCAAAATGCAGGATGACAACGGGACCAGTGTGTTGCGAACCGAATCCGGCAGGTGTGGGGATGGTCTGTCAAACCGCGACTGAGACCAGCGAGGTCCAGAACTCCTCCCGCTTCAGGCCTTGATGCCTGCTGGGTTGCGGGCTGGGAGAGATGGAGAGAGGGATGGGAAGCGGTGGAACGATGGGATGGAGGAGGAAAGGAGGAGGAAAGGAGGAGGCGAGGCAGGGCAGGAGGCAAGAAGTCGAGATATAACAACACCAACAAGACCAAGACCACCATGAGCAGGTGCCCGGCATGGCAGATCCCCCAACCACCAAACGTGGGGTCAGCTTGTGTCAGGGATCGTCTCCAATTCCCCATCCTCTACGGCAAGGATGGTTTCGCCAAGAAGCAGCCAAGAAACATGCTGGGGCAAGTGAGCATCTGGGGTTCGGTCATGGGGGCCGTGGGGACGGGGACGGGGACGGCGGGGTTCAGCTGCAAGTGCGTGTGTGTTTCTACCAAGCATGGTAAGGTAGCGAGTTGGAAACGACGGGAAACAGAAACACCCACAGCAGTCCCGGACTTCCATTCCAGGTTGACTTGGGCTCAGTGGCTCTTGGATTGGATTTGGTTGCTGGCCCTGCACGGACTGAGGTGCCCGCCTGTAATGCCGGTTCGATTTGCCTACGATTTGCCCTGTGCGTGCAGCGCGCCAACATGCGAAAAATCAGGGAAGGACGGGACCCCGTTCCCGTCAGATCGGACAGGGCGGCGCTGCCTTGAGTGTTGTGCTTGTCAAACCGGCAAAGCGACGGCGCAGGTTCTCAGACAAAGGAGCAGCAGTTCGTGACCTGCTTTGCGACAGCGCAGGCTGGGTTAACCTGGAACCCGTCGTCGAATACTTTGGACGAGTCCCCTTCGTTCCCTTACCCCTCGCCGGTTTGCCACAGCGAGGGAGACTGGCGTGTTCCATGGTGGGAGAGTTCCAGGTTTCGGGAGAAAGACAAAAAGACCCTGAGCGACCTGAGTCGGGCTATTCTGTGAAATTGTGGATTCCAGGTTCCATTGTGTGGTTGACCTCCCTGGACCGCCCCCGGGAATGCCGCGAATAGTGGACACAACCTCCCAAGTCCAAGTCGGCCCCACCGCTGTCCCCGACTCGCCCAACCACTGCAAAAAAAAGTGTTGCTTTGGGCGAGTTTGGTGTTGCACCTGGCACGCCTAGTGACGGTGGGGCAAGGCAAGGCTGCCTGAGGATTGCATCCCCCGCCGCCTCACATGCGCACATGGGCACAGAGGATCGCCAACGCTTGCGCCGCATCGACTGTATCCGGGCTACCGTTGTTGGGAGCGAGCCTCGATAGGACCCTTGAATGCGCAATGACGATGCCAAGCCGCGTGACGAGCTGCGCGACGGCGTTGATCCCGAGCGGCCATAACACACAGCACAGGCTGCACAGGCTGCACAGCTTTTAGTCGGGTGGTTCTATTAATACTCAAAACTCAAAACAAGACAAGGAATGACTGCCGAATCCTGTATCACTGGATGTATCACTGGAACATGACTCCATCCCATCTCCATCGGTGCACCACAACATCCATCTCACCGCTCATCTGACCGTGGAGATGCACGTTTATCACGTTTATGGAGTTTGCCCAGAAAACCGTCCAGGAATTACCCAGGAATTTCCCAGGAATTGCCCGAGATTTCCCAAATCCAATCCATGGATGTGTGGATGTGTGTGCAGCAGCCCGCCAATGCGCCAAGGCCGTCCCCGCAGCGCGTTTGGGCCTTGCACGTGGGGGTGCTGGTTGGTCGCATGTAACGTTAGCCGAAGGTTAAACTCTCCGATACGGAGTACGGATAGTTACCGAGTGGTAATTTCCATACATCGGAATCCGATAGTGGTGAATGGTGACCTCATTTTCGACTTCCTGTACCTATCGAAAGTTCTCGCATCAACCGCAGGGCGGCATTCAGTTATCTATCTGTGCGACAATAACAAATAACATGCAGCTTCTCAGCTCGAGGTTCGCGTTTGCCGAAGGCCATCTCCTCAGAAGAGCAAAGTTTATTGTCAAACCCAAACCCCTAGGCAGCCAATCCGTGTCAAGTAGGCTGCTTTTCTCAACGTCACGCCAAGTACGGGCCTCGAATCAGGTTTACGCCTCGTGAGTCCGAGTTGTGCCTCATATCCTTGATCGATCGAAACAGAGTAATACTGAACTGGGAGCCAACTAACAACAACACACACATGCCAGTGTCCGCAACCTCGACCAGTTCCACACCTACCAGCTCCTCTCCTCTTCCTCACGAACACCGCTGCTGACCCTGTGGACCACCTCGTGGTGCTCCACCTGTCGCATCGTGGCACCCCTGATCCAGGAGCTCGTCGAGTCCGGTGTTGGCGAGGCCGAGGGCGGCGTGGGCTACTGCACCGTCGAGTTCGACGCCCCGGATGTCATGTCGGCGGGGCTGGGTCTTACTTACATGATCAACTCCGTCCCGACCTTGCTGAGCTTTGACGCCGGCGAAGCTCAGGTGCAGACCAAGGTGTCTGACGGGAGGAAGCTGGCAGATCGGCAGTTCCTCGAGGAATGGATCAGGAACGAGGCGAGACGGCAGGGTAACCGTGGGGGTGGAGGGCCAAGTGGGGGGTCAAACATTCTTAGTAGCATTTTTGGTAAACGATGATGATCACTTGCCGAGGCCGTGATCGTGATAGCGCAGGCCCAGACGGATTTTACTTGATCTACGACGGGTTCGGTTGAGTAACACGACTATGCCGGTACACAAGTGTACGCTGGGCGATGCCCCTCCGCTCTTCGTGAGAGACAGAAGAGGGCTAACACATTACAAGTAAACAGCGTGTGTGCGCATACACGCGCAGTTGTCGATAGTATCAGCGGCGTCTTCTGGCCGACGACGTTGGCCTAGACCGCAATCTGCCCTGCGGTACAACCAATAAATAACGCTGGCATCGGGTTCATCTGAGACAACGGGAAGCTTAACGTCCACCCCCACAGCGGAGAAGCTCAAATGAGACATGTATCGTGTCTTGTGGCCTATCGATGCTTCGCACAACCTTCTCTTGGAGACGATCTCGTTGCTGGCGGGTTCGGGCCAAGCTTCGGCGCGTGTCTTGGGTGAGACCTGCAGGTCAACAAAGAGGTGTTGGGGCGATGGCCAGAACTAGACTCAGTGTACAAGTCGAAAAGTAATTCTGAATAGTTTGTCTCCCGGTTTAGCATTCGGGATGGACAACAGTGTCTCTGGTGGAAGAGTACTATTTATTCCATACCGGTCAAATCATAATGCAACACAGCATATCCAAGTATACCCAACCGTGCCTCTGCAAACGAGTTAGCACTAGACACCCGTCAAGCGTTGCTTGATACCGAGGTATCAAGATATCATCATTCCACTAGTATTATATGCGTTCGGTGCGGTTGTCCCGAGTTGGAAACAACCTCCAGTCCGGGAACATAACTTCTTCGGCCACAGCCTAACCAACGCCCAGCTTCATTACCAGATCAGATGCCGTAACCCGCTAAGAATGTCTTGTTGGTTATACACAGGCCATGCCGCACGGCAAATGACCACTCTCCGATACGACGGTGCACATTCTGAGTGACCAAGTTGCGAGAGAGAGACACCGAGGCACCCCGAATCTTCGCCGAACACCATAACCATGTTGAAGCAGACATCCCATATGTGCGCCGAACTCCTAAGCCTCGCCTGACCAGCCCCAAGCAAATCAAGCCCATCCAAGCCAACCAAACCAATACCCTGCCGTCCTCCCATCACACCCATTGTAACCCTGTAAACCCATGACCGCGTTATGTAGACACCGATAGAACCCCAAGACAACCCCGAAGACAGCCCAACCCGCCCTCGCACGCCTGCTCACCCTTGCTGCTGCAATTCCAAATCCAGCACCTGCCTCAGCACCGTCTCCGACGCTCTATACCACCTTCCCCTCGCCTCCAACTCATCCTCCACCCCTCCCTGCGCATTCTCCCTCCTCCTCTTCGCCTCCCTCGCGGCGGCCAAACTATTCGCCCTCCGATTCTCCAACGCGCCCACCTCCGCCCTCAACCTCTCCATCTCCTTCCTCTTCCTAGGCAACACCTGCGCCCCCAACCCCTGCACCTCCCTCTCCAACCCCCTCAACGCCTCCCTCCTCCCCTCCACCAACCCCCTCGTCTTCCCCAACGGCATACTCATCTCCGGCCCGACCCCGGCCGCCCTCAACAGCTGATGCTGCGCCCTTAAATCCCGCACCCGCTCCTCCAACCCCCCAATCTCCCCCGGCAGCGCCCTCAACACCTCCCACTCCTCCCTTACCCTCTCCCACCTCCTCACCAATCCCCGCCCCCTTTCTTCCAACTCGGCCACCATCTCCGCCACCTCCGTTTTCAACCCCTTCAACTCGGCCTTGGCCTTGGCATTCGCCTCCTCCAGCTCGGCGTTCTCCTGCGCGGACACGATCTGGGGGGGGTCGCCGACGATGGCGCGGATGAATTTCTCCTTGGTGACCTGCTCGACGTAGGAGAAGCGCAGCTTGGCGAAGAGCTCGCGGTAGTGGGCGAGGTCGGCTTCAAGGGAGGTCGGGGTCGGGGTGTTGTCGAGGGTGGCGGTGGATACGTCCGAGGTGCGCGCGAGGTGGGTGTTGGTTGCGGGGGTGGTGCTGGGGTCGGTGGAGGGGTTGTTGTTGGGGTTGTGGGTGGAGGTGGAGGACGAGGAGATGGGTTCGCTGAGCTTGATGATGGTGTATTCGCCGCTGCCGTCGCCTGAGGCGGATTGGAGGTCTTCGAGGGCGCGGAGGACTTTGGCTGCGCGTAGCTGGTCGGGTTTGGTGGGGGAGGAGGTTGGATGCGACATGGTGAATGGTGCGTCAATGCCTCTCGGCTGGTTGTTGGCTTGTAGGTTATATCCTTGTGCGCGTGGCTCTATTTGGTGTTCGTGTTTGACGTTCCTTTGCAACTTGGATCGCGCGTGATGTTTTGTTGACCAGGTTGCCGGATTGGGACAGTGGGCTGTGGATAAGATGGGGACCCCTAACCCTTGCCGTGTCCCGCTCACCCACCCACACACTCACCCACTCACCCACACCCAGCGCACGCACCCACTCGCCCGTAAGCTGAGGTACAGTACTATGTGCAAATAGACCACCACATTCTCCCTCGCAGTGTTGACGAATTTCTCGCCATCTTTCATACTTCTGCTACACTGCGTATATTTGTAACAATATAATACTTTTGCTATTATGCCAGTCTGCTGTGGAATGAGTGAAGGATATTGGACTCCACACAGCATCACGACGGGAGAACTTGTAATAACCTATAGAACAACCTCCAGCATAAACTGAACCCATCAATACTAAACAATCGTCTATTGACATTAGGACGAAAACAAGTACAACTCCTGCCGCCGATAGCAACCCCGTCCTTATATGAATGCGCCAGTGATGTCCTTGCCAGTTGGCAGAGGCCCGTCTTCAACACTTGAAATGACGGGAGAGACCAGAGCAAAGAGCCCAAAGAGAAAGTCAAGCAGGTTCGCCTCCCCTCCCCCAAAAGAAGCCCGAAAATGATGGTACAGTTCAACCAGCAACATGTACTTTTTAACCCTCTCACACCACCATTCCACCGCCCCAAAATACCCACCCCGATCAATGCAGCCCTTCGACAAGCGAATAAGGCTGATCCTTCATATACCCGTTCCCGTACTTGGCCGTGATCTCCTCGCCGTCGTTGATATCCCTCACGGCAACAAGCATCAGCCTCCACCGCCCGGTAATCTTCATGGTCTTGAACTCGGCCGACGGGTTCGTGCTGTGCTTGACCTTGCGCACCCAGTTGCCCATCCGCGCGGGGTAAATCTCCGCCACCGCCTCGTCCTCCAGGTCCGGCCGGCAGAGCACCATGAACCAGCCGGGCGCGCTGGAGCCCAGCGGCACCAGCTCACCGACCAACTCGCCCAGGATGACATGCGCTTTGTGATGCCCCACCGAACGGACGCCGGGTCCCTTAGAACCGTCGTCCAGGATGCGGGGAACTTGCGGCACGTTGATCTCGGCGCAGCGGCAGTAGTTATGTGGGCAGAGACCGCAGAAGGCGTCGCCAGGCATAACAATGGTGGGGTCGGTCGGCCAGAACCAGTGCCATCTTGTCGGCCGAGGCCAGTGGAACCTCTTAAGTCCGTCGTAATGGTTTGCCTTGAGGAGACGGAACGGCACTAGAAGGGCGAGATCTGATCAACGGGGAGCCAGGTGGTGGTGGTGCTCTCCCAGATAAATTCCGGGAGCTCTAGACATTCCCAGATGGACTTTTGCAGAATGGCGCCGGCGCCGCACAGTTTGCGCACGAAGTCCATGTCGAGCTCTGCGTGGAACCGTGCGATTTCGTCCTTGAACAAGGCGAGCTCCAGACAATCCGAGTCGGCATCCATGAGGCAAAGGAGGCCATCGTAGTCCCCGCAAACCGTAGCCCAACACTTGCCTTCTCGCAAGTAGTCGTGGAGTTGAGGGCGTTTCGATTCGTCCCACCCAAGAGTGTGCAGCATACCGTTCATAAAGTTGTGCGGTGAGAGTTCCCCGGGCTGGGCCATGGCGTTTTCAACACAGATTGCCACCTTCATCTTGAAGAAGCGCGCGAGGAAGACGTGCAGTTCCGGGTAGCCCTGGGATGTCTCCTCGACCGATCTGGCGAGTCCGAACCTACCGAGGACCATTGGCACCGACTTGGAGTATCGTCTCCATTCCCGGACCAGTTGCGCGAGACGATCGAATGCTGATTTGCCGCAGAGTTTCTCCGCGGATGAGCTTCCAGCCCGACTAGATTCGCGGTCTTTGAGCATTGTCGAAAGGTGTTGGAAAGCAGCTGTGACGGACCGGCCTTCGGTTTCCGGCGCAACTGGAGATTCCACTCTTTGCTTCTTCGACGGCCTTGAGATGGGCGTGTCATCCTCTCTGTCGGGGTTTATCATCCTTGCTGTTTTCCGCAAAGGCGGCAACGCTTCCGTCCCGGTCCCAACATCACCACGATAGCTCGCGCTCTGCTGTCCGAGAGGAGAGAATTGCGGGACGATCTGGGCGGATTTCGTGACAAGGTCCGGAATGGGGGTTTGTGCTTGTGTCGGAGAAGGATCGACTCCCAGATTGCCCTCTTGTGATGACACATTGAGCGGCTCAGGAACTTTGGGTGCAGCTGACATGGTTTGCTCCGAAGAAATGATTGAGGGCGCGGCGAATTGGGGATCGGGCGGCTGGGACTGCTGTACAACATTGCTCTCAAGTTTCGATGGAGGCAGTTCCGCATCACCCTTACTCGGGGTATTCGCCGACAGAGATCCGTTGTGTATTTCAGGGGTTTCTTGCGGTGGTGATTGTTTCGCTAGGTCCTGTTTGCCTGGCACATTACTTTCCGGGGGAGGGGTGACTGATTGCATGGGGCGCAAGACCGCGTCGGCTCGCAGGCTAGCAACGTGGTCAATGACCTGGGCTGGGCGCTCGTCTTGCGACCCCGTGGTCTCGGGCGTGCGAGGTAGTTGTTGCTCGACAAGGGGCGATGTCTTGTCGTAAATTCTAAAATCGTCTGCAGACATGGCGAACTTATCAGGGCAGAGCCGATCACAGAACCTGTAATCAGGGGGCATGTCCGGAGATGACTTGTACTCGAGGTTGATGGCAATGGCGTAGTTGGGCCCCAGGTTCAGAACCTGGTGATACGTCCCCGGTTCCGTCACGACAGCTTGCCCCGGCACACAATAGTCGAGGGTGTATTCGACGCCCCATTCGTCTAGCTTGGCCGGCGGAATGTGGCGGCTGAGGTGCCTCACAGCCTGTGAGCATCGGCGCATCTCAGGGTACTCGATAGCCATCCTTTCCTCTAGTTTCCTAGCAAAGGCGGGTTTGATGAAGCACCAGAACTTATGCTGCCCAGAGCGGAGGAGGTTCTCAGAACGCACATGCGCATCCTCCCTGTGCATTGTTGTGATGGTCTTGCCCGTGAGGTTGAAGTAGACATACTGAGTGTTGATGCCCTCGAGGACGGTGCGCCCTCTGCGCCGTAGCTTCTCGCCAGGAGAGAGCTCGACGTCATGAAACAGCGGGTTGCCGATGATATACGGCCGGGTTCCCTTCGGCGGATCCGCGGCAGAGGAGTTCCAGAGATCCTTCTGCTCTGCCAGAGACCAGTCCATCTTGGCACTCATGGGCAAAGGGAGATGTGGCGAAGTGAACTTGAACCTCTTTCCGGTATCGACCTTGACGAGCCCTAGGCGGTCGCACTTGTAGCTGAATGAGGTCGCATGGTCTTTGCTTGGGCGAGCCACCTTTTGCACGTCGAGCGGTGGGAGGCCCCGGACTTGGAGCTTGAAATATCCCACGTCCCGGACGGTAGGGTGGCTCGAGTACATCTCCATGAGCTCCTCGTTCAGAACATGGATGTCCTGGTAGGTGCAGTCGAAGAGGGGTGACGCATGGGCAGAGGGTAATGGGCTTTGATAGACAGAGCCATCGCTCAATGTGATCCCACATGGGGGGGAGCGCGGGATGGGATAACCCTGATTGGTGGTGAAGGAGGCAGCTGGAATGGGTGGTGAGAGAGCCAATTCGGGCTTAGCCTTCGGAACCGCGACCTTGGGAACTGGGACCGATGAGCGATTGATGGGCGAGTGATTGTTGATGTGGGGATTCTGGTTGGTCTGCAATGTTTGATACTCGGGTTGTTGGCCGTCAGATTGTTGATTAGTGGGCTGTTGAATCGTGGGCTGTTGAATCGTGGGTTGTTGAGTCGCGGGTTGTTGAGTCGCGGGTTGTTGACCAGCGGTCTGTTGACCAGTGGCTTGTTGATTAGAGGGCGGAGGAATGTATTGTGAAATAGGAGGAGTATTTGATGACAAGGGCGTGTCGAAGCCGTGAACCGCCGCCGGGGCAGGTGAGATAGGAGGGGCGGCTAACTTCCGGACATCATTCAGACCGGTGTTCACCTGATGGAGGCGATCCAGGAAATGTTGTAACAGGTCCCGTCCTGCCTTCGTCTTTGGCGGTTGCACCTTGCGACCCGAGGCAATGCCGTGTTCAAGATAGCCTCGCAGGGCATCGCTGATCTGGCTCACCTCGCCGCTGATGGAATCGACCTTTTGCTGGAGGGCGTCCATCTTGCGTGCCACGAGGCGGAGGCGGTGGTGGTTTTTATGAGAAGACGGAGGTGCCGCAATTGATTGGAGATGTTGTGGCAGGCGTGCTCCATGTGGAAACTGCCGCTGCGTCTGCCAATTCCACCCGACGTTTTGTTACTGACTACCCAGTTATAGTGGGGGCCGCCTGAGGGGCTTCTAAAAAGCATGTCCAAATGCCAAATGGGGCCGTGCCCATGCTGCATGGAGGGGCATCCAGCCTCTTTTTTAGGTTTATGTGTGGAGGTCGGCCGGTCGGTTACCCCAACATGTTCCTCCACTGTTGCTTGGTGTCGGCTAGTTACGGGTTGCTGCACCGGAAGCCTTTCATGGCCACTGGCTAGGTGTGTTTACCGCGATTGTGAAGATTTCACAAAGCAATCATCACCAAACGTCAGCTTTTCTATATCGGGAAACAGCCTTTATTTCTCTTTGTAACAAGTAAACGGCTCTTATGGATGGCGCCTGCATTGTACATATGTCGTCGTTGGGTGTTGAATGACGTCGTGGCCCCGAAGACACGGGGGTTGGGACTGCGGCCTCGGCGACAACGCGAAGGGATCCTCAATGTACATATATAACCCGGCATCTCACCCTTCGGCCCCGGCGGCGGTCGTCCAATCCTTCACATCTCGGTCATACGCGATATTAGAAAACCACCTCCATGGCGGCTGCCGCCTCAGGCGTCCCCAAGGATCACACATTATGATTCCCAAGTATTTACTGGTACCTTCAGACCTTCGCCATCAAGGAATTAAGCTGCTTCCAGAGAACCCTCATGCCGATAATACGCCTGCATCGACAGATAGTGCTTGGCCAGGTGGCGAACACTCGACGCTAGGAAAGTTGCCCTTTGATCCGCCGAGTAATGAAACACGGCGCTCTCAAGATCTAGTACCTTTATTTTGCCATCCACAAGTTGAAAGTTTGACAAGTTGGCGTCATCTTGATGCACGCCAAAAGCGTCGAGTGCTCGGTAGCATGGCTGTAGCAAACTTGACAGCTCCTCCAAGGTCATGGTTGCACCCTCGGGAGCGGACAGCGAGATACCCTCCAAATACTCAAGAAGCATAGCCCTTGTTCCGTTGTAGCGCAAAAGGCCGTAAAACTTGGGGATGATGGCGCCCTGCAGGGGGTTGAGCCGTAGGTATGCCTTGACTTCGGTATCAAAATATTCCTCCATAATTTCTTTGTCTTCGCGGGGTTTCTCTGTCTTCAGCACAGCACGGGTCAAGAAGGAGCCACTCCGGGAAGACAGTTTGGACCCAAGACTGAGCAAACGCGGGGAGGAGCTGGGTAGCGGATGTAAAGAAGCTAGCTATCGTCGACGGGCAGATCCTGAGTCCCAGGACATGGGGATGCAGGTCGGAAATCTGAGAAGCATACGCAGAGATGTAACGGGTGCGGAACCAGAAGTCCTTGCCCTCGCGGTATCCTATTAGCACGGGTCGACGGGGAATCCCGCAATGCGATACTTACAACGAGTTTTGTTGGCGGCTCGCGTGGGGCTATGGCCAGTCGAGCTGCTGAAAACCGGTAGCGTTCTGGCTCACCACGACGTCGGTACCTGGGGACTAGTAGGGGCGGGCGCGGAACTTGGTCGACGAGAATGTCATCTTTGGTCTCCATTGTGCAGGACTGGTTGGTTGCGTAATGTTCGGTATAGCGCTGGTTGGGGTCTGTCTGGCGTTCGCCTTCAATTCGTTGCACGAGATGGATTGCGGTCAGTCAAGCACATTTTCCGTTGTGTTGTCTCCCCCGCTTCCCTCTTTCGCGACTCTACATTGTCTCTACTGTTGCCATCCAACGTGAGCGAAGCACGAGAGGTGTCAGTATAGAGAGAGTCGACTTAGCAAATACGGGTAATTTAACCGAGCGTCTGCCCGTACGTCTATGATGGGTCATGAGGCTGCCGAAGATCACATGAAATGAGTGGTCTTGGGTTACTGAGTGGGTGCCTGTGGAGCCACTCAAGATTCCGCGTGGTACAGCGGGAACGATTGGCGAGTGGAGCCTCTTGTTAACTCATGGACACTCAGTTAATCGATATGGAACACAAAAGCGCTTCCCCAAGACAGACCCCCACCCCCAACCACAGGCACGTTGCAGCTTCTACTTCGTACCTACAGTTATTTTAACCACGCCCTGTCCCAGAAACTCGCTCTCCGTAATTTCTTCCCCCCCAAACCCCTCCCCTGGCCTCGGCTTTACCGGCTGATATGGAGACGCGCCACTTCGACCATGACACCATCCTGACAGACGACGCCGTCGCGGAGCTGATGGCAAAAGAGGCGAGCGACACAGCCATCAAGTACTCTTCAATGGGCCTCGAAGCCTTCAGGTCAACGAAGTCAGTACTCCCGGATCCAGACCCAGCACGGTCGAGATTTATTGGACTCCGGTAACTCATGTCACACAGACCGGCGAACAAGGCGAAGCCGAATACACGCTTCCTGGGGCGGATCATCAAAGAGACGACAAACCACAATGCCGCCCTCCTGGCAAAGGAAGCCGCAGAAGCCCAAGCTCGCCTCAACAACCTGACTGAAGCCGAAGAGAAGAAGCGACGCAAGGTTAACCCGAGCGCCTCGGACCTAAGACGTCGACAACTGGGCGACATATCCTCGATTCTGCAAGGGCGAAAAAGGCCCAGTGGGGCTGAGCGGGACGAGAGCCGGAAGCAAAGAGACGAAGGTCGGGACAAAGAAGACACTCGAGACCGCTCCCGCGACCGGGATCGCCGACGCAGCAGGCACAGCACGCGACACGGGGACAAAGAAGAGGGGCAGCGGTCGCGTAGAAAGCATGATGATCGGACAACGGACGAACACCGCCGCCGGAGAGACAGGTCACGCTCGCCGCGGCAGAAGGATCGTAAGCACCGTGATCGGTCACCGCTCAGCAGCAGTGGTGAGGACGATCGGTTACGTTCTTCGAGGTCGCGGCGGGGGAAATCTGGCAAAGATCACGACCTGCTTGCCACCGAGTCATCTAGACGCAAAAGCTACGGACGACTACTTCAGGAAAACGACGAATTCTCAACGACCTCCAAAGCCAGGCGACTAGCCGAGGCAGACGAGTCCGATCCGCTCGAGGAGCTTATCGGTCCAGCACCACCGTCAGAGGCCCCTGTCAGGACACGCGGGAGGGGCGCCATCCGGGGCACCGCAGCGATGGACGGTCGGTTTTCCGAAGACTATGACCCGGCCTCTGATGTCCAGCCGGAAGAACCGACCGCGACCGAAGACTGGGACGAGGCGGTCGAGACATTCCGTGACCGACAGAAATGGAAGCAGCAGGGCGCAGATAGACTCCGCGCAGCTGGTTTTACGGAAGAGCAGGTCAGGCAGTGGGAGAAGGGCGGGGAGAAGGACATTGATGATGTGCGGTGGAGCAAGGCCGGTGAGAAGCGCGAGTGGTAAGTGGCTACTCTTCCCCCCTACCCCCCTTAGGTCGACGCCAGGGCCGGGGCCTAACGCAGTTATTAGGGATCGAGGCAAGGAGAGTAATGGTGCGTGATGAATATTATGACTGAACTATGTGCATCTTGTCGGCGTTTGGCATTGTATAACCTGGACGGTTCGGGGGAATTGCATTTGTATGTTTGGGTCTCATGGCATTGGGTTGTGACGGCTTTGAAAAAGGGGGGGTCTTGAAATATTTGTGGGAAAGGTGTAGACAAAAACCAACGGTCGTGGCATGAAACAGCGTTTCCGGGCATCGTTTCCTTGCTGAATCCAGGCGTCGTGTTGGTGGATTCGTGAATGGCAGTGTAGTTCAAACTCCTGTGGTACCAATGGCAGACTTCCATATTTGGACTCTGTTATTCGTACAGACCAGGAGCCAAACGGCTCGGCGATATACATGGATATGCGTGTCAGTTTACGCAACGCAGCAGTCCGCTCGTCTCGCAACCGTAACGACCGCTCCCTCCTCCCTTGTGCTTTACCCAATCTCGGGTGTGGCCCAGCGCCCTCGGAAATAGTTCTCCCTACAACCCTGATATTGATATATCCCGCCATCCACTCATTTATCATCCCAACCAATCTTCTGCCCTTGCTTCGTCTTTAGCTTCCCCTCCTTCAGCGTCGGCGCATCCCCCCTGGTTTTCGACGATGGCAGTTCCAACACACTATCCGCCTCCTTCTCACTATTCGTCGCCCACATCCTCTCGATACACAGCTCAAAGGGGCCCGGTATCCTATCGGTCAGACCAATCCCGATGGACTTCACCCTCTGGCGCATGATCTCGGTCTGGGGCTCGACGACGAAGCCGTAGTTGGTGCGCACAAAGTCGTTCCACTTGACCAGCACCGTCTCCCACTGGCCCGGGTTCTTGACAAACAGCCGGTGCTGGTGCAGGTCGGTGGGCACGACCGACTCGGTCTGCACGTTGATGAAGTAGCTGCGCCCGTCCGACTTGACGCGCAGCGCCAGGTAGACGTAGGGGTCGATGTTGAAGAGGCTGCGCCCGAAGATGGTGGGCGGGCGGTCCCGCGTGCGGAAGGCCGCGTACCCGGTGCGTTT
This sequence comes from Chaetomium olivaceum, assembly GCA_039881045.1. Lineage (NCBI taxonomy): Eukaryota > Fungi > Ascomycota > Sordariomycetes > Sordariales > Chaetomiaceae > Chaetomium > Chaetomium olivaceum. The sequence continues at coordinate 371,999 of JAYWVB010000020.1, forward strand.
TATGTCGGGGCGGTCCTTGGGGAGTTCGGTGGAGATGGTTCCGTGGAACTTGGCGTAGCCGCCGAGGGCGTTGGGGGAGGGGCGTGGGAGGCCGGAGGAGGCGGGCGGGGAGGGGATCCATTCGAGGTTCGCTTGTGAAAAGCCGCCGATCTCTGCGTCGGACATGAGCTTGCAGTCTTGGATCGAGCTCGGGTTGCGGAAGTTGTGGAGTTCGTAGGGGGCCGCGCCGCCCTTGATGCCTTCGAGGCTGAAAACTGTTGGTGGGTTTCCGTGGTCAGCAACGCCGGAGAGCCAGGGCCAGGACCAGGACCAATTGCCATTGCATACCAATATGAGAAAGCCTCTTGAACTCATCGATGCTGCGGCCAATGAAGCCCTTGAATAAGAGCGGCCGTGTCGCCTGCATGGTGGGCGAGCTGTGGTGTTGGGTTGGGAGGAGGGGATGCGACCGGAATCTTCTGCAGCTACCGGCAGGTTGGTAATCTTCTAATGGGCGAGAGCGCCGGGTAGTTCAAAGTCCTGTGCATGTCCTCAAGGCCATGGACGTACTCTGTTGCGGAATGAGCTCGAGGTGCCCAATCCGTCCAATGCGATCTCGTCGTGGTGGGCGAAGCTTGTGTAGATTTTCGGGAACGTCATCAAACCACCAAGCAGCATTCGCGACAGGGGTGTCACTCTCCCCACCACAGGAATTGTGGGTTTCTTAAGCTCGACCACGTGCTTCCTTCATGCTTCTTTCATGCTTCGAGAACAAACAGCCTGCCACCCAGTGTTTATTATCAGTCTCAAGCTGGATTAAAGTTGCACATGATGTGATTTAGAGATTAGAGTGAGAAAAGTACCCATATTGGTTTATTGAATTTACCCCAGGTTAGCCGGTGCATCAGGACTTGCTATTCGTAATGCAAAGTAATCCAGAATGGACTGATGCAGTGCAAAAGACGCTGAATTACCCTAAGTTTTGCACCTGTGATACGACAAAACTAGTATTTGTAGTTCCAGAAACTTTCGGAGAATAAGTCTCGATGATGACCTCCAAGCTTCGACAAAACCCTCAGAGTCAACCTCCATTCTTGGACGTGCACGGACCATATCTCTTGTCGTGTAAGTCGTTAACAGCTTCCACCAACGTCACGTCTGTCGGCCATCTCGCAAGTGAACTACATCATATCTTGTCAAACTATTTCTTCAAAGAAAATCAATCCAGCGTCGTAATTATTCACCATTGTTGGGCCTAGTGTGTCACTTACCCGACTAAGGGTTCCTATTTTCGTAGTTCCAAGAAGTCCGTCCATCATCCATGTTTCAAACAATTCCTTAGGCCAAATAGCCCTCGCTCATACTGCAGATATACTTGATTCATAATTACATAATGTACATCATGTTTCTAGACTCTTGAAGCCTCCAATCCCATGCGAGCTCCTCGATGTTTTCAAGTTGGAAACACAAGACAACTTAACCATAACCACCTCGAAAGGTGACTGGAGTTTCAAAAGTCTGCGACTGAACTTCAATTCATTGCCCAAGTTGTAAATTAGCTATCCTCAGCTATTGCTAACTAGCCAAAGTAGAGTGTATTGATTTCATGAAAGACTCCATGACTTTCATCATCATTACTTGAGTCATATTTGTCAAACTGCCATCTTCCTTTGTTGCACTTGGTACCACTCTTCAAAAGACCTTTAACTCACCAGTAAACCCAGTCATGCTTGTGAACTACCATCTTACTCTCTACAGACACTTGTCTTTACTGGACCATTGAACAGGTTCATGTTTGTTCAGAGTGATGAGGCTATAGAAATATCCATCTATTTCTCCCAACACAATCTCGACCATCACTGCTCAGTGCCTCAGTTCACTCCCAACCTGACGCTATGATCACAAAGCGGTCGCAAGTTAAAAGGTTATCAGGGCTTTCCTTATTCTTGGCACGCTCCTGACAACGTCCAACGTCCATGTAAATATAGGAGCCAACAACGCACTGAGCACCCCCTTGAATATCTGCGTCCGAATGTGACACCCAAAGAGGACAAACAACAACTTTGCCTACGTTCATAAACAATGCCACTTAACACGTTCCATACAATCATTTACTCTGTTCCCAAGTTCTCTTTGATTACCAGCCCAGATCTTCACGCTCCAGAGCATATCCAATCCCCAGCATGCAGGACCTCACCATTGTCTAGTGCCCTCTAGGTGCCCCCGCCTCTCGACTGTGTGGACTGTGCTGCTCTGCCTGACTGTTAACGTGTCAAAACCAGGCCAAGCGGACCCGCCTGCTATTGTTTTTGCCCGCCGAATCAGCCCACAAGCGGGGCCGAACGCCGTGCCCAGCGCCGAGATCAGCCTCCGAAAATTAACGACTGCCGGTGCCCCCGTCTTGATCCTGCCCCGTCATTCGCCGCCGATCACACGGGGGTGCCCCGAAGGCTATTTTCCCCATTCGCTGTTCCTATTCTCAGTTCCTATTCTCGAGCTGATTTGCGCCCTGATCCTGATCGCAGCCTCAACCCCTCTGGTGGGCATAAGTATCCCAGAAAATTTCCCCATCTTCTTCCTCTTCTTCCCTCCACCACACGACCCAAGACCAGCCGCATTGGAGCACTTCAAATTCCAAGCTGCACTCAAAGGTGAGCCCGACATTCCCCTCATGCCCTTCAAATTTCCTTGGCGTCAAACCACACCCTCAACCTGCAAAGAGACTTGCTCTTTTGGCCTTTTTCCTCTCTGTGTCTGCTCTCTCTGCACCTGGTGGCCACACCCGACTGCTGGAGAGCAACCCGGAAGAAACCAGCCCTCTCTGTAATGAAGCGAGTGTCCCAGCGAGTGCTGGTCAGCCTCCTCAGAGTTGAGGGCTTTCCGGCCTGAAACACGAGGTCGTCAGGCATCACCAAGCTCACAAGGTGCTCAAATCACCCAGTTGCACCTTCCTCCCCCTTCAAACATAAATCACCCTCCTCTCTTCCTGTTCCTCTTCATGTTCTTCCCAAGCCATCACAAAATCCCCTCCAACCCCGAACCCGAGTCGAGATCCCCGACCCTCGATCAGGTTGACCATCATCAGTAAGATCATCATCTCCCCTACACCTTCCTCCTTCCTCTCCATTCCCTCCTCCCTCTCCCAATTCCTCTTCAACTTCTTCTCAAACCACCACACACTGCCTTCAACCCCGAGCCTGAGCCGAGATTCTCGATCAGGTTGACCGCCTGAGTAAGACCATCATCGCTCCAACATCTTCCTCCTTCCCTCATTCCCCTCCATCCTTTCCCGTTCCCCTCCCCTCTCTATCATCTCGCTGCCTTTCTTTGAGGGTCAGTAGTCAGATCGAAAAACATCAGGCCACCCCTTCACCTCGCGCCTCGCGTCTCGCGTTTACCACTCGGGTGCTGAAGCGATCTGAACTGAACACCAACTTTCCTTCATCACAAAGCAGGAAGGCCTGGGCTCACCACTGTAACAGGTTACTCATCTTACATCTCCGTTCCACAGCCCTTCAGAGCATTTTTCGCCCTTACCCAAACAACAATCATCCTCTCCCTCGTGGAAAGCATCTCAACACTCGACTTGACCATCAACTCGAGCAAATTATCGCCAACAACAATGTCTGGTATGCTTAGCGCAAACAGAGTTGGCGGCTCTGCCGGCAAGCTTCGTCGTGTCCGCTCCTTCAGCCTTAGCGATGCTTCCGAGAGCGGTTCTTCGGACTCCGACGACGGTAAGTGACCAATTTCTTTCCCCTCACTTCCCTGATCGATGGGTCGCCTGCAATTTTTATTGCAACGGCTTGCTCAGCCTGTCCTGTCCCATTCTGTGGCATGAGGTGGGTGCCGCGAGTCGGTAGCCATCCTCAATGACACTGACCGCCAGGATGGTGTGAGACCTGACAGTGGTCCGGTTGGCGCGATTTGTTCATCGACTTGTTCATTGACATCGGCAATGCTGACGCTCCTTTAGCTGGTGCCCGTCTGTCCGCTGCCAGCCTGGACGACTCCCCTCCCCGTGTTCGGTAAGTTGCCCTTGAACCATGACGACAGTGTCTCTGCTTCACTCGCTGACATGAAAAGGTTCTCCTCCGTCACTCAAGAGATTGGCCAAATGCGCATCACTTCGGGCACTGCGTCGGTCGCTTCTGACCGCGACACCACGTAAGACTTCCCTGTTCTGACACTTGGGTGGACATCTGTTGACTTTTACCCCTTTTAGTGCTTCCCCTTTCCAGGTCGGCAACACCCCAAGCGGCGACATTTTTGAGTCGCCCCCCGCAAAGGCACCCCTGAAGCCCGTTCGCGCCTTCGCCACGCCCATCCTGCCCACCGATCAGGATAAAATGGTCAAGGTTCCTGGCGTCGACTCCGAGGAGCGCCGCCTGACCCGTTCCGTCACCACGCCGAACACCATGTCGTTGACGCCCAGCCAGCGTCCTCTCCGCGCTTTTTCCTCCCGTCAGGAGATCGGCGGTATTGATGCCCAGGGCATCTATCCTCCCAGCGCTTGCGTTTTCGTCGCCAAGTAAGTGCCTCCCGTCTTGTCTTTCATTTTCATCCCCGCTCAAGAACCGACCTGACAATTGAACCCAACAGTCTTCCTGAGTCCAAGGACGACCGCGCCCTCGAGGCTGCGGTTACTCGCGAGTTCAGCCAGTTCGGCACCGTCTTCGTCAAGATCCGCCGCGAGGTCAAGGGAGGCGTCACTGGCATGCCGTATGCCTTCGCCCAGTATACTGTGAGTTGCCGGCAATCCTCTCATTACTTCACCCTTCTAACACACAAACAGAATGACGACGACGCCAAGGTCGCCATCGAGGAGGGCAGAGGCATCATGATCCTCGGCCGCCCCTGCCGTACCGAGATGGTCAAGGCCAACCGTAAGTGTCACATTTCCTCGTCGCTAAAAAAAAAGAGCCCTCACTGATGTAGACCCTGTCTTGCCCACCCCTCAGGGACCTTCGTCATCTACAGCCGCCGCGGTGACGAGGTCACCATCAACACCGCTCGCGAGATCCTGGAGCCGTACGGTGAGCTCAGCAAGTGCGAGCTGCTCAGCGCCCAGATGTGTGAAGCCATGAGTCTCCCCACCTCTGTCCTCGTCGAGTTCGCCAAGTTCGATCCCAAGCGCGATCTCAACACGGTAAGCCTCAATGAGCCCGGTACCACATCGGATCGCGTCCTTCGCGTACTGACGTTTTCCCACAGGCCGTCCGCCAGCACGACGGATACTGCATCGATGCCTTCGACATGAAGAAGAAGAGCTTCATCTCGCGCACCGACGCCGACGAGGAGTTCCTCCGCAAGTACGATGTGGACCGTCGCTCCATCTTTGTCGGAAACCTGCCCGGCGACACACAGAAGCAAGAGATCATCGATCTCCTCTCCCCCGTTGGCGAAATCCTCGACGTCAACCTCGTCAAGCGGCCCACCTCCTATCATGGTCAGTCCACCTCCCCCCTGGCAAAACATTTAGCCAAAGTTCTAATCGATATACAGGCATCCATGTCTTCGCGTTTGTCGAGTTCGCCAGGGCGGACGCCCCGGACCAAGCGGTCCAGAACTTTGTAAGTTTCCCACATCGCGCACCGGTGGCTGGCCGAATTGGTGCTAACTCAAGCCGGCAGCACGACACCTTCTTCCGCAGCAACCCGCTCAAGGTGGAGCGGAAGTTCTCCAAGCACGCCGGCACGCCTCGCCGCGTGAAGTCTCAGGCGTTCTCCAGGGCGACGACCACGCCCAAGACGCCGAGGACCGCCGCCGGCGCCGGCAGGTCGCCCATGGCTTCCGGTGGTCGCTTCTCTGGCGGCCGGAACCAGAGGTCGGCCCCTCCCGCCCAGCAGGGCTACAACAACCACCCCGGCGCCGGCCACCCCTTCGTTCCGTTCGGCTACCCCGTGCCGAGCCCTCGCGCTCCCGCCGACGGGCAGCCGCTGCTTGGCGCCAGCGGCCTCCCCGTGACCCCGTCCGCCAGTCCTTTCGGGCCCAGCCCGTTCAACTACATAGGCGGCTACTGGCCCAACGTCGGCTTCGGCCAGGAGGCCAACACCGGCCACACTTGGTGGGGGGCCTACAACCCCGCCGACGCCAACAACTCGCCGGCCGCGCCGGCCCAGACCCCCACCCGCGGCGGTCCCCGTGAGAACCACTACTTCCACGGCGGCAATTAAGAGAAGACGACTTCGACATCTTCTCTTCCCTCCCATGTCAATCTTACACTGTTCAGACGTACACAACATCGGTTCCTTCCATCGCTCACTGCATTTTTTCGATCTTCAGTTCCTCTTTTTTCGTCCGGCGGGGAATACCCCAGTCACCTAGTGTCGGTCGGTCACCTCATCTCACCTTGGAGATGAAAAGACCAAAACCTTTCTGGACAGAGACCTGACAAGTCTCTGACATTTCCGCCTGTAACGGGCGATTCACGACTTTCACGACTTCTGTCTGCTCGGTCCATTCGACGACCTTGAGCATTTTCATGACGGGGTGGTGGGAAGGTGCTGGGGTGCTTTTCGGCATCATTTGTTTCCGGCGTGTCCCTCTCTCTTTTTTCCCTGGTTGCGGAGTTCAAGAGTCGCCTTTGCGCGGCTCGGTTTGGCGCATCGCGTCTGGACGACGACGGGTTATCTCATGGGCGGGGGCGGGCGTTGGTGTGTAGAGAAAAATCTCTTTGTCAGTTTATTTCGGTTCCGTGGCGGCAGACCATGGCGGGCGACTTCTGTTGCCGACGACAACTATGGCTGCCACGGAGCCAACCTTTTCCTATCTGGGTCTCTTTTGTTTCCAAGAGTTTGGGAACTGTCAAGTCCTCGTTAATTTGGGAGTAGCGTGGGGGGGTTATGGTTATCGAGATGTATCTACCTCGAGATGACTCGACATGGCTTCCTGATGTTGCCATCTCCCTCCATTTAAGAGGCATGAGACAAATTCAACTTATTTCACTTCATCTTTGGTTCAGTGGATTTGGTGATGCTGATGATGGGATGGTGGCGTTGATGAATAAGGTATTGGATGGAGGTAAGAAGCTAACGAGAATAGTAACAGTGAAGGTGGGTTGGTGGGGTTTGTTCTGTGGGCGAGGCCCCCCGAGTTACACTACAGCAGCTTGGCACCACCCAATTCTGTCAAGGACAGTGGGCCCGCCCCTCGTTGCTGCCCACACCCCCACGCGCAATCACCTGCAGCGGACGGTTTAGCCTCCTGGAATGGGCCTTTGGCCCTGAATCTATTGGTCAGAGGCTGTGAAAAGTTCGGCGTAGGACCCGAGGCAGTGGACTCGAGAAGGGAAGGTCGCAGGCCGCCTTCAAAAGCCGCAGCTCCCATATTGAATTATTGATTGGCGTCTCTGCCGTTTTCACTCGAGGTTACTTTGTACCTACTTCACGAGAAAATAGTACTATCGACAGCAGGATCGAAACATCATCACTTCTCGTTATTTCATTAGTATCGGCATCAGCTTTCTCAAACACGAACATGGGACAACCGTCCTTTGAGGCGTCCAACGCCCTTGTCTATGTGACATATGGAGTATTTTTGTGAGATGAAAAGCTGAGAACTGCTCTTGGAATCCCACCAGAGCCGTGTTAAAATTGTCTCCCATGCTAACCTTATTATCACAGGATGGTAGGAACAGGCGTGGCCTGGAAGTTCAGGAACCAGAGCAAGGGCGAGTTCCTGGCTGGCAACAGAACTCAGACGGGTTAGGACACTCATCTCTCTCAGCGAGGGCGGGAATGCGAGAGAAAGCACACTTCTCGCGTCTAGCTGATCCCCATTTCTTTGAAGGGATGGAAACTGACCACTACCGTTTGCAGCTCTGCCGCTCGCTCTGAACTTCATCGCGTCCGGTGAGTGAGCAATTCGATCGGAGAAGACCCGTCTCGACGGGCCGTTCCGAAGTTAGAGCGGTAGCAACGAAACAACCGAGAAAAGCACGTCGGCATACAGGCAGCGCTGGTCGACAAACTCTGGTCGAGCAAAGGCGCCGGGGGATGACGGTTACACGACAGCATCACGCAACGAGGAAAGCCACAGGCTGACCATAGGTTCGTACCCAAACCTCACCAAGTCTTTGCTCCCTTCCGTATCCCTTGCGTCTTTCTAGGTTTGCCCATGGCGACTTGGAGAGGCCGAGGATGCTGTTTAGGGGGCAAAGACTGCGGCTCACTACGGGCGCTAAGTTGAAGCGTGTTCGCTGGCTCCAACCTCACCCGCTGGCCGGCTTCAACCGTCCCCGACGGTGAAGCAGATTTTGCGGGCAGAGGAGAGCCAGCGTCCCGCGGATACGAAGCTGAGATTGTACCGTGATACTCGATCAAGTTAATGCTTGCGTGGGAAACGTGCTGCCGCTCTGATATCCCCCCTCTCCCCTCTTTTCAAACCCTATGTTGATATACTAATCTCCACAGCCCTTGGATCCGGCATCCTCTTCGCCTACCCCCAGCTTGCGACGCTGGCTGGTGTTCAGGGCGTGATTGTCTACGCCCTATCTTCGGCTCTGCCCTTGTTGATCTTCGCTGCGCTGGGCCCCATTATCCGTCGGAAATGCCCTCAGGGGTTTGTCCTCACCGAGTGGACCAGGCAGCGGTACGGGACCGTTGCGGCCCTGTATCTCAGCTTTATGTCACTGGTCACCCTGTTTCTGTACATGATCTCGGAGCTGTCCGCCATCGGGCAGGTTGTCAACCTTCTGACGGGGATTGACGGGTTGCCTGTGTTGATCGTGGAGTGTATCGTTACGACCATTTACACCTGTACGTTCAACTGCCACCTTACTTTACCGTGATATATCGACTAACATACGAGAAAAGCCGTTGGAGGTTTCAAGGTCTCCTTCTTCACGGACAACATCCAAGGAGCAATGGTCATGGGCCTGATTCTCATCGCCACCATCACCATCGGTGTTGAGACCAAGATCGACACCAGCCTGATCGAGTCCTCCGGCCTGACCAAGCCCAGCCTCCTCGGATGGCAACTCGTCTATATCCTCCCCGTCGCCATCCTAACCAACGACTTTTTCCTCGTACGTCCTCCCCCTCCCATCCCCCCAACCCTTTCTCACCCACCCACCCAACTAACCCCCACTCCTCCAGTCCCACTTTTGGCTGCGCACCTTCGCCTCCAAAACCGACCGGGACCTCTGGCTCGGCATATCCGGCGTCGTCGGCGTGCTGGTCATCGTGACCCTCGTCGGCTCGACCGGTCTGATCGCCGCGTGGGCGGGCATATGGCCAGGCACCGAGGACGCGCCCGTCGACGGCTCCGTCGCCTTCTTTGCCCTGCTCATGCAGCTGCCCAACTGGGTCGTGGGCGTGGTCGTTGTGATGGCCGTGACGCTGTCTACCGCGGCGTTTGACTCCTTCCAGTCGGCCATGGTCACGTCCGCGTCAAATGATTTGTTTAGGAATAAGTTGAATATTTGGTGGATTCGCGCCGGGGTCGTGTTGGTCATGATTCCGGTGGTGGTCATTGCCATCAGGGCGCCGTCCATCTTGCAGATCTATCTGATTTCGGATTTGGTCTCGGCCGCGACCATTCCGGTGCTGGTTATTGGGCTGTCGGATAAGTGCTACTGGTGGAGGGGGTTTGAGGTGGTTGTTGGTGGACTGGGCGGGCTGTTCACCGTGTTCTTGTTCGGCACGGTGTACTACGGCAATGCACAGATGGGAGCCGAGTTGATGCTGCTGCAGCAGGGGCTGTACACTGGCGACTGGGGTGTCTTTGGCGCCTTTGTGGCGGCCCCTGTGGGCGGTATTCTCTGGGGATTTGGTGCGCTGGCTCTGCGGCTTGGGATCCAGTACGTCAAGGCCCGGACCAAGGGGGAGAGGTTCACTGGTCTTGACCGCCCGGTTGAGCTCGGTGCGCCGCAGCTTGGCGAGTTCGATGAGCGTACGGATCAGGGATTGAGGGATGATGTCGAGAGTACTTCTGACGCGCCTGGTATTGCCAAGTCCACTGGCAAGTTCTTCTAGGCGGAATAGTGGTGGTGAGGGGGGAGAGGTGTCTTTGTCGGGGGGGGGGGGGGGGGCTGGGAGGGCGAACAGGATGGTCATCAGACAATACCCAAGTTTGTTGGAAATTGTTGTGATAAGATTGTTATAGCTGATTGTTAATGGCTCGTTAGCAAGCAGTTGTCTGGGGGATGGAGATACATGATCTCATAGTATATCCCACCAGAGTCACCCATTGTGCTCACCTCACTAGTTTGTTTGGACGAAATAGCACCGTTGTTGCTTGTTTGACGTACCTCGTCCAGAACAAAAATATTTATAGCCATCGTAAACATAACACTTTTGCTATGTTGTGGATCAGATGACCCATGATCTCTAAGTAAATAAAAGGATGTACCTCCCGTCGACAAAGCTCTGCTTCAGCTTTCCACTACTTTTGACAGCTTATATGAACAGTTCCTGTTACCAAGATGTTGCCCCATAACTCCTCAGAAACCACAGTCACTCGGGGCGATATGCGCCTGGCGCTCACACACCTCCAATCCGCTATCAAGGACCTCCGCGAAGCCGAAAGCCAGTGGGAACCAACAGCCATGCTTCTCGCGCTCGAGGTCTTCGACATGGCATCCGAACTGAACATCGACGTCGACAACCTCTACGACGTCGAGCTCCACCTCCTCGGCGAGATCAAAATGATCGAGGGGAAACTGCAGCTCGGCTACGGCTCACACTGGAACAAGGCGGCCAAGACCACAATGTACGCCAAAGAGGAGAAGCTGGCGGCGGCCAGGGATCTCAGCAACACGCTCGACTGGCTGACCTCGCCGAACCGAGCGGTCGTGATCGAGCCAAGATGCTCCACCATCCCCAGTTTGCGTGATCTGATACGTGATCTGGTGGCCAGGATCAAGAGCGGCAAGGTGCGGGAGAAGGAGCTAGATGACTTCCATTCGCAGGTGCTTGCTGCGGCCATCGCCGTGAGTGGGAAGGCCGCGTCGCTGGAAAGTGAGTTGAGGAAGGTTAAGAAGGCGGCCGAGATAGTTGGCAGTTTGAGTTGGCGGCCGGACGACGCACCTCTAATGGCGATCTTGTTGTTCAACTAGTTTGGAGTGAGCCGGGGGGTGGGCGTATGAGATTGTTGAGCCCTTTCTTCTTTTGACTTAATCCCGCGCTCGAAAGTGAACCTAATGTGTCAATGATGGCATAGTACATACATTTGGTGTTGTTTCTACACGGGGGGCCACGTTCTCGCTCCCTTACTACGTACACGTTATGCACATGGCAATCATAACCCCACCCCCCACCCTCTGACCACCGAACCCTATTGCCCGCTGGCTCTCCAGGGGTACGGGCCTCATGTTGATCGTACCACCTCTTCCATGATCTTTTGGGTCTTAGCCCACGATTCCAGCGTCGAGGGCTGGATGATGCCGATGAGGCGCCAATCTTGTTGCATATAACCCTCTTTCGGGAATACCATGGTCGCCATGGCCACATGCTCCACGACATCCATCTCCTTCTCGCTCTCCGGAATCACTCGGCCTTCGGCGTCGTACACGCCCCTCCGTTGCTTGCTGGAAATGGCCACTACTACCTGCCGGATGATCGGGGCGCCGCGCTCGCGGTCAATAGGCACCATCCTGTGCGACTTGATGGATGGGTAGAAGAGCTTGTTGGTGTACTTTACAAGCTCCCAGCTGTAGCGCCGTCCTCGAGGACGGCTATCGATGCTCATGAGCAGGTTCGTCGCGAGTTGTCTCGCGCATGACTTATTTATCATCATTCTGTCGCCGCTAGCCAGACCCTCGAGCATGGAGCGATGGAGTGCCTTCGCGGTGGGGATGAGCGACGACTTTTTGTAGTCAAGGGCGGCCCGTTTGAAAATGGTTGGTTTGGAAGTGAAACGCATTGTCGCACTCAAAAAGCGCTCTTGAATTCTGATCTTGAAGGCGTGATACAGGAGCCGGATTTTCTGCCCTAGCGGTTTAGGAAACTGTGAGAGAGGAGGAAGGATGAATGTCCCTTTTGATGCAGCATATCTAGTCAGCCACTGTCTCGCCTTCTCGCCCTCGCAAGAGCTGAAGGTTGAAAAGCGTACCTGGCAGCACCACTGACAAGGCCCCGTGCAGCTGTTCCTTCAGGCGACCCTGTTGAGCCGCTTGGGCCGTCTGAACAGAGGGCGAAAGTTGTTTTTCGGGTCGAGGTATGCTGTCACCGAACGCAGCGGCACTCCCTCGTGTTTTTGGCCTCGACTGGGACGTGACGAAGGATGAGGCCCATGGTAATCCCCTCGCTCGAAAACTTGGCCTGCTACTGAGAAGCGGTACTCCGGTCGTCGGCCCCGTCACCACTTTAACGGAGAGCACCTCGCGGGCCCGTAGACCCAGCCTTGACGACGACATAGTTGTCTAGGTTGATCGCCGCCCCCGTCACTAGTTGTTCGTGATCCTGCCGCGGGCGTCCGGAGCCCCTGTCAAGCATACGCTGTCGGGACGGGGCAATGTTCGTCGTGAATGTGACCGTGGTCGTAGCGGGACGTGCGACAGCTCACGAATCGCAGCGAAGCTTCAAAAAATTCCCAATCGGCTGGCACTGTCTGGCAATGGCGTTGCGGAGCGTGGGAAGCAGTCTAACCAATAAGCAGCGTGATTTGCACCCAGGGGTTCGTTATCAGGGAAGTCCCCGCAAAGGGCGAGCCGCAAGAACCACCCTTGCTAACTCAGGTAAGGTCGTTAATGACCACTCAGATTAATAAATGGGGCCAGTCGCCAGCAAGCCATCCCAAACGCACCGCCCATTTCAACCGGCCCCAAGTTCGCCGTCTCGGCGTCCTTATCAATTCTTCCCCCTCCTCCTCCTTCCTTCCCTTGGTCCTTTGGCCGTTTCGGGTAGCCACTGGATTCCATGCTCCATGGGTGAGGAGACGAGTCTTGATGTACAACCGCGCGAACCCAACCGCGCACCAGCCGCGGGCGGATAATCGATACAGCAGCAGCACTACCCACCACGGCACCCACACTGCGAAGGGCCCTTCCTCCGAGTCCCGCCCCCGGGGCCCCGCTGCCGCCACGGCTCCAGCCGCCCTGGCTGTCAAACCCGGCTCCAGCCATGCCGCACATCCCCTAGCCCCCGGCGCCGGGAGCGGCGCAGCAGCACTCACACCACCACTATCAGAACAAACGGCCGGCACCGGCCCCGTCCGGTCGACCCTCCTCCAACCCCGGGTGGCTGTGGCTCTGGGCGTCTCCAAGAAATGGTACCCCGTGCTCTTCCTCTGCCGCCTGGCCTCGATCGCCCCGGGCGTGCTGTTCGGTCTGCCCAACGCCCTCCGACTCCTCGCCATGCTCCACCTCATGTATCTGGACCGGGTTCTCGACGGCGGCACCCTGAGCAAGCTCGGCCGCGGGGCAGGAGGGTTGGGAGGGTCATCCTCCTCTTCCACATCAGGCTACGACCCGGAGTTTGAAGCCCGGCTGCGGCTGACCGAGGCGCTGCTGGCGACAATATGGGTGCGTTTGCCTCCCTACAGCATCCTTTACCCCCCAACCACAGATAACTAACCCATCCACAAAATCAACAGTGTTGCGCATCAGGCTACCTCTCCTTCTTCTTCACCGACTGCCTCATGTCCCGCTGGCTGCTGCACTACACACCCCAAGCAACCATCGTGCGGCTGCTCACCGTCGACGCGATTAACGGCTACCTCACCTCGTGGGTGCTGCACCTGACGGGCGGGTTCGAAGACCAGCGGCTGATCCTCCCGGCGTGGATCGTCATCTCCACGGTGCGTACTTCCGTACCCAGTCACAATCCCCTCCCCAGCGTGCGCAGATCCAAGCTAATTTGGTTTGCTCCAAACAGACATTAACGGTCCTCTACCACATCACGCAGCGCAAGATCAACATTCGCAAGGAAACGTCCATGTCGATCAGCGTGTTTTCCATCGCCAGCTTCGTCAGCATGGTGGCTCTGCTGGTGCAGCTGGACTCGAACCGGTCCGACTACCCGGACATCCCCGCTGCTCAACCTTGTGCGGCGGGCGTTCCACGAGGCCGGCAAGCTGGCCATACGCATCATGGAGTACGGCGATATCACGAGAGAGCTCTGAGCGTTGTTTTTCTGGGGTTGGGAGTAGGCGTTCTCTCGGCGTTGGCGTGTCTCAAGGCCATATTTGTGTTTTTCTCTTGTTAGATTATGAGCATCTCGCACGGCATATCACGATTCAAGCGCACTATTTAGGACATTGGGGGTTTACGACAGGCAAACACATTCTGTATGGCGAGCAAACAAGCAGACATAATCACACTGAAAATCACATGCCACAGAGGTTGTCAACGAATTCCATTGCCTAAATACGCGGCCTGCAGAGGCTCAACGAAGGACATGCAGGTCACGGCCGTCCCGTCAACTAAAGCCGAAGGATCGACAATGAGCAAATGGCCCGAAGTACCAAAAAAAAACATCCCACTCGACGTGCTCTCCGGCTAGGGAGAGAGGAAGCCCATCCTCCAGCTTCCGGGTATCATGTTGTGTGCCGCGCGCCCTATAATTGGCCTCTCATCGCTCAGATATCGATATAAGCTTCACCTCTGTGAGTGAATCCCCGCCCCGGGCGTCCCACTTAGGGGCTCGGGCCGCTGAGCAGCGGCACTACAGACATGCCCGTCTTAGAAGCCGTGGATCTATTGAACGGTTAGCGCGCGTTCGTAGATGACGGCAGGTTCGATTCATGATGATGCCGTACCTTGATGGTCTTCTCGTCGAGACCCAGACCCTCGGTGTTGTCAATGAGGAAGTCTTTGATCTTGAGGCGATGGTCGCCCTGGAGCTGGATCACCTCTCCCATGCCCTTGGACTCGGTGTCGCTGATGATGGTTCCATTGCAGGCTAAGTAGCGGTTAGCGGATAATCATTCAACCCCCAAATGGGGGTCCAAAACATACCAAAAGTCTTCTTGATGACCTTAAGAATCTTCTTGTGGTCGAACTTGGAAGGGATACCTTGAACGGTGGTCAAGGTCTTACGTCCATTACGCTCTGTGGCACTTCTGTCAGTCTCGAGTCTTCGGGTACTGCCGTTGCATTGTGGCGTAAACCGATAGTCACGCGACAACGGAGGCGGTGTGGAGTATCGAAGCAACGTACGCTGGATGCGAATATGGATGTATTCTTGGGTTTGGGTAGTCTGTCCCGAGTCTTCGTCGGCTTCGGCGAAGGGTGTCTAAAGATGAGTTGAGTTAGCGATGCTGCCTCGTGTTGAATGCGATTCGAGGTCGGGTCGTGTGTGGTCGTGGCGAAATGGAAGCGTTCCGTCGCACCCAGGCCAACGTATCCATCGACAGTGTCACGTCCGTCAAAGCCATTGCAACGGCAAAAGCAAGGAGAGACGCGTTCGCCAAAGGGGGAATTAGATGGCAAAGTGACGTACCGCGGCTCTTGAGATTCTGGATCTCGGTTTCGCCTGACATAAACTCGGAGTTTTTGGGGTGAACTTGGGAGAAGGTTTGTATGGGGAAGGTGGAAGTGAGCGACCGACGACTGTAGTAGTGTCTCGCTAATCGGATTGTGTTGTTTGTTGGGTGGTGGTGATGTGGAGGAAGTTTGACGAGGGAAACTGGGTCCTTTTAAGCTTCGGTTGCTCAGAAAGTGATGCTTGTTGTGGATGGCAAAGTGGTTGGAAGAGGGAAGTCGGTGGAAAACAAGAGGTGAGGGGAAGAGCCCAGGATATGTGGGGTTTCTGGGGGGCTGATTGTTCAAGGCCACAAGGCATGAACGGGTGGCCACTCATGGCTGCTGGTCATGGGTGGCGGTACCGGTCAAGTCTTCTGTCCGAGCAACCTAATCAAAATTCGCCTTTGGTTGCCTCTTCGGTACCTTGGAGATACCTAGCCAAAAAATGCGTCACCCAGCTGCAGCACACCTGACGCTTTCGGGTCGTTTCTGTGGCACCGTGCTTTGGGTTTTCTTTCTATCTATGCTTGTGATTTGACAAAACTCGGCATCTGCTGCAGAGGCCCGAGAGATGGTTGCCTCGCGGTAAAGCCGCTTATCTTTGTGTGTGGCACAAGGTCGGCACGTCGGTTTGCAACAGGCTCTTCCCAATATGTACGTACTTGGCTTGGTACACATACTTGCTGTGTAGTTCCTCGCTGTAACTCACCTGTTTTATCAGGTCCCTTCCAATGACTTTGGCTAGGGGGCGGGCCGAAGACCTGGACGGGCCCGGCAGCGGGGAGCCGGGTTGGGTTTACGTTACAGTACAATACCCATAATGTACATTACATGTATCATTTCCCGATACTGAAGATGCGGTAGTCCTTCTCGCCCCCGCCTATCCCACGACGGAGGAATCGTGTCTACGTTTCGAAAGACCTCAGATTATGGATTAATCAGGAGTAAATCTCCTATACTAAGTGAAGACCAACAGAGCGTTAGTTCATGGCTTTAATTTGGTGTCATGTATCGCTTAGTACATACCTCGAGGTTCAACGATCGTTGAAAACATTGAATTACGAATACTAGGTCCCGCAAACTGCAACCCAGACACCCGAGACACCCCCAAACCCCACACCCACAGCCGATTTTGCCCCTTGCATCGCCCTGGCCGTCGCCTTCGCAACCCAGATTTTGCCTCTTGTGGCTCATCGCGGATCCCGAACCCGAAAAATGGGTTTCGAGCCGGAAGAGTTGGCGGTCGACAGCCCAGCCATTGTTGTCGAAAAGGCGAATGGCCATGAAGAAAATACACCTGAAAAAACAACCAACTGGCGACCGTTATTTCGCCACCCTTGCGCTTTCGGTCCAGCCGAGTTTGGCCATGTCTTAGTCAACCTGATCCAGAACCCCAACATCAACTCCTCGTGGCTCTTCCGTGCCGATATCCTTTATGACTCAGCCGAGCCTCAGGAATGCGTGGCACCATCCGAGACCCATGACACATTCAGCGTGTCCAAACCTTCGTTTGTTGGCTTTCAGCTCCAGCGATGCATCATCCGAAGGCTCATCCCCAGGAACGCGCTCCGGGACAAACCCCTGGACCAAACATGTCTCATCTACGGGAGCATTCCCAACACTGGGGATGATGTGGCTTTGGTTGAGAAGGCTCTCGTCGTCTACCTCCCTCATGTCTCGGCGCCCTCCGAGATGCCCTTCTATCACCCCATAGTTCGGGGGATAGCCTTCCTGCACGAATGGGAGGCCGCGGAGTCCCGCGGGTGTATCTCCATCTCGTATCTCTTCTTTAGCGAAGAAGGCCGGTCAGTTGTCCGGCTCACGAGGACCGCCCTGCGGCTGCTCGAGGTCATCCACAAGCATGGCAAGGGCCGGATCGAGGGCTATCAGAAGCGGGTGCACCACGACCAGGTGCTGCCCCAGGCGCGCGTGCAAAACACCTACACCCGCCTCAAGCAGAAGTACGCGCGTGGGCTGATGAAGGGTTGGGCCGAGAGCACGGATCCCGAGAAGCATGTCTTTGAAGATCTCTGCATCGCGGCCTTTTTGGTCGAGCTGTGGGCCGACATGTATGGCCGCGGCCCTTTCCCTGGTTTTGTCGACATTGGCTGTGGCAACGGCCTCCTGGTCTACATATTGAACCAAGAGGGCTTCATGGGATGGGGTTTCGATGCCCGCTCCCGCAAGTCGTGGGCCAAATACATCACTAAGCTGCACACGCCCGCGGGTGAAGAGGACACTCTGCGGGAGCTCATCTTGCTACCGCCTCCGGTTAGCAGAGATGGTCTTCCAGATGATTTCGACGAGAATCGCATTCATGATGGCCGCTTTCCCAAAGGCACCTTCATCATCTCGAACCATGCCGACGAGCTCACGCCATGGACGCCCATCATCGCGGCCATCTCGGAGTGTCCCTTTATTGCAATTCCTTGTTGCAGCCACAACCTCGCCGGGGAGAGATACCGTGCGCCAGCACCCAAGGACAAAACCAAAGCGGACTCGGCGTACTCGTCACTGGTTGAGTGGGTAGCAGGCATTGCAGCGGACTGCGGGTGGGAGGTCGAGCAGGAGATGCTGCGGATCCCGAGCACGCGCAACACAGCTCTGATCGGCCGGAAGCGTCCCACGAGCGGCCCAGACCCGGACATCCAGGCTATCGTGAAACAGTACGGAGGCACCGCTGGGTACTTGGAAAGTGTGATCAAGCTGGTCGCATCTACGGCATCAGGGCAGGAACACTGAAAACGAGTAGCAAATCAACGCTGTATTAAATTCAGGCTTCTCAGTCCAAGTCAGGCACCGGGAGGTGGTCCACCAGCTTAAGGTTGAGCCCCAGCTTCTGCAGCGCTTCAATGGCCAGCTGGTCCCTGAGCTTCTCCGTCTCCTCCTGGGTCGCCAGCACGAAGTCGTGCTTCAACAGCCACGTCCCCCTCCTCGACGTCATACTCCTCGGCCGTCGCTTTGTCGACCTTGTCGAGATCGATCACCAGGCTCTGCTTGACACCGAACACGGCGTCAGACGACTCGTACGGATCGCCGCGGAGATACAACGCGCTGGCAGAATCAAATCAAAGTCAGCTTCATGCATAAGACCGCCAGAGAGAGAGCCAAACTAACGTGACCAAGCGATCCCACCCGTCTTTTGCCAAACATGAAATGCACATGTGCCGGCCGCCAGCAATGGCGCTTCAGCAGCTGCAGCAACCTGCCCACGGGCCCGTCGTGGGGGATGGGGTAGCTGACGGGCTTGAGGCCGCGGAACCAGAAGCGGCCCTGATCGTCCGTGACCATGACGCAGCGCTCGCTGGGGGCGTCGCGGTCGGCATGCTGGACGTCGTAGTGGCCCGAGCTGTCCGTCTCCCAGATGTCGACCGTGACCCCCGGGACGGGCCGCCCGCGTGCGTCCTTCACCGTGCAGACCGCTAGCATGGGCTCGCCTGCCGGGTCCGATGTCATGCTGGACCCGTTGGCCAACACCGGCGCGTCGTGCGTGTGGAAAGGGCCCAGAACGGATCCCTCCGTCCCCCCGGGCGGCGTCGGGTGGTTGATGTTGTCTACGAGGAGGGACAGGCCGAGCACGTCGTCCGAGAGTAGGATGAATTCCTGTTGCTTGCGTGTCAGCATCACACATCGCAATACATCACACCACACCACACCCACACACACACCACACCACACCACACCACACCACACCACACCACACCACACCACACCACACCACACCACACACACACCACACCACACCACACCACACCACACCACACCACACCACACCACACCACATCTCTCTCCACTCCCGACTCCCCGCCTCCCACCCAACAGGGACAGGGGAAACACCACATAAAAGAAAGAAAAAAGAAAAGACACATACATTCCGCACATCACTACAGATCTTGCCGCACGCAATCAGGAACTCGATCGCGTCCATCCACTCCTCCGTGCTCAGGCGGGTCTCGCGCGCGAAGTCGTGCAGGTGGGTGACCAGCCGCGCCATCAGGTAGGTCAGGCGCGCGTCGGCGCTCTGCGAGTTGATGCGCACCGTGTTGGGCGTGATGTTGTCGATGGTCAGGTCCAGGAGGGGCGGGCCCGCCTGGCCCGGGCGAGGTTGGGTGGGTGTGCTTCCGCCGCCCATGGTGATGTGTGTGTTTGGTGAGTTGGTGGTTGTAAGTGAGTGGCGAGGATGTAGTTGGTGTTGGTGGCGAGGGCTCGTTGTGTGGTGAGTGGATGATGACTGAGAGTTGATGAGACCAGAGAAGAATCAAAACCCAAAATCGAGACGAATCGTTTCGTTATATATATGCCTGTGAATTTGTTGATATTTGTAAGGCCTGATCAATCGCTGATAAAGTTGACGTGTAAGGCGGACTAGTAACGTGGAACTCCAGGACGCCTCGTCGATCGTGTTGGAGTTCTAGGCTACTATGCTGAACGAGTTAAACGAGTGACTCGGAAAGGGAAAATAGCACCCGGCCGATGCTGATGCTCCAGTCGGCTTCGCCTCCCAAATGATATTCGACTCGTACCACTACAAGGATCAACGATATACTTGATCTAGAAGTTTGATCCGTTCACAGCCCAGACTGAGAGAGGTGACTCGAGTGCCTGCAGGGGAGGTGTCAGTTCCAGACGAACGGAATGACCCTGAATGTGGAGTCTACGGCAGGGGCGGGATTGGGGGAAGTGGGAAGGAAAGGAGGGGGTTCGGGAGTTGAGACGGGTGGAACTGGAGGGGGGCTCGGGGGATGGTGGGATAGCGGGGAATGCACAGGCACACAGGCATGACAGGATGCAGGGACGGACTGGACGCATGCCAGGTTTAGTGCCGATCCGGAGGAACCATGTTCTTCCCAACCTCCGTGCCAACGTCAACCTCCGGGGATGGAAACCCCTTTCCGGATATCGAACCCGGCATCACGAAGGTGTTGGTTCTCAAAGAGTAAGACATGCAGCGCATGCCTCGGCCAATTTACCCAGCTGAGGAGAAAAGAACAAACATATCCCATTACAACAGCTTATCAGCATTAAGAGCCACCGCTCAGCAAGACAATCTAGAACCCAACACCGTGAACACTCCACCACACCACGCAAACAAACAAACCAACAGACCGATCATCACTCCGGCGGCTCCGGCGCCTCGGGTAATGCCGTCGGCGGCCCCTGCCCTCTGTATGCGAGGACACGCTCTCCCTCGAGTGTCTCCACGACCCGATACTGGACGACCTACTCACCGACGATGGCGCAATCAAGCTGCCCCTACTGCTCCGCTGCTTGACGCCGCCTATGTCCGCCCACGAGATCTTGTCGGACGCGTCGCAGTCCGTCACCACCACGCACGTGATACCGCTGAGCCGGTCCGTGAGCACGCTGTCGGGACGCCCCGTCGGGAGACAGTGCTCCTTGAAGTCCCGCGACGACCACGACGCGCGGTAGGGCCGCGCTGCTCGCGGCAGGCTCCCCGTGCTGAGCCGGGTCCCAACGCTGCTGGCCCGGCTGTGGCCACCGTGGCTGCCGTGGCTGTGGCGGCGGACGCGGAGTTGGTTGTCGGCGGAGCTGTCGTCGGGGGTTGGTCCCAGCTCGAGGGCGGCGAGGTTCATGTCTTCGTCCTCGTCTTCGATCTTGGGGCGCCGCTGGATTATGATGACCGAAAGCCCCGTGTTGGTGCGGGAGCCTGTGCGGGAGTCTGTGAGGGAGTCTGTGAGGGAGGCTCCGTGTCGTAGTCGAAGAGTGTGTCTCGCGCCTTCGTTTCCATCTCGGTGAAGTAGCGCACGCGGACGGGCTCTAGCCAGTCTGGGTCCATCGCCTCGCGGTTTCGCATTAGGGAGAGGAAGGAGGAGATTGCGCTGAGGATGACCAAGATCAGCAAGGCCGCCACAGTCAGGGCCTGGATCACTATGATGGCAATCCCGAGGGCGGCTGCTTCTGAGCGGCTGATACTAGACTCGGGAAGGAAGGCAGTGGAGATGCCTGTCGTGATGATCTTGCAGATGCTGAGTATCCAGACCCCCATGACCGTGTTGCGAGTTCCCTCAAAGGGAGCCAGGCTGGCAGCAACGACGAAGTTCAGGGTGTCCACCACCAGAACGCCGTAGATCTGTGCGTGAGGACTTTGCCAGCCGCCTCCTAGTATCGCCGCGCGGCAGAACAAGTACCCAACGTGATATGCCAGAAACCACCCTCGTGTGCGGCGGTACCTTGCAGTAAGCCAACCAAACTTACAGAGGAAGGATTTGTCTTGGTGAACACTGGGCTGGTCAGGGTCGTTGTCGGTATGGCATACTCGGAACAACGGGATACTGAATACCGGCCGAACCTCCACGCCATGCTTTTTGGCTGTGCTCTCCCAGATGAGCAACAGACCAGGGACTTTCCCAACCATTTTCCCCTGATAGCAAATGGCCCGGTCAGAGCTGACCCCAAGCCTACCGCCCCGAGTGGCGGTTCTGCAACCGCTCGTAACCAGGACGATGATTCCGATCAAGACGAGTGTCAAAGCTACCGCGGCAACGGCGACGGGCTCGACGGCTGACCGGATGGTGAACTGTAACATCGAGAGCGTCATGATCGTAAAGAAGGCGATGACGAGCGTCCTCTGTAATGCGTGGCCCAGATAGCCCATCCAGTGGCTTCGGAAGTAAAATAGCCGGTCCTGTTTGATCCTCTTCGCAGAGACCAGCCCCTCGAGCAAGACCTTGAGTCCCGTAATAGCGAAGACCACCAGGCCGATGGCTACCAAGAGCCAGATCAGCCCAACCACGAATGCGTCGGCAATGGGGACGTTGACTGCTGATAGTGTCCCAGGAAAACCTGACCAAGTGCCCGGCAGAGGCAGGCCAGGCGCCACGGGGCTGCCAGACCATGCATAGTCTCTGAAGAAGCTCGAGTTGAACGCCATCCCCTCGTCAACACCACCCAACCCCCCCTCAACCACAGCCCTCCTCCCATACATCCTCGACGACTCCCCACCGCCAACCCCCTCGCCATCCCATCATCACCAACCACCTCCCCCACAAACCCCCCAACCGCCCTCACCACCCCAGGCACA
Organism: Chaetomium olivaceum; assembly: GCA_039881045.1. Taxonomy (NCBI): domain Eukaryota; kingdom Fungi; phylum Ascomycota; class Sordariomycetes; order Sordariales; family Chaetomiaceae; genus Chaetomium; species Chaetomium olivaceum. The sequence continues at coordinate 394,426 of JAYWVB010000020.1, forward strand.
CCAACCAAACCCGCCGCCCACGCAAAATTCGACCACCACGCCACCAGCACCGGCGGCCAATCCACCGCCAGCGCCCCGGAGAAAAAGACGGCCTGCAGCGTCTCAAACACCACCAGCACCGACAGCGAGTGGGCGTGGTGCATGCGCATGTGCGGCACGCTGATGCCGTACGCGGCGGTAAGGAGCGAGGCGAGCATGGCGGTGAGGGCGAAGAGGGCGAGGAGGGGCGCGAGGATGCGCGGGTGGGAGAGGGTGTGCGTGTTGGTTAGGGCGGCTTGGTAGCAGGCGATTTCCTTTTTTCGGGGATTCTTCTTGGGGTTGGAGGGGTTGGAGGGGTTGGGGGGGGGTGGTGGTGTGGTGTGGATTTGGAGTTTGGTTGAGCCGTCGTAGTCGGGGAGGTTGAAGAGGAATTTGGTGAGGTCTCGTATTGACTGGGTGCCGATGGGGAGGACTGTGCTGACGGTTATGGGGATGCCGGAGCGAAGGGGACAGAGGCTGCGTGTGTTAGTGCTGGCTTGCGATTTAGGAGGTTGAAGTGATATCTCACTTACCTGGTCATGTTAAGACCACATGGGTCAAAAGTCATGTCAAAGCGGGTTTCGCCATCTGGAAAGTCACTATCAGCCCCTGAATGTGTTCCTGGTGTTGTAGCCCAGTCTTACATCCGTTGATGGATAAGTGCACTGCAGGCCGTTAGCACGTGCTTGTTCGTTTATATGGTCATTCAACATTACTTACACATGGCAAACTCATTCTCGACATTGCTGGTGCCGTCGAGGTGAAAGGCAACAGTCTCATTGCTGGCATCGTAGGCGAGATCGAACCGCGTGAGGGTGAGCGAGCTCTGGCCGTCCAGGCAGTCACCAAAGTCGCCGGTGTACAGAAACGGTATGGATCTATCGACTCTCAGCATTGGTCCCATTATGGGAGCAAGGTAGGGGTGGGAACATACGTTTTGGCTTTGCGGGCATGACTTGGAGTGACTAAGAGTAACCAGAGAAGAAGAAAAGTTACGGGGTAGAAACGGCCCCGTGGCGCCATGGTAACGAAACCGGAAGGGTTCTAAGGCTTGAGTCGAAGACAGACGTCTCACAGAAGCTGTCAGGAGGTTTGGTGTCCCAGTAACCACGCTGCCACCATGGGCACTAGGCAGCGAGGGACGGAGGGCGTTGTCTGTGAGCTAATAAACGTGGGTTATGTCAAGCGTGGTGGTTGTGAAGATGCTGTAATGGGTGGTGTGCGTTTCGGGTGACGAGCCTTTGTTGTCTGAGAGTGCTTACGCCTGGAGTACGGAGTAACTGACTAACACCGTTACGTTCTGCATGTATGGTGGGTGATCCTTGTGGTTGCGGATAGGTCGGGAATTGGTCTCCAACGACCGGTGCCAAACCTGTTACCGGCCGATGGAGATGCTTCAGCCAGGGTGAGTGGCGGGCTTTGGTCGCGTGCCTGTTAATGCAAGCCGATATCAAGCATCTTACTCAATCCGAGAGAGGTAAGAAACGTCAATGAGTCGACAACGGGCACTCCCGTTTCCCGTCCTACAAACTCTCCTGTCTCTTGTTGCTCTGCTCGCTCGAAAGCCACGAACTTCGAAAAGAAGGAGACAAGTTCCAATTCGACCCCCTCAACCAGTCGTGAGGTGAGATCCCCTAAGACAAGGTGAAGCACCCCACCAAGTCATTTTCCCCGGGGCGGGCCCCGGTGGCTCGTGTTGTTGACCCCATGGTCAATAGATCATCAGCTAGGCGAGATGGCGCTCATGTTCGAGACCAGTCTGAGTCACGGTCGACTCGGTAATGTATTTATGGGTTTACTAGCGTCAGCTAGGGCTTGGTTATGAAGCTATAAGTCTGAGCTGATGATGTTGAAGCCGTTCGTTGCATCTGTAGGGCAGTTAGGGTACATGTGAAGTATCATTCTCTATCAACGCCTACAATGCCAAAAGGGGAGGGTGGTCCAGCCCTGATTGGCGTGTTGACCCCCTGCCGCCACGGGGCCGCCCAGGAAATCACCGGCTCGATGTTGACAGGGTTAATGTTGATCACCTTTAAGAGCCTCATCAAAGGTTCCGAAGCTACCGGAAAGCAGTCGAAGATGCATTTCTGCGGATCACGGGGGTCTCGTCAAGTTAAGTTACTTGAACCGAGCTCAGCATCCTCGAGCAAGGCAACCCAACTGCCCCTGAGAATTACATGTTGTTAAGTTCAACAGACACAACTCACGTCACAACCCCTTGAACCTCATAGCTATGCCCAAATCAACTTGTGCTCATTATCCCATGCGTGATGCGTTGCCCCTCTGTACTTCGTACCCAAGTAGAGACCAGTCCACAGTAACAAGCCAAGAGCACCTCCAGAAAAGCAGCTATCGCAAAACGCCTCGTCTTGCCATGTCATCGCCCAACAAGGGTACCTAGGTATAGTTACCGATAAAAAAAAAGGAAAAACCAGTATTGCAAAACTCGCGTTACAAGGAGGCATCCATTTCCATTTCCTAAGCCATAAGTCGTGATGATATCATCGTCCCATCCCACCATTCCTCTTATCCCATCCCACCGCTCCCCATCCATCCATCCATCCATCCATCCATCCATCCCACCAACGCCTCCACTTCATCCCCCACCTCACTCACCCACCTCACTGCTCATCCTCCTCCTCAATTGGCGCCGGCGTCGCCCTCTCCCTCCTACGCTTCGGCCTCCTCAACCGGTTGCTACTAACCTGACTCGCGGAGTCATCTGGCGCGAGCTCACTGATATCATCCCCGCCCCACTCGCTATCCGCGCCATCGACGCTCTCCTCATCCGCCCACGCGGGGCGGTCATATACACGCCGCTCGAACCCGACAGCGGCAGGACGTCGATGCCCCTCCCCGGGCCCGATGGCTCCGCCGCGGCGCTGCTGCAGGCTCATCTGGAGGGCGGCGCCGCGGCGGCGCAGGCCGTCGCGCACGGCCATGGCGCGGTCGTGCAGCTTCTCGAAGGCGTCCTCGAGCGCCTCCATGCCGCTGAAGATCTCGCGCTCGAGCTCGGCCAGCGTGGCGACCTCAATCTCTTCGTCGTGCGTGACGGCGGCGCCGCCGCCGCGTGCCGCCGGGTAGCTGGAGGACGCGGCTGAGACGCCGCTGATGAAGGAGGCTGGGGTGGGGCCCCGCGAGAAGGAGCCGAAAGGGGTGGTGGTGCGCGACATGGGCCTGCCGGCGGGGCTCATCATGCGTGAGGGCGACGGGTAGATGCCGCTGGCGGGGGTGGCCAGGCGCGAGACGCTGTCGCCGACGTTGAGGCCGTCGTCTTCGGCGCCTGACCAGAGGAAGCCGTCGAAGCGGCCCGAGGTGAGGATCTCCCACTCGGAAACGCTGATGTCGGATATGGTGTAGAGGAGGTCGTGGATGGCGGGGTACTTGACGAGGTAGACGGCCGTTTCGGCGTCGCGGGGTGTTTGGTGGAGGCGGTATAACCTTTGCAGGGACAGACCTGACTTGACGATGAAGTCGTTGCGGGGCCGGCGGACCGGGGTCGGGGCACGCACGGCAGATTGCACCTCCCGCGCGCCTGCGAGGAGGGCGTTAAAATACGGCCGATCTTCCTGCTCGAGGTTGGTCAGGATAGCGAAGGCGAGTGTCTCGTCGTCAACGTCCTGCGGTGGCGGAGCGGCTGCTCTTCTCGCAGCCCGTCATCCACCTGTCGACTGCTGCCCGGACCGTTTCGTCTGGCGGAGGTAGTGCTCTCGGAATTCCTCGGCAATATCGGGGTCCATCTTGACCGGTGATGACGGTCGGGGGCGGGACATCGGCCAGGTCCTCAACTGCCTTGGAGCTCAGGAGGGTGAAGTCGAATGGCGGCCAGGGCGGTAATTCTACCCTCCCGCTTACCCTCTCAAGCACCTCCCCCCAACCAAGTCCCCTGTGGGGCAGACCCGACTTCTCACACATGAGGCAGGGGCAGCCATCCGGAGAGAGATCGCGAGAGAAGACATTCTCTAACCGGTCTAGGAGTCGCCGGGCAACGGTCCGATGTCCGGTAGCCACGGCAATAGAGCCGTGGCCGGAAAGGACTGTCTGGTACTGGTTGAGGAGATTCACAAACGGCGCAAAGAGCGTATCGGCACCTTGGAGAGGTGGGTTGGATGGTCGTGTACCGTTTTGCCGTGGCAGAACAGAGAGGAACGTCCTGGGGACTGGTTGTGGCAAGCCACCATTTTGCAGAAGATAATCCACCCGTGGTATCTCTTGGAGGTTGAGTGCGGGGGGCGGGGGGGGAGGGGGAGGGGGAGGAGGTGGTCCTGGCATGAACGGAGTTGCCGAAGGCGTGGGAACGTCGGATGTTGAGTAGTGGTTTTTCTCCTCTCCGACATCATAGGTGGCGGTGGGAATTGGGGTGGTGTGTGTGTTGGGGTCCTCGGCGAGACGTCTATCGCTGACTCGGGCGAGTAGTCCGCCATCTCGGTGGGTGCTGGCCGAGCTATGGAACCGTTCCGTCTTGGAAGAGCCGTTGAAGTAGACCCGGGCTCGACGGTAGACGCGTCGGTTACCTCTGACGTTGGCGCTGCAGCTTCCCCATGGCGGGAAACCCTGACTGACGGGGCCGGCCGCACAACAAAGGTCGCCTGGCTCGATGTCTTCGAAACTCTGGATTTGGGTTCAAGTTTAGACGTAGACCTCGAGACCCAAGAGCCCCTCGACGAGGGCCTTGTATCCGGAGCGTCTGCCTCTTTCACGGACCCTGGTGTCTCAGGTCTTTTTCTTTGGCCCGATAAATCCGTTTCGGGTGGTGATGGCGGCCGGTCATCCTGGCGCGTGTCCTGGCGGGCGTCCTGGCGTGCCGTTGAGGCCTTTCGGGCAGCGGGGGGTGAGTCGGCCGACTTGGAACGGCGCATCTCGCTGCCCCCGAGATCGGTGGTATCTGGTGTGAGCGGATCCGACCGGCGGGCACCAGGGGAGGAGACGTCTTCCTTGCTATGGAGAGCCTCTTTGCTGTGTGCCTTGCTGAACGACGGATACGGAAGGCTCCCCCGCTCGCTCCCCATGCCCCGAGCTAGCTCCGGCACTAAGTCCACCATGGACCTGGACGCCGCCGAGTTGCCGTCCACGTCATCCTTGTCCATGTCCTTCGTCCTGTGTCGTCGGTGGGATCGAGAGTGCGTCTCGCTGTCGGTCGGCCTCACCCTAGAAGATCTCGAGGAGCGGTGGGAAAGGTGCTGGTAGCGGTGGGAGGACGACAAGAGCGAATCCTTATCCCGGTCGCTATCGCGGTCCCTATCTCTGTCTCTGTCCTTGTCTCTTCTCCGGTCTTTGTCACGGTCCCGATCCCGATCCCGATCCCGTTCCCTGTCTCGATCCTTATCCTTCTCTCGGTCTCGGTCTCTGTGTAGGCGCTCGGATTTGGATCGGTGTGGCTTGTCGCGCGGGCGATCGTCGACAATATCGACATCGCGATCTTTAGAGGACGGCATGATGAACCATGTCAGGGTGTGTCGCCGCCTTAAAGACGGGGAATTGCGGCAGCGATTACCGGACGCAAGTGCAACCGAAATCCTGGGTTGCGGCGCAGGCCGGGAGGGAGATGTTGGTCGACGTTGGTCGCGTTCGTTGCTTCGTTAATGCTGCTGCCGAGTGGGAACCAACCAGGGTCCTGTATCACCTGTACTACCCTATGTAAACCTTCAACACGCCGCGACGGTATTCCCCGATGTGGAAGAGATGACTCGTTTACGGGAGACGGCGAAATAGCACACGGTCGGAAGCTTGAAGTGACTGGATCGTGCCTAAAACCGATTCGGTTCCTTCCAAGTCTCTGCCCTGCCTGGTATTGGGCGGTGATGCCCTTCATTGGGTGCCCAGTGTGATTCGGCAAGGCGTTTGGGACAGTGTGGGTACTGTCCATCCAACCTCCTTCTGGTGACTTGACCGCCTCTTTTAGGCGAAGAAGGAACACCACAGTGTCTATTTTACTAATTTTCTGAAATACTCACTGTCTGATGTGTTCGGCTGTTTTACGAATAACTGCTGCTGCTGCTTCTGCTGCTTCAACGACATTTGGTCCGGGGCGAAAACAAACTCGATGATTGAGGTATCTCTCAACCTTTACCCCCGCAGTGAGACTTCTCCCGACGGAAGCACAACGAGATGCCCCCGGTATCACAGTTACTTTGTACAACAGCCGTTAATATCACCTGCCGTCACCCCTGACCGAACATGTGTTCATCAGTTTTCGTCCGGAACTTTGAAGAGCAACGAGGGGTTAAAAGCTCGATTGGGTGGGTACATGGACCGACCCGACTCCTCACTTGCCCGCGATCCCCAAATGCGACCTCCAGGCCGCTACGCGCTGGCTGGCCGCAGGATGCGGGAGAGGTGCCCAATCGCCTTGCGCGTTACAGCCGCCAACCGAGAATAGAAACCACGAGCACAATGCAGGAATCTTCGTGTCGGCTTCGCTTGCAGAGGTGGCGCATCTTTGAAAACCCGTACTATGTATTCGTAGTTCGAATTGAAACCTGGTTTGAACGCTTTCTCGCATGCTAGGTAACTATCTATACTATAGGCGCGCCCTTGAGCTTGCAGCAACTATGCCGCTCGCCGGCTCTATCGATATTCGATTCCGAAAGCAGTCATAACTCCATCCCTCCGCTATCCTCTCGTTTCACGAATCGAAGAGGGGTCTGTGCCGCTGGGGGTGGAGGGGAGGGGCCTTAATGGCGATCGCACTCCCCCGCTTGCCGCGGGTCGGGTACCCTGGTGCTAACTCGACATAGACCGGTCGGTCAGTCACTCTAGAACCTATCTAGGAGACCCTGGCTCTCGAGTAGCAGGACGATCTGGTGCACGATGGACCGCACAGACTGGGTCTCTGCGTCGACCACGAGGTTGGGCTTGGCAGGAGCCTCATACGGGTCGTCGACGCCGGTGAAGCCCTTGATCTCCCCCGCGCGGGCCTTCTTGTAGATGCCCCGCTTGTCCGTCTTCTCACAGTACTCGAGCGAGGTCGCGACGTGGATGAGGTAGAAGTCGCCGTACTTCTCCACCAGCTCGCGGGCGGACTGCCTGGCCTGCTCGAAGGGGGCGATGGGCGCGGCGATGACGGCGGCGCCGGACCTCGTCAGCTCCGAGGCCACAAACCCGATGCGGGCAATGTTCTTGTCGCGGTCCTCGCGGCTGAAGCCGAGCTCGGAGGACAGCTCGTGGCGGACAGTCTCGCCTAGGAACAGGGACACAGAGCGGCCACCCTGCTGGTTCAGCGTGACCTGGAGCGCTCTCGCGATCTGGTCCTTTCCGCTGTTCTGGTAACCTGTCAGGAAGATGGTAAAGCCCTGCTGCGACCGCGGCGGGTGCGACTCCCTGAGCACCTTGACGACCTCGGGGTACGAGAACCACTCGGGAATCTCACGGCCGCTCCTCAACCGCGAGCGTAGCTCGGTGCCGGAGATGTTGAGCGTCCGGACGCCCTGGGGGATCTGGTCGACGGGCGCGTACTCGTCACTGTCGGGGAGGTACGTCATCATCTGGAAGGGGACCACCTCGATGCCGAGCTCGTCACGGTACTTCTCGACGGCATACTGGGCATCGTACGGGCCGTAGAAGTCGACGCCCTTGCTGTTCTTGCCGGGGCCGGCGTGGTCACGGCCGACGATGAAGTGCGTGGCACCGTGGTTCTTGCGGATGATGGCGTGCCAGATGGCCTCGCGAGGGCCACCCATGCGCATGGCGAGGGGCAGCAGGCCGAGGACGGCCATGCCGTTGGGGTATCTGGGGAGGAGGGCCTTGTACACGCGGACGCGGGTGAAGTGGTCGATGTCGCCGGGCTTCGTCAGGCCGACGACAGGGTGGATGAGGACGTTGGCATGGTGGGAACGAGCAGCGCGGACTGTGAGCTCTCTGTGGGCGCGGTGCATGGGGTTCCGAGTCTGGAAGGCGACCACCTTGGCCCAGCCGAGCTTGTCGAAGTGAGCACGAAGCTCGGAAGGGGTGTCTAACAGCGGTCAGCATCCCTCTCTCTCCCAAGCCCACCCGCGCCCAGATTTGGGGCGCACTCACATCGCAGCTCGACAAAGTCGTAGTGCTGCAGCCTGTTGACAGCCTCGAGCTTGCCGCCCACGTAAAAGTCCTTGGCGGTCTTGTAGAGATACTGGACTGCCGGGTGTTCATCATCGCCTCCGAAGACCTCCTTGGCTTCCAATGCCCTATTTCGCACGTGTCAGTCCTTTATGTCACCCCCAACCTTGCCATTCTGCCACACAATGACGCGACCCCTTGGCAAGTCTTGGAAAACGGCGACGGAGCTTACTTGTCGGGCTTGTAAACGTCCTCGACGGTGAGGATGGCCAGGTTGCGGTCGTCACGGAAATCGCGCAGCGTTATCCTGGCGCCGGCCTTGAGGGAGAGCTCGTCGATGGTCGCCTGGTCCACGTCCAGGGTGATCGGCATGCTAAAGAGCGCGCCACTGGCGAGGCGGTTCTCCTTGACAACTCTGGAGGGGGAACATGTCAGTCTCAGCGCCAATTGAGAGGCCAATTGCCTGTTTTGTTGGTTGAACATACCCATTGTAGTCCTGCTCGGTCATGAAACCTGCATTTGAGACCGTCAGTCAGTTTGGGCGTCTCTCGCACACGAATTGATGCCGTCAAGAGAGGGCGATGGCGGGGTTCATTTGAGCCCCACCATCCACCACCAAGCAGCGCTGTGCGCCGCAACCGCGGGGTTTTATGGTTTTTTTTTTTTTTGGGGACGAACCTTCCAGCGGCGAGAAACCACCGTTGAGTAGCAATTCGAGATCGCAAAGCTGACGCTCGCTGAGGAGCAGCGCCGGGAGCGTCTCTGCCTCGGTGGAAAGCTCGGCATGGCGAGGCAGGTCGCGCGCGAGCAAGTCCTTGAGGACGCCGCCGTGAGGAGAGTTGGCCATCTTGCTGGGTTGGTCGGTTCCTAATCGAGGGGTACCGGAGCCGGGCTAGACGAGACGAAAAGCGGTAATTCCACGAATTGTCGCAAAGGGTATGGGGCGGACGAGGCCGAGATGGAGCGGATAAAGGAAGAACAAGGTGCGTACTTCAGACCTGTGTCAGAGAAAGTTGCCGGTCAAGGCCAGATTATATATATATATATGTTGCAGATTTGCCGCGTTTCCGTCTCCGCGGGTACCCCAGGGCTCCGTTTACAAACAAGGTGATGGGCAACTAAGCGGACCAAAACTGCGACTTGGCCGGACAGCGAAGCCCCCGGTAGCGGCGTTCACCTTTGATTATGGATGTACTTCTTACATAAGGGGAGTATTTGTCGCATTCCCCCGTGGCGATTCGTAATCCACGGACCACGGGCATGTGGAATTCCCGCGATCTATCCATGTCCATGCTGACGGTACGTCTTCGGCTTTAAAGATACATGGGCCCAAAACAGAAAACGAATGCAAGGCACGCAACTACACTACCAAGTCCATCGTGACATCTCCCGAGACCCCTTCCGAACCTCCTTCCAGCGGCAGGCACATGACGCCACGGGTGTCCTTTTCACTTCCCTGAACCGGCGATGTATCGGAGAGGGGGCCGGCTGTAACATGGAGGGGTATTTACTCGACTCATCCTCAACGGCTGCTGGAAAAGGCGAAAACCTGAGACAGGCCCTGTTCAAGGTTTCCTTAGCTCCGATGACGTGCTCAAGCAAGGACCACCATGAGTGCCTGCCGCCCACTCAAGCCATTCAATCGGCGGTTGTCAATGTGGGCCAGATCAACCAACCACAGCGCAACAGTTTGAAGGATTGGGGAAATGTTCAAAACTCGCAGAGGTTTCTTTGCCGTTGATGAGCGATAAAAGCCGCGACAAGACGCTTGTTCGTTGCTGTTCGTTCAGTACATACGTACATAGTTACGTACCGAAGTAGTGAAACCTCACGGAAATCGGCCTCACCGTCTGCCGACTGACCAGGCTTAGAATGCGAGCTGCCCAATCTCAATCTCAGGTCAATCTCTAACTAGCAGGGCTTCAAGGCTTCCACGGGATGCCGGATGCCCGACGGTGGTTCGGGGTTGCGTTCGGTCTTGAGGGTTAGGGCTATAGGTGATGCTTATGACCCCTGAATGTAACTGTATGGTTCATCAACATCGCTCACGGAGTTCTCTCTCTCCGTGGTCATTCATCCCTACGAAGTACAAGGGACCGAACGTATCAAGTTCAACACGGTGAGATCCTGTATTATGGCAATCGAACACCCCTGCATAGCAAGAGCATGTTCTCAAGGCAACCTGGGGAAAGGGATAACGACAGAAAACAAAAGGAGAGAAACAACGGCAGCCGAAGGAGCTGCCCTGTATGTTGAGTCCAGACAAATTGGAGATAAGCAACCCGAAATAATAACGACCGAATACAGTTGAGTTGAGTCGACAAATAAACCCCACAGGCCCACCTGTCCCTAACCACAACAACACCCTCTCCCCTCAAAACGAACAACCAACAACACAACACAGCCCTCTCACCCCCTCACCTCAACATCCTCTTACCTCAACACCACCTCACCACTTCACAACCCTCACACCCTTCTAACCTCAATCTACCTACACCCCACCCCCTACCCCCCCGACTACAAGTCCTTCAAGGCGCCCCCGACCCGTGGCGATGGTCCAACGTGCCCTCGCCCGAGTTGAGCGGGTTGTTCACTTCCCCAGGCGGCGGCGCTGGCGCCTGGGATGGAGAGCCGCTGGGTTGGGGGGGAACGCTGCTGCTAGAGGCGCTGCTCTCTGCGTCTGAGGTGCTTGACTGCGTTTGTGATGTAGCGAGGGCGGATTGTGATTGTGATGTGGCTGTGTGGGAATGGATTGTTGGGGTTAATGAAGAGGATGGTGGTGGTGGTGGGGGAGGGGGTGGTGGGTGTGTGCGCTGGCCTCGGGAGTGATGCTGCTGCTGCTGCTGCTGCTGCTTGCTGGGCCAGTTTCTAATGGGTCAAGGTTAGTTAGTGCTGGGTTGTATGCAAAAAAAGGGGATGGGGGATAGGTATCGGGGGGGGGGGGGGGGCGTCATACCGCTCAGACTGCTACTGTCAACCACCACCGTGCTGGACGTGTTGTTCACTGACGTGCCGGCTTGCGAGGACACCGTCACCGTGCGCAGCGTCGTCTCGCTACAGGTTGATGAGAAGGAAGTCAAGGCGGACGTGCTGCCGATAGGGGAGGGTGTTGCGGTTGCCGGGGCTGACACGGTCTCTTCACACAAGGTGGAACTATGGATCACCGGAGTCGTTTCTGTCTCTTCACAAGTTGTTGATATCGCTGCCGGCGCAGACACGGTCTCCTCGCTGCAGGACGTCGACTCACTAGCTTGGCTGGATTGCGTGGTCTCATCCGTGCAAGTGGTATCCAGGGGCGCGCTCGTCGCGCTGCTCTGGGATTGGGACGCGGGCGACGAGACGGTCTCGCCCGAGGTGCAGCTTGTTGAGGCTGTTCCGCTCGCCGAGGCTGTTCCGTTGGTTCCGCTACCTGGAGAAGAAATCGACGGTCCTGTTGGTTGCGAGACCACTGAGCTGGTCAGGCTGCCTGAGAGGGGGGGGCCGTTGGTGCCGCTAGCTTCCGTAGTAGATGACGAGTGCGTCCCAGTGATACCCTCCACGGAACTGGTTGATCGACCTGCGGTCCCAGAAGGTTGACCAGTCGGGCCTCCAGAGATCGTTGAGTTCCAGCTTGGGGACGTGGGTGAAGCGGACAGACTCCCTTTGGAGGGCCATGGCGACTGGGTCCCAGCTCCAGGAGTACCGATGATGGATCCCGGTGTTGTGACGGCTGAAGTGGTTCCCGATGAGGTAAGGGATACCTCGCTTGGTCTGGTTCCTGTCGGGCCCACGCTCACCGCCGTCGAGTTGGGGAGTGGGAAGGGTACCGAACTCGACAGAGCCGATGACGAGCCTGGGGATCCGGTACCCGTATTGTGTGACGAGGTAAAGCTACTAGCCCCACCACTACCAGTTGGCAAAGGTATGCTAGAATTCGGCTGCGGAAATGGTGCACTGCTAGTCAGAATAGCAGGGACACTGCCGGTGCCCCGCACCCCCGAGCTTCGAGGTCCAGAAGACCCGACCCCCGAGGACGGCGCCGTGGGTCCACCAGTAACAGTCTGGTTCGTGAGTGGGTACGGAGCCGAGAAAGTCTGGGAGACAGCTGGCACCGTTGAGACCCCGGTCCCAGATCCGGCGATGGATGAGATGCTCGTCGCGTTCGGGAACGGGAACGGCGCAGAGTTGGAACCGGTGGCAAGACTCGTCGGTGCTATACCACCACCACCTGTACCAGATGCCCAAGTGCTCGAATTCGACAAAGGGAAGGGGGCAGAAGCTGAAGAAGCACCGGGAGGCCAGGTAACTGTGCCAGAAGATGGATGTGGCCCGCCAGTAGACCCTATACCGCCGGTCGCCGAACCAGAACCACCCGAAGGGGAAGGCTGCAACGTTGTATGGGAGACCTGGGACGGTGCTGGCCCAGTGCCCAACCCTGAACTACCAGTCGGTCCACCAGCAAGCGAAGAGTTACTCATGGGAAACGGCGGCGTCTGTATCGACGTCCGTGAGCTTCCTGGTGGCCCCTGACCTGATGGAGCCGTTCCAGTTGGCCTGGGCAATCTTGTCGAGTTGGACAGCGGGAACGGCGCAGAGATTGACCCGGTTACTGGAATTTGAGTGCCCGACGTTGGGACGCCGGTGCCACCCGCGGATCCCGATACCGGGCTTGTTCCGGTCGGGCCAACCTGGACCGTCGAAGAGTTACTCAATGGGAACGGTACGCTTGCGATGCTGCTAGGGGAGCCTCCAATGCCCGTCGACCTAGAGAGACCGCCCGATGGGCCTGAGGCCCAAGACGGTGATGTGCCTGTAGCGCCTGCTCCTGATGTGGAATTCGAGGCGGGGAACGGGACGACCGAGGTCCTAGCGGAAGGCGACGGAACACCGGTGGGAGACGTAACTCCAGTCCCTGGTGCGGTCCCCGAGGGCCATGACACGCCCCGGTTGAGTTGCCAACCGAGAAAGGGGGCCCGGTCACGGAAGCCGTGCCGGATGCGGAACCACCGCTGGTGCCTGTACCCGTGATAGACGCAGTTCCGTTGGTCAACGGGAAAGGGGTTGAAGAAGCTGGGGAAGTTCCTGTCAGAGAACCCGAGCCAGGCGGGCCGACAGTCCCCGACTCAAATCCAGACGTTTTGGAGAGCGCTGAAGACGCAGATCCCGCGCCTGAAGTTGACTTGATAGTTCCAGGAGCTGTCCCGGAGCTGGTTCCCGTGCCTGCCCCTCCCTGTGCCGATGTTGTCGAGGGTGTTCCGGTAACAGAACCAGGCGTGGTGTTCACAGGGATTGTTGGAGTGACCAACACGGTGGTGGTCAGGTGGACGGTCCTGGTGATGTTAAAAATAGATGTGCTGACGGTCACAGTGCCGCTGACAATGTAACTCGTCGTTGGGACACCAATGACGGCATCCACGCTCGATGTCTCCCAGACGGGGTGCTTCGTGGTGGAGTTCGGGGGGATGAAGAAGCTACTGGAGCTTTGTGGCCAGTGTGCCAGATGTGGTGCTAGCAATTGAAGATGAAGAACCTGACGTTGCGGCCGAGGTCGACCCAGCGCCCGTTGGTGTTTCATTAGACGAGTGAGCCACAGACGACGAGCCTGGGCCGGTACCTGTCGTACTGCTGAACACCCCTGACGTTGTGGACGAAGGTGGTGTGACCTCGGCGGTCGTAGTCGCAGAAATCGAGGTTGTGCCCCCCGAAGCCGACCCGGGAGCCGTGGGGGAGGTGTTGTCGGTTGTGGCAACTTCGGTTGTCGGCGTGGTTTGGGAACCTCCGCTGGCCACGGTCGAGGCAGAAGACGTGCCAACGCTTGGCGACACAGGCCCTGTTTGAGACCCAGTGGCGGTGCTGCTTCTTAACGAGGAACTGGATACCGGTGTACCCTCGGAGGCTCGCGACGTTGATGGCAATGAATAACCGCCACTCTCCGTAGTGCCGGCTCCGTAACCTGCGCTGGATGAAGTGCTAGTACCAGCTGATGCTTGCGAGGATGAAGTTTCCAAAGAGGTGGTGGACAGGCTGGTGGACGAGACAATACTGGGGGGGGGTCCATATCCTGACCAAGTTAGCGACCGTTTTCTGGGGAGTCTGGTGGAACTCACCGCCCCAAGTAGAAGTCGATGATTCTGAAACGGCAGAAGAAGACGAAGCGGATGTAGATGAGGAGGTTGAAGAAGCAGAGGAGGAAGAGGACGAGGACGTCCCTGTAAGTGGTGGGGGCTGAAACCCATATGGTGGATCGTCTTGTTCCTCTCTCGGCTCGATATTTTGATAGTGCATGCGGCCGCCGTCTCCCGACTTTGGGAAAGCCTTGTCAATGGTTTGCCGGAAGCTGGACCAGAGACCATCCCGATACGCCAGGCCACCTTGTATGCAACCGAACAAGGTTATGGCCGACGTGATGCCGCCAAAAAGGCGAGAAGTCCTCATTGCGAGGAAGATTTGAATCAAAGCACTGGCAGTAAGCCAAAGTGTACTAAGTAATTCCCTTTGCAAGAGATGGGGAAAAGCAGAGGGTTATGGCCCCATTAATTTAGGAAGAACTAAGAATACCAGAGGTGCTGGAGAGGGGAATGAGCGAGTGATGTTGCCCTGGTTTTTTACGGATTCATATGGCAGGGTCAAAGCCATCTGATCCTGAGGGCGTTGGGAAATGAGCAGAACTTGAGATACCATGAGTCATGAGGAGAAAGCTGAATGATATAGATGGAGCAGCCCATCTCTGGGACTCACCCGGCGCATAATCTCCTAGTGCTGCATCGGTGGAGGGTGACTCGAGAGATGTTGCCCAAGCACAACGTAAATTGACTCTTGTTGCTTCCTAGCGAGGAAGGGGGAATCTCCTCAGTCACACGATGTCGAGGGAAAAGTGTGACTGTTGTTAGTATTTCCCTGCCTATAACATGCATCGCTAAGCAGAAAGACCTTTACGACTGTATACAAGAAGGCCACGGCGGGATTTAATCCGCGAGACTCGGCGAGGTGACATGTCGATCCAAGTTTCGACCTGGCGCAACAAGATGGCAGCTAGTGGCCCACAAGTGACCGATCGTGTGGCCACCTGTGTCTGAGAAACTTCGAATAGGTCTTATAAGCCTTGATCCGGGAGCCACAAGACGTAGTTGAGGCACATGAGACCTCGCAACCACCGAGATTTCCCCTGGCTGGACAGCCAGCAAAACGACCACGTCGATTTGCATTCGGATAGATTATAGTGATCTTCAAGCCTGTTGAGGGGCCGGGAATCTCGAATCTGTCTTAGAGGTGTATCCAAGGCTTTATTTACCCTGGCTGCTGTTCAGCACCGTCTTTCTACTTAGCACTTAACTCTATTGTTGGGCGCTCCGCCCTAGGGCATCCGAACCCCGACTAGATTCGCAAGCAGCCGACTGTATTCAACTTGCTAATGTGACAACACACTCGGGACAGGGTGACCTCGAGGGGTATTGTTCGTTGTGCACAACTGAGAACCAAGCTTTCGATCGAGTACCAAGGGGCAAAGGTCAGTGAGGCAATGAGCAGCAACCGCTGATTTCTGTTGCCACCGGGCCAAGTTCCGTGTGAGTTACACGTAACCTGGGCCGACAAGTTACCGGTATGCGGGTAGCCGGTGGCCAAATATATCTGTTCCTGCATTGGTGTGTCGCACATCGTTCGTGGTCTTTGGGTGTAAAACGCGAGATATCAGCTAAATGGCCAGTTTCGGTCTTTTCGTTGAACTAGTAAGGTAATACCTAGGACCGTAAGATGTTGCCGATGAAGACGAGAAGGAACTTTCTTAATCGGAGGCTCGGTCCGATCAGCCAGCTGTGAGCTTCGACGCTGAGGAGTAAGGTCACGGAGTTTCCACTCATCGACGAAGCTAAGTGTCAGGTTTTGTGTAGCCCTCGGTGATCTTGGATGCATGCCACAGGAAGTGGGAATCTGAGAAGGGGCTTCAACACGAATGCGGCTGGTGGTGCAAAAAGGAGGGGAGGAAGAGGGATGAGCTAGAACCGCGCCTACTCAGATGCCCGAGGCCTGTCTCGTCTTAATTATATGGACAGAGGCAAATTTGAAACAAGGCTGAACTTACAAAGTCTAGGTTTATTCAGGTATCCAGTGTGCTGAAAAACAACACGTGCATAGATTATCCCTTGGCCGAGACCTTGTGCGTCGACGAGAGAAATATGTGCCGGGGACGGCCTGGTTTATTTCAGGCTGACGATTTAAATTGGGAGGTGAGAGTGTGAAAGAGTATCAAGTTGCCTGTCATTTTCGAAGTTCTGCCACTACGCCCAACCCCGGGTCGGGAGGTTTCATCCTAACTCATGGAAATTCGATACGCAATGCCCTCCGCTTTGGGACCTCCTTCGAGCTGCAACGGGAGCACGGCATACTCTGCTGTCAATATGCTGTACATCCTCGTTTATCTGCCGCCACCACCGATGCTGCCCCGTATGCGCGTCTGTATCAAACTGAGATCATGCAGAGATATCCCCTGCCGAGCATGCGATCCTGCATGACGAGTGGAGTGATCCTAGCCATATGCGCCGGTAACCTTTCACTCGGCCTTCTTCGCCGCCTCCCGCAGCTCCGGTGCCGTGCTACCGGCCATCTCATTTTCCTTGGCCTCAATATCAGCCGCCCAGAGCGCGGCGCCGACTGTTGTCGGTTGTTAGCAACTAAAAGGACTGTAACCATTATAGAAACGGAACTTGCCTGTGTTGGTGAATGAGAACACGACCGAGGCGACAGGGATCATTTCGAGGAGAGTGGCAACTGTGCCGAACCTAGACGGCCGAGTCCAGTCAGTCCGTTGCAACGAGAGTCGAACGTGCTCCAAAGAAGTACTTGGGGCCAGGGCAAGCGGGTTGCCGAGCCGGGCTTGTCCGCCGTGATTCACCACCGTCACGTCACATAGAACCAGTACAGCTCAGAAAAGAGACCACTCACGCAGTATAGGGTCCCTTATGTTCCTCGAGCCACTTTGACTTCCTGGATTTTGGCCACCCCTTCAGCTGGAAATACTAGAACAACGAGTAAGCTTCTGCCAAAGGATACACAGACTCGACTCACCCTGTCATGAACAGAGTTGCCACGAGATCGCCCTTTCGGATGTCAGTTACACGGTTCTGCCACGCGCCATCCGGATTCTCACCTCGCAGAAAGATGAACGCGATGGTGCCCACGACTGCGTCATCAAGGTTAGTGTTGTCCGTGGATACGCAAAAGGTTGGGCCATGGGAAGTCGTACCAGGGATAAAATTCAACGGGAGATACATCACATATCGAATCAGTTCATTGACGCTGAAACGCGCGAAGGGCTTCTTGAGCGCCTTCCCGAGCCTCTGGATCGAGTCACCCCGCGCCTTCAGCTCTCGTCCCTCGGCAACCACGCCAGACGCGTGCCTGGCCATCAAAGTGCCGTCAAAAGTGTCCATAATGGCCTCCTGCAGTAGGTAGTTTTTGGAAAGGATACTCGTGATGGTTGAGCTCTCATTCAAGATGAGAAGAGCGGTGGTGATCACGGCAAGCGGTCCGTTTACGAAGGCCATGACGGCAAGTTGCGGGATGTAGGTGAAGAAGAACATGGATCCCAGCACGCTCGAGTAGAGGGTCAGGTAAGGGAGCAGCTTCGACCGCAGAGGTTTCCACAACTCGGGGTGGGTGACGAAGTAGAAGATTCCCTGCAACGGTCAGTCATCCCCCGTTCCTTCTCGGTTGCGCAGTAGCACCTGTGTTGGTGTGCCAGGCCTACCTTGATGGGATACAGGTAAGACCCGCTCTTCGCGGCATGGTCGAGAAGGACTCGAGCTTTGTCGTAGTCCTCCTTTCTGAAACAGAAACGCGTCAGCTAATGGGATAGAATAAATTCTGTTTTGTGATAGGGCAACATACGCAACCTCTTGGGCCTTGCTGGCAAGTCCATTTGCCATCTTAAAAGTGTAGTTGAGGTGGTATCTCTTCGAGCTGATTTAATTGAAGTGATGATTATTACGATGCTAACCGGCAATAATGAGACTTGGGGAGAGATATTTCTAGAATGTGTTGTTGTTGGTTTTTGGTGTTGAACCTGGAAGTGGGATGGATGGATGCTGAGTGAGTGGATTGTTGAGGCTTGGTCGAGCCTATGTCGTCATTGGTTTTACAAGGAGGCTCGCTCAATGGTATCCATATCCATAAAGTTGCTTCAATGACACCAAACAAGGCTTCAAGCTTAGCCTGAAATCCAATCAATACCTTCCGCTGCAACCAATTTGTTCAAGAGTAAGATACAAGTCGAACATACAAATATTTTCTTTACAAGTCAATTAGGCCATCCCTCCCCCCTCCCCACCCATCATCTCGTTTTTGCCCAAACTCCTGCCAATGCCGAGTCGTCTTGAGAGCATTCCCAACTCCGTCCCGCCTCGCCCGAATATCACCAATCTTCATAACCTGGTATAATTAATACACGCCCGTGACTCAGTAGTGTTCCCATATAACCAGTGATGTCGCCGGATTGCCATGGCTTAGAAAAGAAGTTCCTCGTGTCGCGTGTGAACGCAGAATTACAAGTGTGGTGACGGAAATATAAGTACCGCGGTCGTCATTCAGGAGCTGGCACAGCCAACCCCCTTGACCGTGGTTGCGTGGTTCGTCTCTATGAGGATAACGCTTCAAACAGGTAGAGGACCGCAAAAACGAGGAATGCAATGGCTCCACCAACAGTAACTGGAATGTGTGAGTAAATATGAGACTTAGACGGCGGTGGCGGAGGACTATCGACTTACCAACTTTGAGGCTCACTTTGCCCGCAATGGCCCTGCCTCCGATGACGGCGACGCCAGTGCAGCATGCGTGACCTAGAACGGCGCCTAGAGTCACCCACCAGTAATCCTGACCTGCTGCCATTGCAATCGTTGCAATCTGGCTGCGATCACCCCATTCTCCTAAAAAGGTCATGACGAATGTCTGGACCCAGGCAGGGCTGAGGAGCAGCGAGACGAGATTGTTAAGGCCCGAAAGAACACCGACGAGGCCCCCGGGGCGCGGCGACGGGCTCCGTCCTTCGGGAGAGCTTGAAGGGCTGCGAGCGGGGGCCGGGAAACGAGACTTGGTGCGGGGCTTGCGGTTGCCGAGACCCATTTCCAGAGCATACGGCGACATATCCGACCCCCTTCTGCCCTCTTTTCTAGCGAGGTTTTCCTTCTCGGCCAACTCCATCTCGACCTCCTGCATCTCAGCCGACACACCCTCGTCGGGGCTCATGGCGAGTCCTTCACACGAGCAGGCGGGCCCCAAAGACGAAGAACAAAATGGCGGCCAAAAATGTCGTCATGCGCTTGGGAATCAGGGTAGGTACCGCATGCCCCAGCATAGCCGAGAGAACCGTCATGGCAACCAGGGCGCTGAGGGCAGCTGAGAATACCACCAAACGGTCGTGTTTCATGGCCATGAGCGCAGCAACCAGAAACGTTTTGTCGCCGATTTCGGAGAAGATAATCATTGTGAAGGAGAGCATGAAGGAATGCAGTGGCTGGACAAGGCCTTCACTGTCCTCGTCATCGTGCCCGGTCATCATCCCTGGCTTGCTCCCTTTCGATACGTCCAAATGATCAATGTTTGCCGCGGAATCGGGGAGCGGAGGCGACTTGTCATGGGTCTTGTCTGGGAGACCGGCCGGTTTCTATGGCGCAGTTAGCCTCTGGGTATCATTCGGGGAGTTTGCCTTGGTGAATTTACCTCGAGGCCAGAAGCGTCGGCTGATGTTTTATCATCGGACTTGGCTTCATCGGCGGCCTGGATCCGTTCTTGGTCCGAATCCGGGAGCGGAGGCGCCTCCTTCGGCGTTGGGGGGGTGTTCTCAACCTTCTCTCCAGTTTGCTTCTCCCTCATCTTTCTGTCCTTCTCCTTCTCGCTCACCCCCCCCTCGGTGCCCGTGGTGCCCTTCCTGGGTCCTGGACGGTTTTTATCGTCCATCACACCGTCATGGCTCTCGGGGATTCGCTTCCCATCGACAATCAGTGGGTCGTCGGGGCGGTCTTTCAGGGCAGGCAGGTCTCTCGCGGACTCAGAATTCGAGCCGAGGTCGACGAACGGGCCAGCGTGCGGCTTCCCGTCGTTCCCATCGACCGGCGCATCTTTAGTGCCATATCTCCTCGCGGCCGACGCACCATCCGTGACGGCCACCGAGTCCCGGTCCAATTGCTTGTCGGCGGTCGCGGTGGCGAGGGCAAGGGACGGAAGTAGGAGGAGGAGAAGGGTCAAGTTGCGATTCCGAAGCTTCATTGTCGTAGTCTACTGTTCGAAGATCCAAAATCAACTGAGATAGGAGATATCCCAACTTCGCTCGCGACACACGATGACGCCTAATTTGCCCAGTGGTTGACGAGCTGATAGTTACCAGACGCCGCCGGGTCAGAAAGAGCCCTGCCAGGTCGTAGATGGGAAGAATTAAACGATGCGAAAGAAATATCTGGAAGAGCAAGGTTGTCTACAAAGAGAGCGTCTGAAGCGAAAGTTGGCCGTCCGGTGATAAGATTAGAATCTGGGCGGCGAGGGAAACTTGTTAACGTTACCAGGATTTGCAGCCCGCACCCCCTGCCAGGGGTTTCTGGGGAAGTAAAGTATCTTGGCATGCACAAGAGAGGGTGGTCAGCGCACCGCCACACTAACATCGCCTCATGCGGAAACATTCTACGGAAAAGTCACGACTCATTATGTGTCTTTGTGTGCTATGTTTTTGAAAAGCCGTCGACGAAACTTTGGATCGAGAGTTGGAATACCCAACATCAAGGCTACAGCGTAGCTTGAGAGGTGGCCCGGGGTGCTTAGATGATAGGTGGCGTAAATCAGACAGTACGAAGTATCGATCTGTATTCGTACCTAATTTGAAGCGATTACTTTGGAGGACTCTGTACAGACGAAGACGGTCATGTCACGTGCTCGACGCTTCGGGTCGCAGAACTTGGAACACCATTATTTTTGGTGGGGTCGTGGCCTTTTGCCAGCAGGTTAAATTTCAAAACAACCTCAACTCTTCGACGTGGTAACCCTAACCCCAACCCTTTTTACCACTTGCTTCGCGTCTCATCGCGCTCATCATCGAACTCTTCATCACCAGCGGCAATTTTCCAAGTTCGAAAGATTCTGAATCCATGTCAGGACGCGGGAGAGGCCGTCCCTCGTCGCGTTCGGCGCAGGAGCCAGCAGCGGGCTCCAGTCGCCGCTCGACGCGCCACCAGCAACCACCTCAGAACGTGGCACAACCAGAAGAACCCCAACAACAGCCTGATTCCCCTGAGCAGCAGCATCAGGAGCAGGAGCAGGAGCAGCCACAGGATGAACAGCACCTGGCGCACGGGATGAACCCTCAACTGGAGGACCCCATGTCTGCGGCGCTGTATCATCAAGTCATCGATCCAGCCATCTCAGGCTCGCAGGATGCCGGCATGCCTCCCCCGCCTATCCCCAGTGTTAAGAACCTGCGTGGACAGGCTGGGCCTCCTTTTGCCGCCCGGAACGCACGCCGCACTTCTGTAAGCTCCAGCATCAGGAGCGCGCCTGCCACAGACGCGTTCTCCTCACAATTAGACCCCCAGAGCCAGAGTACGTACAGCCTCCTACCAAGTCGAGCCATCCTAACTCGCGTCTTTAGGTACCGCATTGCAAAGGCCGGCTTCGGGGCTTGTGTTCGGACCACCTAGCAGCGCTACGTCTGTTGACTCTTCTGCTGCCACTCATGATACGCCTGGCCGTGAAGCGGCGAGAGCGAGGCTCATGACTGCCATGTTGTCGCGTTTGTTTACTGCTGCCGATGATTTCTACACTCATCTTTGCAGCGAACAGGGTGATCAAGAAGTCTGGGAGGTGGAGCGGGAGGGCTTTAAGAAGGCCTTTGAAGCATACCGCACTTACTACGTACGGGAGGATAGTGACCCGGTCGTGAACCCAGCTTTCGTCGCCGATGCGATGCGGCTGGAGAAGACGTCTTTGCTTTGGTACAAGGTTGTCAGAGTCGCCTCGGCGGCCAACCTCGCCATGCTCCTCGGGGACATCACTCCACCCAACCAGGCAGACCCGCTAACGCTCGAGCTGCTACAGGCGTTGGAGTCTGGTTTCCCCGGTTCTTTCATCGGCGAAGGTTCCGTCAACGCAGACAACGCGATGAATCAGCGATGCAGATGATTGAGCAGATCCTAATGATCCGGACGCAGCTAACTATCCGGCGTCTAAAGGGGCTCCTTGAGAATGGCTCTGCGCCGTTCCACCCCCGCCTGGAGGTTGCCAGAATTTGGTGCGACGGTGATGTGTCTCTCGAATCGATCGAGGCCTTTTGGGAAACAACAACGACGGTCTCCAGCTCAAGCCTATCGCACCGGCCGATTCCGAGGTGGCTGCGTTGGCCAGGGATCGGAATGCTATTCCTACTCGCTTCGGCTCCATTTGCAAGATGCTACCCGATCAAGAGGTTAACGGCGACGACCTCGACCTAAGCCAGTTTGAGACGTTGTATCCCCCTTCGGATTTTGTCGAAAACCTCAGAATATTTGTCAGGGGCTGTTTCGAAAGCGTTAAATCCATACTCCAGCAAGAGTCCATGCACTCCAGCGCCACACCAAGGGCCGATTCACAAATTCGGTCGCAGCTTGAGGCTGACACAGCGAGCCAGGCATTTGACCGGGCGGACTTTGAGTACGTAGCTAATATTCTCTTTGTTCTCGACTCGTAACCTGCTAACCGTCTCATCCAGTGTGCAACCGGCGTTCAACATGAACTCTCTGCGGATGCTGAAGCAATTAGAACAGCAGGGAGCCTCAGTTTATAGCGACAGTCAGTTGTCTTCTGGCTCATACCCGCCGGCACCGCGAATCCCTTATCCGCCAGGCTTCAGTAGCCCTTCGCATGCTCTAGGATACGGCGACCCATCTCAGCAAAGCGGGTTTCAGCCGCCCGGCTCCCTCTACGCCGAGTCGGCTGCCCAAGCCTTGGGCCGGAAGAGACAGGCTCCGGACGAACCCTCAACGGCTGGCGATGGAACTACCGCATCGGCCGGACCACCAGCAAAGAAGACGCGGAGGCGTAAGAAGAACGCGGCTCCAGAAGCTACCATGGGACCGCCTTCCACAGCTCCGCCGGGAAGCGCGCCGCTTACATCCTCTGCTGCGGCCGTTTCGCAGTATCCGCCGTTACCTGGAACCCAGGACGAGCCTGATTTCGATGCCCTTTCGCAGCGGACGAGGGAGATAACGGCTGCAGCTCGCAAGGTCAAGGAGCCCCAGGTTCGCTCTGGCTGGGTGCGCCGGGATATTATCCTCCTTGTCAAGGCAGTTAATACCTACCAGTGCAAGTGGAGCACCATTGAGAAGGAGATCAAGGCGGGTACCATTCCCTTTGAGCGCCCGCGTGATCAGCAGGCACTCCGCGACAAGGCGCGGTTGTTGAAGCAAGATTTTCTGAAGTGAGTCCTTCATCGTTTCCTACGACCATTGGGCATTTATTGACGTGTGGCAAAATAGAACCGATACCCTCCTTCCCCGAGGCTTTGACCTTGTTGTCCTCGGCAAGAAGGAGAAAGAGGCGGTCAAGGCTGTCGAAGAACCCGGACCGGAAAGAAGAGGATGTTGACGAAAATGGACAACCCATCAATACGGAGTTTAGAGAGGACGCGGTGGCTGCGCCGGCTGCCCTCTTAGATGCGCTCCCGTCGGTCGAAGCCCAGCCTGAGCAGCAGCAGCAACCCGAGCCGGAATCCCAGCCAGAGCCCCAACAAGCAGTACCGGAGCAGATCGCCGCTGCGTAAGCCCAGTTCGGAGGCGTGGTTATAGCTGGAAGAGGGAATATTCGTTTTGAAGTTTTTGGTGCACATTTTTGCTTTGCCCACCGCGGTCCGATCAATAATTCATGGTTTGCTATGAGTATAGGGACCGACGTTTAGCTATTTGGGGAGGGGGTTCTTTCGACTCCCATGGACTTGAATTTTGACTGACGCTGAATTGCCTGTCGGGGCAACACACGAATCAGCCGGGGAATGTGCTATGCGCAAGTTACCCCAGTCAGCGCTTTCGATGTAGCTAACGAGATAACTGGGCTTCTTTTTGTTACAAATTGTAGCAATATGTATTCGTATTGCAATAGTTCCATCGGAGGGACTTCGTTCAGCGATGGGGCTCCATGTGACTTCTCAGGTGACCTGCGCCCCTCCAGCACCTGAACCAACTGAGGGACCGTGCACCAGCGCTGACCCCTGTTGTGGGGGAACCCCCATTGGCAGGGAGCCTGAACATTGAATTGGCAACGTCGCGAGTTGGGATTCCTCGCACAGGTTCACACTGCTTGAGCCCGACTTTCCCATATCCCCAACGCCACCCGCGTCACTCTGCCCACCATGAGCTACGGGAAGAAGGACGAGGACGCAGACAGCGGTCTGGTCAAAATCGACCGGACCCAGGTTTTCCAAGAGGGTGAGCAGATCCGCAACCCCTCGCGCAGCCGAGGACAGCAGCAACTAATTACGGCCAATATTGGTCGTTCGCAGCTCGACTGTTCAACAGTTCCCCGATCCAACCGCGAAGATGCCGTGTCCTCCTCACCAAGATCGCCCTCCTCCTCTACACGGGCGAGAAATTCCCTACCACCGAAGCCACCACGTTGTTCTTCGGCATCTCGAAGCTTTTCCAGAACAAGGATGCGAGCCTGCGGCAGATGGTCCACCTGGTCATCAAGGAGCTGGCCAACTCCGCCGAGGATATCATTATGGTCACAAGCACAATCATGAAGGATACCGGTGGCAGTACCGACTCCATCTACCGTCCGAACGCTATCCGGGCGCTGTGTCGCATTATTGATGTACGAGAAAGCCGCTGGCAGTCTGGGGCTCTTGGCTATCATGAGTTGGCACTGACATTACTCCTACCAGGCGACCACAGTGCAGTCTATTGAGCGTGTCATGAAGACTGCGATCGTCGACAAGAACCCCTCGGTTTCATCCTCGGCCCTCGTATCGTCCTACCATCTCCTCCCGATCGCCCGAGATGTCGTCAAGCGGTGGCAGAGCGAGACCCAAGAGGCAGCGGCCAGCTCAAAATCGTCCGGCGGGTTTTCCCTGGGTTTCTCGTCATCTTCGGGCAACCTCCCGGTCAACAACTCGACCATGGCGCAGTACCACGCGATCGGCTTGCTGTACCAGATGCGGATGCACGACAGGATGGCCCTGGTAAAGATGGTCCAGCAGTTTGGCGCCGCTGGTGCAATGAAGAACCCTGCCGCCATCGTCATGCTAGTCCGCCTCGCTTCACAGCTGGCTGAGGAGGATCACCAGCTGAGGAAGCCAATGATGCAACTTCTGGATGGTTGGCTTCGGCATAAGAGCGAGATGGTCAACTTCGAGGCGGCAAAGGCCATTTGCGACATGCGGGACGTCACTGATTGCCGAGGTGACGCAGGCCGTTCACGTTCTGCAGCTCTTCCTCAGCTCTCCTCGCGCCGTCACCAAATTCGCCGCCCTTCGTATCCTGCACAACATTGCGTCTTTCAAGCCGCACGTCGTTAACGTTTGCAACCCGGATATCGAGCTTCTTATCTCTAACAGTAACCGCTCGATTGCCACGTTTGCCATTACCACCCTGCTCAAGACAGGCAACGAAGCCAGCGTGGACCGGCTGATGAAGCAGATTTCCGGCTTCATGTCCGAGATCACAGATGAGTTTAAGATCACCATTGTCGAGGCGATCCGGACGCTCTGCCTAAAGTTCCCCAGCAAGCAGGCTGGTATGCTCCAGTTCCTCAGCGGCATCCTGCGCGACGAGGGCGGTTACGATTTCAAGCGTGCGGTGGTGGAAAGTATGTTCGACCTAATCAAATTCGTGCCGGATTCCAAGGAAGAGGCGCTCGCGCACCTTTGCGAGTTCATCGAAGACTGCGAGTTCACAAAGCTGGCTGTCCGCATCCTACATCTACTTGGCATGGAGGGTCCCAAGACATCTCAGCCTACCAAGTACATCCGTTATATCTACAACCGGGTTGTACTGGAGAATGCTATCGTGCGCGCGGCTGCTGTTACGGCCTTGGCCAAATTCGGCGTGGGTCAGAAGGATCCCGAGGTCAAGCGCAGCGTGGACGTTTTGCTTACACGGTGCTTGGATGATGTCGACGACGAAGTCCGTGACCGCGCGGCCCTCAGCCTCAGGCTTATGCACGAGGAGGATGAGTTGGCCACGAGGTTTGTCAAGAACGGTAAGCGCCCTTTAGCTGTTCCCCAAGTATGACGGTATGCTAACGGAATTTTCAAGACAACATGTTTGCTCTCCCATTTTTCGAACATCAACTCGTCATGTACGTCACCTCAGACGACAAGTCGGCATTCGACACGCCATTCGATATCTCAACGATCCCGGTCGTCACACGCGAACAGGCCGATGCCGAAGACAGGACGAAGAAGCTTACCGCCACCACCCCGTCCCTCAAGCCGCCAAAGGTTGGCCCAACCAAGGCAGCCCCATCGGCCGCCGAAGCGGCCGCTTCTGCTACAGCGACGGCACAGAAGTACGCCCAGGAGCTGATGGAAATCCCCGAGATGAAGGAGTTTGGCAGTGTTCTCAAATCGTCGCCTCTAGTGGAGCTAACGGAAGCGGAGACCGAGTACGTGGTTGCCGTCGTCAAGCACGTCTTCAGCGAGCATATTGTACTGCAATATGAGGTCAAGAACACGCTCCCGGACACGGTATTAGAGGACGTGGCGGTGACGGCCACGCCATCGGAGGAAGACGAGCTCGAAGAGGTCTTCATCATCCGGGCCGAGAAGCTAGCAACGGACGTTCCCGGCAAGGTCTATGTGGCGTTCCGGAAGGTCCACGGCGAGGGTGCTCTGCCCATCAGCACCTTCTCCAACGTCCTCAAGTTCACGAGCAAGGAGATCGACCCCACAACCAACGAGCCCGAGGAGAGCGGGTATGATGACGAGTACGAAGTCTCCGACTTTGATCTATCGGGCAGCGATTACGTCATCCCGACCTTTGCCAGCAACTTCGCCCATGTATGGGAGCAAGTCGGCGCCAAGGGAGAAGAGGCGGAGGAGACATTACAGCTGAGTGGCATGAAGAGCATACCAGGTACGTCAAAGATAGCTACTTATACCAATATCTCCCGGAGACAAGCTAACCCCCGGCACAGAGGCGACCGAACAACTGGCCAAGGCACTCTCGCTCCAGCCGCTAGAAGGGACAGACGTGCCGGTCAACCAGACTACGCACACGCTCAAGCTCCTCGGGAAGACAGTCAACGGCGGCAGGGTCGTGGCCAACGTGCGGATGGCCTACTCCGCCAAGTCGGGTGTAACGACCAAGATCACAGTGAGGAGCGAGGAGGAGGGCGTGGCGGTGCTGGTGGTGGCGTCTGTTGCTTAATGAAAGGGGACGAATGGCGTTATGTTCGTGTCGTTTTTGCCGTGTTCACAAAATTGAAGAGCATTTGTCAAGTTGCACGGTGTCGGGGGTTCTGTGTATGGTTTGTCAAGCATAGACCGATAGACTCGTACAGGTCGGGTTTTATGATCAGGGTGCAGAAGCCCTAAAAGAATTGGCTGGCCGTATTGGCCGATGGCTGCAAATGTTGACGTCGCTTGGGTCGATAAGCAGGACGTTTTACCCGTGACGATGACACCCGAATGGCCCCTTACAGATGACGGGCAGCCGAGGAAAGGAATGGCAAAAGGAGCCACCTACTCAGAAGCCTCAGGGACAGCCTGGTATTGAGGAGGTTCGAGTTAGCTATCGGAACTTGGAGACCCCTTCCATTGAGGTATATATAAGAATCTAAGATACAGTAACTGGGAGCTGACTGATTTCGAGTCGACCAACCCCAGAACCGTACGCCGTATGCGGTGTTGCCAGAGCGTCCACCGCGCGCACGTCTTCCGCGTACCATGTCGGACGCTTCGACCCTCGGGGCTGCATGGGGCTGTGTAGTTTGGACATGGGCCCTCACTGGCCCTGTCTTCGAATAACTTCTTCTTGGGCTGCAGCTTCTCTGGGACGCTGCTAGTTCGGGCCCAACGTTGTTTGTGCGGGAGGCTCTCCTGATATTGGTTAGTGCTGTCGCATTCCACTGCTTAGGGAGGTGCTCGCTCGGGATGGCAGTTTGGCGCCCGATACAAAATCGAGTTTTGTTATTATCATTGTGTGGGAGGAGACTAGTTCCGTTTCCCCGACACGCAACCCGTGAGACTCGCGGGTGCGTCGCTTCAACTCTCAAAAAAGCCCAAGCGGGTACGCCGTGTGTATGTTGCCCGTGTTGGGTGTGATGGACGGTACGCTCTCGTATGTCCTGAGCTCTACGGTTCGGTTGGCAAACGGCGGAATCCTCCTCACAGAGACAAGCTCACTGATGTGGCTCGCAATGTTGAGCAGCAGGGCCTCGCTCCACGGCCGGCCGAGGATCTCCATGCCAACTGGAACACCGAGCGGCGCATCCTCTGAGGGTGGTGAAAAGCCTGCAGGGACACAAACAACAGGGTGTCCGGTCAGGGCGGCCAAGATGCCGTTCCGTCCGCTCTGTGAGGGCGAACCAATCTTGACGACAAGGTTCTTTTGCTCAGGGTGAATGATGGCGTCTAGATTGTTTGTCGCGAAGGTGGCTTCGAGGGCACGCGTCAATTCCTGGATTTGGTTTTGGGTTTCAAGGTAGGCAGTGTCACGGGTTGATAAATGCGATGCTCTCTTTATGAAGTGGTGCTGAGCTGGGATGACTAGGAAGTTGGTGCTACCAGTGTTGTACAACTCGCCGAAGCTCGTTGGGCGGGGGACTTTGACGCCCATGACAGTTTGGTTGGCAGTGGTTGGCGCGAGGTAAGTGTCAAGCAAGTCCCTGAATTCAAATGCCTGCACGTCGAGTTTCGCAATGGCAAGTGTGTCATAGAGGGGGTCCGTGATGTTGATGATGGCAACTCCAGCTGCAGTGAGCTTGGCCACCATGCTTGCCATGATGTTGTTGACAGGTGTTGTCTCATCTGAGGTGGTGTGGTTGAAGAACCCATCCAGCAATCCAATACGCAACCCTTTCAGATTTCCACGGTACAGAGACGCAGAGTAATCTTGGGGCAGGACCTGCCTCGGAGTCAAGGCAGTGACGTTGTCTCGAGGATCGAAGCCGACGCTTGCCATGACAGACAGTGCCACGGCAAGGTCACCGGGGTTGCGCGCCATTGCCCCTACCGTGTCTTGAGTTGAGCTGACTGGGATGACACCGACCCCCGAGATCAAGCCTCTTGTGGGACGGAAGCTGAACAGCGAGTTCGCGCTTGCCGGGCTGCGGAGGGAGTTGACCGTGTCAGTACCGGTTGCTAGGACAGCAAAGTTTGCGGCGACTGCAGCACCGCTCCCACCGCTGCTTCCTCCCGGGGTCCGAGTGAGGTCATATGGGTTGGCAGTCTGACCACCGAGAGACGACACAGTCAAGCCTTCGAAGGCCATCTCATGCAAGTTGGTCTTGCCGAGAATGACTGCCCCCGCATCAGCCAGGGCTCTGACAGTTGGTGCGTCTGTCAAAGGTTTGTTGTGGGCCAAGGCCTGACACCCGCCTGTGGTGCTCATCCCGACTGCATCAAAGTTGTCTTTGAGAAGAACTGGGACACAGAACAAGGCGCCAGTGATGTTGCCTGCTGCAAGCCTCTGGTCAAGATGGTCGGCAGTTGAGAGGGCATATGGGTTCAGTGAGATGACTGCATTGATGCTGGGGTTGAACTCTTCTATGCGGGCGATGAAAGAGGAGACAATGTCTCGGCATGTGGTACTGTGCGTGAAGAGAGCATCATGCAAAGTGGCGATGGTGGCTTCTCGGATGTCGAAGGTGTTGTTAAGTGCCCAGCTTGTTGGCAGCCAGGTGAGTACCAGGGCCCAGACCAGGGACTGCATCATCTTGAGAGAGAGAGATGGAGAATTGTTCAGTGTTCAGTTTGTGCAGTGAATGAGTGCAGGCGTGAGAAAGGCTGAAGGGCTAAAGGTATGGTCGGAACAAGTGGTGGTTGGTTCTGTCAAAGGAAGAAAACATTTTGTGTTGTTTCTTGCGCCATTCCCTATGTATCGCGGTTCTCGATACCGTATGGCGGCTCCAAGGCATTCAGCCTGCTTGTACCTGGAAGAAACAACATGTTAAAAGGGGTAGTAGAGCGGATGATTTTCACATACAGTTTTTGAGGCCGGCTTAACAGAGAAGCATGACAGTTACTTCGCGATGGCACGGACGCTGGTATCGCCAGTACCAGGCTGTATTCCCCCTGTGAGAGAGCTGAGGAAAGGGCGAAGCTTGAGCTGGGAGACTGAAAATGGACCAGGTGAAAAACATTCAGTATGTGCAAACATTCCAGAACCCGGAAACTCGGTATGCTCACTACAGCGATTGCCTGACAAGGTCTGCACGGACCATATCGCATGGTTAGCAGCATCCTGCGTGGTATCGGGGTGTTGTGTGCCGAGTGCTGGTGTTCCTGTACCTTCATACAGCCAGACATGTTGAGGTGAGTTTGAGCGCTCATCATGGGCGTGCAGCTTGCGGCTTCCTAAGTGAATCGTCAGCAGGTAGTTCCCTCTTCTTCTTCTTTGCTTTGCATCCAGTGGCTGGTTGGAAAAGGGGATAAAGGGGTTGATGTTTGGGGAAATGTGAAGGAGAAAATAGTGAAAAATGTTAGCAGCTGGGAAAGGGAACCAAGAACTCACCAAAGGCAGAGAAAGATGCACGCTTTCAATCCAGGAATCAAAAAAGAGCCATGTCTGAAGTGTGTTGGGGAGACGAAAAAGAAAAAAGAAAACAAAGTTGAAAATCCGAGGAGAGTGTTTGGTGTCCACATTCATGATAAGGCAACGACACCATGTCAACTGCAATTCTAAAGCAAGAGTAGACCAATCTTAAAGAGCTCAGTTATCGTTCAATCCTACGGTCTCGTGGTCGGAATCAGCTCCCGCATGAGCCCTTCAATGGCTCCCAACCCAGATGGATCTCCGGGATCCCCGCCTTCTCGATCTTCTAGAGGGAGATTCCCGCCTTCCGACTGTTGCTGTCTCATATAGGAGTTTGCCTGCCTCTCTGAAGCTGTCGTCTTCCGGTCATCATCGCCTCTTGAACTGTCATCTGACATGGATATCGGCGGTGTCCCATCCGGCGGCACCAATGCTCCCCGACAGTAGGGAGGAGTATCAAACACCACGTCGTCCGGTGAAGACGAGTCCAGGTGGCCCGCATTGGCAAAAGAATCAGCTCTCAACCGAGGCTTGTCCTCAGTAAGACCAATCCCCGCAATGCCAGAATCCCGCACCCCTTTTCTACTACCACCACGACCACCATCACCAACACCACTACTGGCGCAAACTCTCATTGATCTGCGATGCTGCCGATTATCTTCCTCTTCCAAATCGCAACTGTCCAAGCCCGCCATACTCTCCAGCCGTGTCGGCGTGAACACCCCCCCTCCATCATAATAGCCCGGACCTAGCCCTGATGCATCACTCCGCCGCACAGAACAAGGACTCGGAGACCGACGCAAGCTATTAGCACCAGCACCAGAACCAGCACCAGCACCAGCACCAGCACCAGCACCAGCACCAGTACCAGTACCAGCGGCAGCCTCATGCAAGTAACCCATCCCCACTCCGCCCACGTCCCCCGCAGAAGACGACATCGACCTCAACTGACGCGAGACGCGCTCGAGGAGCGGCACAACCAAGCTGGTCCAGCGCGTGTTGGCATGCTCTAGACTGTTGATGCGTGCGAGCAAACTGTCCATCTCGCTGTCGTGAGCGCGCGCGAGGCGGGCCGTGTGGCGGTAGAGGAGGTCGAGTTTGCTGTTTCTGTCCTGTTCTCTGTCGCTTGGACCCTCGCTCTCGCTTTCGCTGACTCTTTGTTCTTTTCTGTTCTCGTGGGGACCGAGACATGGTGAGCGAGGTGAGGTGGGGTTGTTGGAAGGGATAATGGTACATGATGTGAGGATGGTGGAGCTGGTGGCAGTGGTGAGGTGCGGCGTGTTCGTGCCCAGTTCTTCTCCGTTTGAAGGTCGGCAAAGGGGCAGTGAGGCGTGAGAGTGATTCGTGTTTCGAGTATCTGGGAGGGCATGAGCGTAGCGAGCGTGTCTTTTGTTGCTAAGATCTGGGGGCTGTGTTAGGTGTGATGCCGATGATGTGGGTCTTTGGGAATCTGGCTGATACCTGAGCGGAGGGGTGCCCAGCGACAGGATGATGGTTTAATGTCGACCACGGTCATGATGGGAACAACGTGAAGGGCTCGAGGGTCAAGCGATGATGGTAGAGGTGACTCTAGCGATGTGGTGTTCGAGCGCACATGGGGTTGATAAGACGCGGCTGTGTTAGACGAAAAGAACGGCCAGTTGGGTTCAGGGATGCTCGATGTGCCGGATGAGCACTCGTTATCTGGCGCCGAAAAGTTGAAGCCTTGCGAGCTGTTCTCACCGGTACTCACTCCCTTTCGCGTGTCTCGGCCATCGATGGTTGTGTGCGATGGTGCAGGCTCCACGGTGGAGTGTCTGTCGGTGCATGTCTCAGAGGCCAGGACATTCTGGGAGTCTAGGGGCTCGGGCGAAGGAATGCAGACTGTTACCGCATCGGAAGATATAAGCTCACTTGCGGTAGTGTAGAAGCTCTCGGACGAGGAACTGTTGCGAAGAAGTTGGTGGCCCATAGAGCGTCCGGCATTGGGAAGCATCCCCCGTTCAGTAGAACGGTCCCGGCCAAGTTGTGGGCGTGGGGCTTGTCTCTGCTCCGACCAAGGATTCGTTAGATACGTGTCGGTAGATGCCGAGCCTTTGAGCGGTTCCAGCTCCCGAGTAGATGTGGCCACCACACTGCGAGGACTGGCTAGATTATCTAGACCCGTGGGATTTCGAAGTGGGAAACGGGGGCCGCTGTCAGTGATGGAGGGCGTCTCGCACCGGCCATGCTTCTCAGAGTGCTGGGATCGACCCTCTCTTCCATCTCCCTGATCAAGCTCGCCAACTGGCCTCGCCGTAGGAATGCTTGGCTTGCGGACAGCGGGCTCTAAATGTGCATGCTCGATCGGGATGGATATTGCAATGTGCCGATGACCGTCGATAGTCGTACCCGCCACCGCCGAGTCCGGCAGCCTGATGCGGCCTCTTTGCGACCCGAACCCTTCTTTTGGTTTGTGTTTCTTTCGGAATGGCCAGAGAGAAGACAGCCTGTCCCTCTTCTTAACCCCCTCATCGGGCATGTCAAGCGTCGACTTGTAGTTCTCTAGCCGTGGTGACTTGTTGCGGAAAAGACCAATAAACTTCTTCACCATACCTCCCTCGCTTGTTTTCTTTCTCCAATGATCTGAGCTGTTTGATCGGAGCATGTCGTCTACAAGCCTTTGCGAGCGAGGTGAGCCACGCAACGGCCTGGGCGATGCGCGCTGGTCTGCCAGAGGCGTTGAGTTGATGGTGGTCATACTTGCCGAGCTGGATCGTTCGGTATGCTAAACTACAATATGGTGTAATGGTCTGATAGGCGCCTAGGATGAAAAAAGAACCTTAAAGAAGGGATGGTACAGAAAGGTCTGGGGATTCAGAACCCGATTTATCTGGGGGGCTCGAGAACACCAAAGCGTGGCCTACATTGTCATTGTCAATGCGTCTTAGAGAGGTCATTGCGCAAAGATGATCTGATCTTGGGAATGTTGTCATTTCAAAAATCACAGGCATCTGAACGCCATGATCCGGGAGGGGTGAGGGTCAGCTGAGGACCTCCTTGTTTCAATGCTTCCAGAACAAACCCTTTAGACATGGAAGCATGATGGAGCATCGGGAAGAATCGGACGAGTGAGCAGAGGCATGATGTCAGGAATTCGTCCCAGGTCGTCATGTCGCCGACATGACTTGCGGAACATCGCCGGTGGACGGTGTCCTCACGCTTGAGCCTAATTCGTTTTCAGGCCTAAGGTAAGCCGCAGTTTCTCGGTCAAATTGTGTGATTTTTGAAGGCTTGGAACAATTGAGGTTAAGAGAAGAGAACCCATTAAAAAGGGGAAAGAAAATAGGACAAAAGCAGGCTCTTCATGAATGCATCGGAGAGTTTTGGCCAATCACTAATATCACTCACCACACAGTCAGTTAAGCTCAGCGGGGCAACGACCGGCAGATCTGCAACCACGCGGCCGACAGGGGAGCCATGTGCAGGAGATCCGGTTTTGGTGTAACGGCGATGAAATGGTCTAGCGAAAGAGCACAAGACTTGCTCTGAGACTCCGGATAAAGAATCTGGGGCTGACTGGCTGGTCCTGGCTTTAGGTTGGAACACACATCCCTTTGCCGTAATTCGACCCTCACAGAGAGGGAGGAAGGCTCACAGTCCCTGGCAGTGTTGCGGACCTCGGTATTACTAGCGCCTTTTCCTAGGCAAGACGATGGAGAGGGCAGCTGACAGCACGGCACAACTGCCGACAGCCCTTGAACTGTCCGACAAGAACTTGGAGCCTACGCCGAGTGGCCACCGCAGGCTGCCCCCTTTGCGGCCCCAGCCGGTTCTCAAATCACTGCGGGCATTGGCTTGATCTTTCCCACACCCACCCGGTGAAGGGATATACGGAAAGGAAAAAAGAAGAAAATACCAAAGGACGGGGTATTTTGGTGACCGAAACAGACCACACCCCTCCTTCCGCCTACCAGATATTCCACTCAGCGACCGGGACCCCATAAAACCCCAATGCTCAGCCTGAGTTTGGTCCAGCCGGCTGTACCCTAGTGGTCTAGCGTTCACGCCCCCCAAGGGAGAGTGAGATCAGTTCCCACGGCCGTCATGCGAACCCCACACCCTACATCTAGATTTCTAACCCGCGCTGTGCATGACCCTGGAGCAAAGAATTATGCACCAGGAAAAGAGGAACCATAGAGTGAAAAGACAAAAACGAAAACAAAAACATAACAGAAAGCTGGTCCTTTGCACCGTTAACGCTTGCCCGCTTCCGTCTAATAAAAGGGTCCGCGGCCGGTTTCTGGGCATTGTCACCGTCCCTAGAGATCGTTCGAGTTAGACAATGTGCATTGTGCAGATATCACGCCTAGGTAGATTCTCACTCACCTTTGGCGCATTGGGAGCCCCATTGGGTCTATTTCCACCAGGCGGCCTGATGTATGGTTGAGCAGGCTGGGATGGCTGGGCAGGCGCGCGCGACGGAGGGATCAAGCCCAACACTTCCATCGCCGAGGGATCAATTGGCGGGTTTGGTTGTTTGTGCTTACCGGGACCTGTCGGGGCCTTCACTGGGCCTCGGTCTGAGCTGGGGTGCGTCTGAGGGGGTTATTATCAGCTAAGGGCGACCTGGGCGAGCGTTGCTATAGTCGGGCACCAACCTTCTTTGTGCCGGAGCGGCCGTCCTCGTCATCCCGCGGCCGCTTCTTCCCTGTGGACCCTGTAGTGGACTGGATAACGGGCGCATGTCCAGCCCTCGGTAGCATCGATGTAATCTCCCCTTTTCCATTGAGACCACCAATGCCCGAACCATGGTACGGAAGCGTCGAAGCAATTGGGGCTGCATCCTGGTTATGCGCTTTTGTTGCCGTAGCGGGCCCCGGTTGTGTCGGTGCGTTGGCGCCTGAAGGCCATTGTTGGGGAGGTTCGGGTGCATCGGTCATGACGACGTCGTTCTTCAACTCTATGGCGCCGATGGGTCGAGATGACTCAGATGGTGGCGCAGTGAATAACGGCAGGGGCACTTGTCGGCCCGGTTGGTCGAGCAGGGCCATGATATTACCGGTGGTATAGCGATCGCGCTCCTTCGCGTCCTCGATAAGTTTACCCCAAAACTCGCCCTGCACCAGCGCGCGAGAATCACCTAGGATCCATAGTGATGACCTGGCACGGGTCAAACCGACGTTCATACGCCGGATATCCGTCATGAAACCGATACCGCCGGTTGGGCTAGCTCGGACACACGAGAAGATGATGATCTCGCACTCGCGGCCCTGGAAAGCGTCCGTGGTATTGAATTCGATCTCCTCGGTGATCCCGTCGCCATACTTCTCGGCAAACCGCTGTCGCAGCCGAAACAGCTGAGCCTTGTACGGAGTGATGATGCCGATTTTGCCCTTCAGCTCGAAATTGCCATAATCCGTGCGGAACCGACGGTAGAGCTGCATAGCAACCCTGAGCTCATCGTCGTTGACCAGTGACTGGTTCTTCGGCCCGCGCGACTGGGAACCCTTAACGTCGAAAAACCGATAGGGACCAAGGAGTTCGCTCCGATGCCACGGCTGGAGGCGAAGCTGTCCCATATCCGCACCGTCTTGGAGTAAGCCCTCGTAGAATTCTTTGCTAGGGAATCTACTGATCTCCGGGTGCATACGGTATTGCATGTCGAGTAGATGAACGTCCTGAGCATGGTTCTTCTGCATCCGCACAAACAAACTCTGGTCGTACCCGTACCGCGCAGCAGATTGTGAGAGCACCGTGGGGGGCAGCTGCTTGGGGTCCCCGACGAGAATGCACTTAGAACAGCCATACTTCAGCGGGATGAGAGCGCTCAGCTCCACGCACTGCGCAGCCTCATCGATGATGACCGTTTCAAACTCGACGTTGAGATTTTTGAACATCTCATGACCGCTACCGCTCAACGTGGCGCAGAGAACCTGAGCCTTGTCGAGGATGTCTTGTTGTATCTGTCGACGCTTGATCTCGACCTCGCGCGCAAACGTGTTCCCGTTGCTCTTGTTGGCGTCGATCTTGGCGCCAATATGAGCCTGGCGGCGCTTCAGATCATCAAATTCGCGTTGTAACTTCGAAATGGACGCGTGATCGCCGCCACTTGCCCGGACCGCCTCAAGCTGAGGCCGCAGCTCTGTAATCTTTTCCTTGAGAATGCCGGCCTCCTGGTGTAGCTTTTCGCGATCACTCGGACCGCTATTATTCATTGCGTCATCCATCCGGGCTTTGACCAACTCATCAAGTGTGACATCTTTCACGGCCGCGTTGATCGCGTCGGTCCGGCCCAGACGCACAACCTCAACTTTGTGGGACGCTCCATTCATCGTTTTGACACCAGCCTTCAAGCGCAGGACAAGTTCGTCCACGGCCGCGTTGCTGGGCGCGCAGACTAACAACTTCTTTGAAGGCGCCTGATTGGCGGCAGGGGCACCAGGCCTCGCAACGGGGACTGCACCGCTGGACGGCTTCAAAACTCCCGTGAGGAGGCAGCCGACCATAGCGATAATGGTTTTCGTTTTACCAGTTCCCGGTGGGCCCTGAACCAAGGTGAAGCCGTCGTTCGCCTTGGCATTCAGGATAGCACGCGCTTGGCCGGGGTTGAGTTGGTAATTCTCCATGACATCCTTGACCGCCTCATTACCAAATGTCAGCATCGGGGACGGCTGGGCCTTCAGCACCTCGTCCATCAAATCATAGTATTGCAAACTCTCCAACGCCGCATATTCGCGTTCGATGGTCGTCATGTTGGTGATTTTGACGACATTGAACTCGGAGCCGGGAAGAAGCGCCGGGAGAATCTGGTTTCCTCTGGCGTTGAGGCGGTAGACAACCTCGACGGTGTCTTTCTTGTAAGTGGTCTTCCAGATACGAGAGAGACAATGTAGCTCCGTGGGGTGATTAAGCGGATCTTCTCCTCTTGAAACAAGGACGATATCTCCCTCGGACAGGCCCCGGTCCTTGCTGATTTGGGCGGGCACCGAGGCAGTGACTTCCATAAACTTATCGACCGTCATGCGGCTGAGAACCTTGATACCGAAAGGCTTGGACGTAGCCTCATCCTTGGAAGTCACAAACGATCGCCAGGCCTCGTTGATGAGTAGCGGGAAGAAAGTCTGCTTGTAGCTGTGGGGATCGGTATAGTCATCCGAAACGCGATCGCACCTGTACCCGTTGGGGGGATCATTACCCTCGTGGAAGATGTCCCACTCCAGAATTGCCTGGTGGAGGACATCCATGGGGGGGATCAAGCGCGCTCGCATATCCTTTGCTGACCGCTGGAGCTTGACCTTCTTTACGGGGCCCCGCCTCTCGGCCAGCATGAGCAACCGGCGGCGCTCAGTATCGGTGAGGTTCTTGTTCCCCGCCTTCGCTTTCAGTGCTATCCTTTCGTCTTCGGAGTCATCTTCCTCTTCCGAGGACGAGCCAACCATGATCTCGTCCTTGACGACCGGCGCATGATCCTTGCCCCGAACACCGGCGATGCCTTGGAGACCAGAACCCTCGCCAGGGACAGTTTTGGGCGGGGCTCGCAAGGCTTTCGCTTTGGCAATGGCCTCAGCATCTCTCCTGGCCTTTTCAGCCTTTTCCCGGGCCCTGGCTTCTTTGATCGATGATTGATTCGCGAGGACGGCCTTTTGATTTAGTTTGGTGGGCTGTTTGGGTTTTGGGCCCTCTTCTTTTAATTTAGCGAGCAGCGTAGACCCGCCGCGTTTCTCAAAGTTGGGGGTGATTTCGGCAAAACGATCCTTGGTGGAAGTACCCGGGACACCCTTGGAGAAGTCGATCTTGCTCTGCTTCATGGCCCGCTCTTTCTCCTTCGCCTCCCTCTCGCCGGGTTTGGACCCCATAAACTGTTCCTCGATCAAGGCATCCTCCCCGAGGGCCTTGAGCAACTCAATCCGCTGCTCATCCGTCAAGTTGGTCTTTTGAGCGTAGTCTATTCTCCCACCGGCGAGCTGCCGTCGCCGGAGCATATTGTGGAGGTGCACAACGGCCTTGTTGGGCAATACCATGTCGTTCTGTTTTAGTCTTGCTAGAAGCTTCTTGACCATCTCGATGATGCCCGCGATGAGATACTTGTCTCTCAGCTGCAGCATGTCGGCAAGAGAGAAGGAATACTTCCTCGGAGGTTCTAGGACGACTTTCAGGGCCTTCACCGTCGCATCTCCATTCGCCTGTCCGCCATCGTCGCCGCTATCCTGGCTCAGGGCTGAGGCCATGACTCCGTCCTGGGCAAACAACTTGTTGCCTAGCTCCATGACGTCTCGGCAGAAGTCCTCCATCACCTTCTTGTCAACCCTTTCGTGCCATACCCTCATCATGACGAATGAGTGGTCGACAACCTGCCAAACACACTCCCACCACCGCTTGACAGCAGCGTGCTCTTCTGTGGTGAGGGTTTTACGCCTCAGCTGACCCGAGGAAGGATCGCAAAGTCCGTTCAAAATGAACTCACTGCACTTGAGGATTGGGAGCAT
This sequence comes from Chaetomium olivaceum, assembly GCA_039881045.1. Classification (NCBI taxonomy): domain Eukaryota; kingdom Fungi; phylum Ascomycota; class Sordariomycetes; order Sordariales; family Chaetomiaceae; genus Chaetomium; species Chaetomium olivaceum. Next base: position 433,604 of record JAYWVB010000020.1, read on the forward strand.
ATGACTCCAAGGGCTACTTTTGCCAGTCTTTGCAGTGACGCTATGCACTGCTTCCGAGAACGCATTTAGGAAGGGAATGAAATAATCCTCCAGCATCTTGCCCACTGCCTCGGAGGGCAAGCTCTCGCTTGTGATAGCCTTGAGCAGCTCAAAGCCAGCCTCCCGAATAGCGTCTTCGCCATGGATCAATGACGATATGATGGGGTGGATGGTCGGGCTCTGAGGCTCCGAGCAAAACCTGACAAGGTCCTCTTGCTTGAAGTCGGACAGCCGACCGAGCATCCTCCCTATTGCTGTCGTTTGCTGCTGATACCTTGAATTGAACTTTTGTTGCTCCAGCTTCAATTGCTCCTTGCGCTTGGGCATGAACCGCTCAATGCTTCGAAGTCGCAACGTAGCCATCAGCATGACCTTTGCTAGCTCGGCATGTCCGAGCTGCCCATACCAGAGCATCTCGAGGAAGGATTCCCACAGCATCCCAGAGTCCCGGTTCACAGCATCCTGTACCGCTACCCCATCAATCAGCGCTTTCCATTCAATTTCCGTCGCCCTGGCATCCAGTGCTAATGCTGAGTGGATGATGCCCATTGCCGCCTGAGAAATGCCGACATTGTAGGTGTCTCCAGGCTTGAGGCCAGCCGCAGTAATAATCACACCACTGTACTGAATGACGCGGTTGAGCAGCTGGTTCACCATGATGAGTGCAGTGCCCGTATCGAACGGAACATTTTGATGAAGATAACCATCGAGCGATTCTCTGAGAGTAACCAAGCCCGCAAGGGTGCAGGTCGCTTGTGCGGCTCGGTCCGCGGCCGGATCCCGACGGAATGTGTCGAAGAGATGCCGCAGCAGTGATTCGCACACGTCCGATCGCTGTATTGTTGGTAAGGACCGTATGAACGCCCCCATCCAAGCCGCCAGAGCCGGTACTTGATTGTCCCCTTCAGCGACCATCATGTCTGGCATCAAGGACTTGTTCAGAAAGCGGCGGAATGCCGGGCTCTTGAAGATCTCCTCGACGAGCTGGCTGGGGGTGACTTGGTCAAACGCAGCCCAGAACGCGCTTGGGGACTTTTCCATAAGCCCCCGCAGACCCTTCAAGACCACAGCAAGGGCTTCGTCGGAATCAGTGGCTAGGTGCTCCAAGGCGAGAAAGTAGACGCTCGGCGACACCTCCATCGCTCTGAGAGAGTTGATGATTTGCTTCTCGCTCAAAGCCCGGAGGATGAGTGAAAACCCATGCCAAAACCTGCAGACCCTGTCCGGCGTCGGCATTCCTCTGGAGAGAGACACCCGCAGAACCGCGCTGCAAATGAGGGCAGATGGCCCAGTCCCACTCCTGGTCCGTGAGGGACCCAGGCGCCCGTTTTTCCCAAGCACACTCGGCAAACTTTTGTTTATAAGGGGTAGACGGCTCATCGAAGAGAAAGTGGGTCATGGTGGGTATGAGACCTCCTTGCATCCGCAGTGGCCGTTTTTGTTGCGTGTTTTCGAAGACGTAGGTGAAGTCTTCTTTATTCCCAGGGCCGGCGAGATATTCGGTACTGCAGAGGGCTTCGAAAAGAGCAATGACAGCCGACATGTCATGCTCAACTAGCTTAGCCGTCGTCATTGGGCCCTTCGCCTCGAGGATTGCTCTCGCGCTCTGGAGGCCCTTGTCGATACGGAGTTGGTCGAACTCGCCGAGCTTGATCCGCATGTAATCAATCATCTCTGGTGCGAGATGCCTACAGACCAAAACGGGAGACATTAGTCCTAGTTACAGCCACGGTACGGAGGAAGGGGTGCGCTTACAGGCCGCTGAGGTATGGCCGACGGTTTCGGTGCCAGTTCCTCACGCACGAATCGCACCGCGTGAGACAGCCGTCGACAGCCTGTGTCCAATTGTCCAGCCACTCGCCAGCAACCTCCCTACCGAGGCCCATTAGAATGCTAAGATCATATGCATTCTGAAACCTGCTCTCGTATTCTTTGATCCGGCCTTGCTTTTCTTCGGCCGAGAGTCCGCCTTCGTCGGGAACACTGGGCTCGTCGTAGTTCGCAAAATCTTCTTCGTCGATCTTGGGGCAGCATAGATGCGCATCTGGTGGACGGTCCTCAAACTCACGATGCCACGCAAGAGCAGCCTGCAGAAGGGCATTCGACTCCATGGCGGCTACGAGTGAAGAACGGATTCGGCCGGTCGTTTCGAGTGGGGTTGAGCGAGGATTGCGAGATCAAAAAACCGGTAAAAAAACCGGACCTCGTTCCACGGCCTAGCGTAATCCTACTTAGGTCTCGATATTCGAAAACCTTGTGGAATGGGCCAAGGACTGGCAGAATCGTCGGGAAACGGAGACGGGAGGAATGGGGCCGCCTGGGGGACGACCATCCGACGTGAAAGAGCGCGGCCAACACACAAAAGAGGAAGGCACAGGGCTACTCATTGATGCCGAGTTTTCTTGTAAAAAAACGCCCACCAACAAGATGTTTTTATGTGTTGGTGTGGCTCAGCAAAGAGCACGTTGCTTGGGGGTTTTAAGGTGGGCAGATGCACCTTTAGGTTGGTCGGCAGGCAATCGCGAAGATGGCAAAGTGGTTGCACGCCAATGCAACGCGTTGATTCTTTGTGGGGCAAGCAGGTGGGGCGGTTGGCGGCAATTCAAACCCCTGCTGTTTCGCTTGGCATCATAAACTCGAGCGCAACCATTGTCGCCATTGTCAATTCATCGAAATTCTAGCTTCACTCTTGAGAATCGGGCAACCGCATAAACTGGTCAAGCATGACACTCGCCTAAGATGTCGGAATTTGACTGAGCCAGATGCCCTGTCATAACTCAATTGGGATATACTGCTAAATACTGCTAGTTGACCCCGAGCTCTCAGCAATCACGAGTCCTCCTCTGCCCTGCAAATCATCCCCCCCAAGTCAAACTAGCAAAGAAATAGAGTCAAATCTCATCCGCCTCTTCATTCCATGGTATCTACCTTGAGGCAAGATGTTGCACCATAAATGGATTTTTTACTCTTCCTCTCCGGTCCCTGCATCCTCAGTTTCCGAATCTTCCGACTCGGAGCTCGTTTCCTCCTTCACTTTCTTCGGGTTCATCACCTTCTTTGCGTTCTTCGGCTTGGATCCAGCTTCATCTTTGCTTCGGACCAACAAGTGCTCGAGTGGGCAGTCTGGCGCCTCGTTCCAATCCTTGGTGCCTGGTTTAGTCGCCTTCCTGCACTTGAAACACAGCTGGCCATGGCGAATGAACAACTGGTGTAGTGCATATTTGAGATGATCAGGCACCATGAAGTCCGCGTGTCGGAAGCAGTTGTCGGGATCGGCCTTATCAGGGACCCAGCCCAGCCAGCGGCAGAACTTGTGGACATGTGTGTCCACGGCAAAACAGGGCTTCTGCAAGCAGAACAATGCGACGCAGGCGGCTGTTTTAATTCCAATGCCTGGGTAACTCAGGAACTTAGCCATAGCCTCGTCCTTGCTCATGGCACGCATATGATCGAGCGAGAGAAGGTCAGGTGCGGTCTTCTTTGCCTCGGCCACTGCTTGGGTTTGGTCTGCTTCCGTCTCGGGGCGTTGCGCATTAGCCCGCTGGACATTCTCCTCATGAACCATGTCGAGGATCCGCTTGATATGTTGGCTTTTATTGGGCCCATTGCCAGCCACCCTGATGACCTGTGCAAGCTCGGCGTGCGTAGACAGCCTGACTTTGTCCCAGTTGATACTTCCAGCGCCAGTGCCCATTTGACCGCAACCATAATGCGCGACCAGGTTCTTGATGGCTGCGTCTGCGAGCGCCATGAGCGTGTTCCCGCTGATCAAGGTTCTCAGCAGTGCATCAAGGACACAAGGAACCTCACCACAGCCGGCAACTTCGAGAGAAGCCAGGGGCATTTTCTTGGGCTGCGTCACCTTGCCATGCATCTTTGTCAAAATCCGATGCACTTCCTCGCAAACGTCAGGTGTAGGGACCCGGCGGTACGGATAGGGTGAGAACCCCGGTGTCAACCCATATGGGTTGTCTTTGCCTCGTTTGACAATGCACCTGAAGTTGGGATCCAGAAGTTGGCTGGCGTCGATGACAATCTTGGCTGAATCAGACTTGGTAACAACGTTGTCCTTGATTGTGATGCCTTTGATGATCAAAACCTTTGGCGTGGGCTCGTCCAGGGTCTCTTTCTTCTCAACCTTCATCACCGCAAGTTCCGACGCTTCCTTGTTAGCAACCGGTATCGTCCGCGTTATCGGCCGCCACGGCAGTCCGCACACGTTTGTTCGGTCGGTCACGTTCCTGCTTGATGAAGGCATTGTCGAGCTCCTCCAATTTCATGATAGGTCCCTCCACCTTCTCCTTCTTGACCTGAGCCTTAGTAACTCGAAGAGACAGACGGGTTTGCCTAGTCGGCCTAGGAACCTCCTCTTCAGTGCCGGGTCCAAGCTGGGAGGTCGCCACAGCACCATTCTTTTGAGCGGCAACTTTTGGATCAGAAACCTCATCAACAAGCTCTGACTCCGACGATGTGACTTCAGCGCTCTCAAGACCTGAAGCATCTGTCCCAGTAACTGTGACACCCATTCCATGAGGCAAAGCCCATCCACCCTTGAGTGGCTGCGTCTGCTTCTTCATACCACGCTTGCGCTTTGTGCTAGCTCTGGCGGTTTTGCCAGAGGATTTCGAGTTGGTCATCATCCTTGGGCCGGCAGGACTCTCTTGTGCTTGTGCCGCCTCGACCTGTCTGTCTGAGACGCCACCCGCGTCGCTGACTGCGGCGACGGCAGCATCAGCAGCGGCAGCAGCACCAATCGCGGCAGCAGTGACACCAACAGTACCAGCAGCGCCGGCAGCAGCTGCGGCGAGCTTCGTGGCTGCACGTGTCCGCATTGTCGGCTGTAAGTGAAGCCACGAATGGGGCGAGGGTCTCAAATGAGTTGGTCACTTAGCGGAGGTTAGCATGATTCAAGCCTGGTTCTCAGAGACTAGAACGGATAGGTGAGCGATGGATACAGGTATGCAGTGATCAGACCTGCTCAACAAACGCCAGCGCTCAGAGCACCCATCAAGCTGGGTAGTCTTCCGAGTCACTGCGCAGTGATAAAAGAAAAACAAGAAAAAGGAATTGGTGGTAGAAAGGGTTTGAGCTGTCGCCAGAGAGGGAACAAGGTGATTCATGTAACGTGATAGACTCATACCCGTTGATGTTGCTTGAAGTAGTTGGCCGCTTCTCAAGGACCCTTCGAATGAGCGACCGATGTAGACTCTGAAGTTTATCGGAACGGGTCGGTGATGGAAATGTCAGGTGTTGCTAAAGAGCGTGCTACAACTAGATCAGTGATAAATCCGCTTGATGGCAGTAGGAAGCTTGAAAGAACTGACTCTGAGTGCCTCGATGGAGCTACAACGGGCGTGCTGTTGCACTCGTTACGGTGTTCCAGGGAGAACTCGGTCTCCTCCTAAGGCCTGGTGGGTGAGTGTGGAGAGGTCGGGGAAAAAGTGAACCACAGCAAAATAAAGGTCTAAATTAAGGGCCTCGTCTGAAGTGAGGGCTTGTAGAACTGAAACAAGGCTGGCTAAGCAGGGAAGAATGAAGGGAATGAAGCCAAAGTCGGGGGGTAAAAGCACATGAGCTACTCCCAAGGAAGGCACGACCAAGATAGACATGCCTACACGTTCACAGCATTGGCGATCACCTGTTTTGCCTTTGAACCTGACACATCCTTAGGTAGGTAGTTATCAGCGAAACACATATGGGCAGTTTACTGGGCTACCTTACTGCTACATAGGTACCCAAATGATTATGTCTTGCTCATCAAGACTGAGCTGATTGTTGTAGCGGCATTGTGTTCGGACGGCATGTCGGTCGGTCACGTGGTCACGTGGTCACCAGAGGGACAAGACCGTTCCCTCGATCTCCCTTGCTGGCACTGCCCTCTCTAAAATCACACATACACGAAGACGAGACCCGTCACATATGTAGACCCAACAAAAACGAAATAAGGACACGAGTTATATTCAAATAGCTGAGCTCCATAATGTGTTGTATTTCAGCTAAGTGATATGGGGAAGCACATGTGATTACCTCGGTTGGCAACCAGGCACAAAACCTTAATTCAGGACATTCAGCACACAGGTTAGCCTGTGTTGGATCTGTGACAAAGTCTGATGGCAAGAGGGAAAGAATCTAGACAGAAACCACAAAGGTTAGCCCAGATCCCGAAACCATATGCTTCTTGAAAAGTCCATAGGGTATGGAAAAACATCAGAATAATTCTTCTCCTCACAGACAAGTCTCAGCAGTCAAGGTTTTGTCGAATTTAAAAGTCATCATTAAATCAAGGAATATAATAGAAGCGGAAATGTTCTCACCTGTTCAATGAAACCTGTGGCCAGTGTGCTACCAAACAAGGAGGTAGCTGGCTGGATGTTGAGGAAAACGAAGAGAAAAAATAATCGTGATGGAGAAAAGCTATTGGTGGATGTGGATCCCACTGGAGTTCACTTCCACGTCCAGTTCAATGCAATCGCTCGGAACGGAGCAAGCTTCTCCGGGGTTGGGATGGAGTGGTCGGGCGACAACCCGAACCCTTGTTGTCGTTACAACCAATCTTTGTTTGTGCAGAACTACCCCTGAATCCCCTTTTTCACCGACCACATCACTCCTTAGTTGCTTGCTCAATAAAACACAATTATCTAACAATGTGTTTTATTGTTCTTTCGATTTGTTATTCTTAATAGCCAGTGATCTCTTTTATCTGCAAAACGCTGCGCTATCGCAATCCAATGCCGCCTCTCGACGGTGTTTGACTGGTTCTTTGACCCGCGGTGGATTATCACAGGCGTCGATGAGCCTTTTCAATTAGATTCTTCACGTTATTACTGTCTTTTGAGTGTACATAGTTATTGACCACTGATGTGTCTCTTTTTACACCTTTTATCACTGGACTCATTGTGATAACATCACAGAAGCTTGGGTAATTGAGCTTCTCAATGCTCTCATCATAAATATGGCCGAGTAAAGATGGTCAAGCGATTGAGGCTGGATAATAACACGCCTAGTTCGCCTTTTAATGGCAAAACCATGGTTAGACCAATCTCACTGCTTCTTGTGTTTTCCGCTTCTGTGCTCTTGCCCAAATATGACGCTTGCTTGGCCGGGTGCTTCTATACTTGCGGTTTCTCTCACCCGGGCCAGTCTGTATTCTTGCGCAGTCAACTAACTCTTAAATCTCACACAGCTATCATTAATCTTTGGTCTTGAAGTAATATTTTCTTCAAAGGAAGTTTTCACAAAAGAGCCCCATTATCCAAAACTCTCCAACCACCCCAGCCTCTCCCCAGACAATTCGCCGCAGCTGCCTTCTCATCCTTTTTTTTTTTACCTGGGTGACTTCTTCTGACCTTTTACATAACATTTGGCATTTTGTTGCCATATTTCTTCACCTCTCGGTTATTGTTAGGTTTAGAGTCATTTAGCTCTTTTCTTCCTCAACCCACATACGACCTGACCTCTACGGTGCGATAATCAGTGCGAGCGTGTTCAGAAGGCTTAAGTAACACAAGAATATGGGTATGGGATCGCCCTTCTCCGCTAGCCTGGCTACAATTTCTGACTCAATCCAGCTCCTTACCCAAGAATGACTCGCGATAATCAGTGCGCTGTGCTGGGAGCCCGATACAACCCACTTGTCATTGACGATGATGACAACTTAAGAGACAATGCCCGCCGAACTCGACGAATTGAGGAAGAGACCCAAACTGGTCGGCAACTTGCCGAATGGGTAGCATCCCACGCCCGCCAGACAAGCAGCAACAGATCTGGGAGCGGCGGCCCGTCCGGAGATGACTACGGAGAGCTCCGAATTGAAGAGGCCTTGGAGGAAGGCGTCGCAGAATTTGTGGACTTAACTGCCGACGACCCCCCAATTTACAAAAGACCTGCAACAACACCGAGGCGGGGTGCACCCGAGATCACCAGCTACGATCTTCCGAATGGTACCAGAATCCGACCAGGGATGACGGTCGAGCTTAGAAACCCCATAGGAGCGTTCGAAATCCGGTTTTTAAGAATTACCAGCATCGTCAAGCCTGGGTTGGGGCCCGAAACAGTGGTACGGGGATTGGGTTTTACGCGAACTCGGCAGCTAGATGGGATGTTACTCCCCAAGCTCAATGAGGTGGCAATGGTGGCCGAGCTTCGCGGTTCTAGCGGAGGACAGTGGAAGGAAGAGGCCATGCTAGAAGTGGAATCGACGAACATCCGACGCGCAAGAGTCCTCCGAATTACAAGTGCGCCGTTTCCCGAGCATCGGTTCAGCGACGCCGAATACATCAGCAAAGGAAGAAGATGGGTGGAGCAAAACTCGGTCCTGGTCTGCAGATACCGGTACAACATCCACTATCACGACGGCAGCGATAAGCCGCATGAATGGGCCCTTCTAAGAATTTTCGAGGAAGACGCGGACCGGGACTTCAGGATGTCGAATGAAAATAACCTGAACCGATGGCGTGGCGGGAAAGTACCAGGAGGCTCATACACCTTGGGTGGGTCTCGACATCCTGTATTGGACCTGGAATCAGGCTCACCAGGTCACGTCCGGACTGCAAACCTTTCCTCCGGGCAACGCTATACGGCGGGTGACGTCTTCTCTGGTGCAGGGGGTGCCTCAAGAGGTATCGAGCGCGCGAGTGTTCAACTGCTCTTTGCAGTAGACAACTGGGCGCCTGCTGTCGAGTCACTGAGGAAGAACTTTCGTCAGAGCCGGATCTACGATATGGATGTAATGGATTTCATCACCTCAGACGAAACCCAGTGCCGAGTCGATATTCTACATTTGTCGCCGCCATGTCAATTCTGGTCGCCGGCACATACAGTGGCGGGAAAAAACGATGAACACAACATTGCCGTCCTTTTCTCATGTACGCACCTTGTGGAGAACCATAAGCCTAGGTTGTTCACGGTGGAGCAAACATTCGGGATCCTGAGTCCCAAGTTTAAGGAATTCTTTCACACCTTTCTCTACGGCTTCACCAAGCTGGGGTATTCGGTACGATGGAAAATCGTGCCACTCTCCAGCTACGGCGTGCCGCAGTTGCGTAGGCGACTGGTCATGATCGGGTCAGCCCCCGGAGAAAGGCTTCCTCCTTTCCCACCACCGACTCATAATAAGGACGGCACTTGTGGTCTCAAACCCTGGGCTACCCCGAAGTCGGTCCTGTCGTCAATATCCCCATACCTCACCCACAAATTACACGAGCCGCACCTCAGCAAGAGGTTTGACCCACCAAAAATACCTTGGGATCCTACAAAGCTCGCAAAAACCATAACCACAAACGGTGGTCAAAACTACCACTGGGGTGGTGAACGGGATTTCACCCTCCTTGAGTATGCGGTGCTTCAGGGATTTCCAGCGTGGCACAAATTCGAAGGGACGTACATAAAAAAGCAAATCGGCAACGCCTTTGCCCCTTCAGTTGTCAAAGTCCTGTACGACCACCTTGTCGACTGGCTTCTAGTTCAAGACGGGTTCGACCCTTCCGCGCGACGCAGTCTCCGTGCTGGGGTTCCCAGCCATGTTTCCCCTAAAAAGTATGTTTGTCTCGACGATATCAACAACGCGCATAACGCCACCAACATCACAAATACCGCCAACAACCCCTCCATTCACAGACTAAGCGAAGTCGTCCGCCAGTTGAACCAAGCAGCAAAGAATGAGAGCAGGGACCTCGACATGATGGATTTGGACGAGCTCTCGGACACGGAGACGTTGCGCGGCGAGGAGGAGGGCAGCCAGGACGCTGCAGTGGATGTCAATATGGAGAGAGTTGATATCGTTGATTTGACGATGGAGGGATGGGGCCGGGGAACAGCAGTTGACCCGTGTGTGCTATCGGACTGAGTGTGAGAGGAATATGGCAGAGGTGGTGATGGTGGTGGTTTCCCCGCGGGCCAGGGGGCTCTGGAGAAGAGTTCCGGTGTCGACAAGAGTGCGGCTGTCGATCAGCGCTTAGTAGGGGCAGAGGGTTGTGGCTAGGAATATATCAGCAGGTCTTGTGCAGACTGTGGAGGACGCTGTGACGATGTATTACCCTTGATGCTATGCTGGGCATGGGGACGGGGTAGGGACTTCTATATCAGGACTCTGGAACTCCTGTACCGATTCTTTGCGTCCTCTCTACCATAGACTCCCAATGCTGATAAGAGAGTTGATCGTGGATACGAGGGAAAAGCTTGAAGGACTCGACCGGCAGCTTTGTGTGAATCTAACGGGGATGAAACGTTAATGGGCGCAAGGGCGACCATCACTGGTCCTTGCCGACGGAGAGCACATCGCGCTGTCTGATGTTACCTTGCTTGTCACTTTTCCAGATACAACTTGCCATTGCCAATAAACAGTCTATGTAACGCACGACTTGAAAGTAATTATCTTTCCAACAGAGACACCATATCTCTCTCGTTGGACCAACTTAATCTATCAACTTTCAAATCAAGTGGTATCCTAGCACGCCTGGTAACTCCATTGAGTCGCCAAAACACCTACACGGCTGGCCGCTGCAAACGCTATTACCAGCTACCTTATTCTGCCAAAAGCAAACCCAAGTGGTTGAGCGGCAGCCAAGAGTACTAAGCATGATACCAACCGATATAAGCCGCAACGCCGTACATGCCGATCCCAGATATACACATCGCAGAAAGCAGGGGAAAACGGTTTCTAGATGCGGTTGAAACGAACCTCACTCCTCCTCGCTCACTGAGCTATCGCTTTCATTGCCACCTTCGGCCTGCTCGAACTCTCTCATCAGCGCTGCTCTCAAGATCTCCAATGTCCTGCTCCAGGGCATCGTCGCCGTCGTCGTCTTCGTCCTCGTCCCCGTCATCAAATGTGTACCGGTCTGGTTCGACAGCGACGGGGAGGTCCAACTGAGAATGCCTGGGGGGACTAGCTGGTCGGTGCGACGGCTCTTCCTCGTCCTCCTCCTCGTACTCATCCCCGGCATATCCTTCCTCCTCAGGCAACCCCGCGTCATACCCGCCCGCCATCGTGGTATCGAACTCGTCGTCGTCCGACTCCCTCTCGTTGGCGAACTCGGAGAAGCGCCTCGTGACAGAAGGGAAAGTCGGCATATATTGGCTGGGCGCGCGGAACGCGGCTGGGTTGCCCTCCGGGTACTCGACCGTCAGACCACCGTCGTCGTCATCGTCATCTTCTTCCGATTCGACGGGCGACAAAGCAGGGCGCTTGGGCTTCTTTTCTTGTCCTGATTGGGATGCTGACGGCTGCTTCTTTGGGGCCGGCGCGCTGAGGTCGGGGAGCGTCAGTTCCACCGTCTTGTTTTTCTCGGGTTGACCGCTCGCTTTCGATTTTGGCGTGTCCCCGGTGGCAAGGTTCCTGCCGCCCTTGGCTTTCGTAGGAGTGGCCTTGGACGTGTTCGCCCGGTTGTTGCTTGCTTTCTCTGCGGCTTTCCCCCTTGGCTTCTTTGTTGATTCGGCGGTCTTGACTTCGAGCTGAGGAAACTGCTGGCGTAAGCTCTCGGCGTTGTTGTCTGTCGGCATACGGGTAATGTTCATGTGAAAGGTCGAGTCGACTCGGTGCAGTACGAAAGCTTTGCGAACGGGGTCGAAAATGAGGACGTAGTTGCCGTCGTCGGTGGTACGGACGCCATTGTATTGGTACTTGTCCCCTTGATCATCGAACCCGAGATTGTAAGAGTCGTCCTTGGCGGATTTCTTGAGGCGCGCTGTGTGGGGCGCGGTGTCTGATGACAGTGCTGGTCGGTGGTTGTCTGTGTCGGAGCGGAGAGTCAGCACTTGTCAAGGAGCGCGAAAAGAAGCCCCCCAAGAACGATGATTAGGGAGGCAGAAGGAACGAACTCACATCTTATGCCTGTGTACGTCTCCTTGGACGGCTTGCCCAGCAAGGCGTCACTAAGAATAACCGGATATTGGCCGACCTTGGTCGGATCCAAAACTCCTGGGGTTGCCATCTTCGAGGAGCGTCGTTGCGTTGTTGCAGGGTGTCAGAAAGAGAGGGTGGAGGCGGATGTTGGAGGGACAGGGAATTGAACCGGGCAGTTTGGCGAGTCTGGGCAGGCAACCGAAAGTGGGCCAGGGATCGACCAAAGAAACCCCGGAAGACAGGGGAGAGGACGGATGTTACGTAATTCTCTTGGCTCCAAGCCTTGTGGGTCTCGGGGATCGGCAAGCAAGGATTCAGAAATGAATGGATGGAGTCGTTCCCCAGATCTTCGATTGTGCTTGGCTTGGCAGGTGTAGGCATACGAATACAAAAGCTGGCCCCAACAACAAAGGACTCGAAACCCGAAGCAAAGACGACAACCAACTGAAAGGGTGTGAATGTGAAGTTGGTTAGGCACAACTTGGTGTCGTCAGCCTGTTTATTCTTGGGAAAAGCCTTGCCCGACTGGTATCAGGGCTGCGCTCTCTGTTGGTCGAATATCTATCTGCCTGGGTCTATGTTCGTATACAATATTGCCTCGAAATATCATCAATTTCGGCGGGTGGCTTGTAAATTTTCTGACTAGTATTGTTATCGCATTCCTGTCTGAACTTCTAAAGCTCGTGCCGCCAGTGAACCGTCATGGATGTGCAGTCATGACTATCGCCAGCGCTTTCCCACAACTGATTTGTGTTGCGTAATTACAGAGATAATCCGATGGCTGTTCTTCGAATGATGGGATGGTTTCTGCCCTGTCATTTTCTGTGATTAATAAATGGGCCTCCGTCTTCCCTTTCTCTCCCGTCATGATGATGGCGACAGCCCATGTCATCCCTATTATCAGTCCCAAACTTACCAATGTTTCCCAGAGTCAAAATCTCCTATGTCAATCGTTATGGACAGTCCGAGCCCTACAAAGCCACGCGAGAATGGCGAGGGCTTCTGGCAGCAGCCCTACTGGTTACCGGTCGGGTCGCAGAAGCCTACAAACTTGACTTGGGCTCAAAAGGTGAGATAGCGCAATTGAAGCACAATGGCTGCACATAGGAGCTTCTCCTATCGCCGGTTTAATAAACTTGATCATTGACAACTGCAGATTCCATGGCTATCATTGCGAGTTCAATGGTCGAAGACATGATGTCATTCTACACAGGGAACGATGTTGGGGGAGTCCCTGGTCTCTTACCCGAGCCATATTATTGTAAGCTAGAGAGGCCGATGAAGCCTCCCCAGGCGGTCCTGCTGACCATCGTTCGTGCTTAGGGTGGGAAGCGGGCGCCCTTATGGGCTCGCTAGTAGACTACTGGTATGTGCATTGTCTCCCCGTTTATCACAATCTTTGACGGGGTTAATAATATTGGTTCGGAAGGTACTACACAGGCGACACGCGCTGGAACGACGTTGCTGAGAAAGGATTGCTATTCCAAGTTGGGCCGAATAACGATTACATGCCGCCGAACCAAACTATGACCGAGGGAAATGATGACCAGGGATTTTGGGGCATGGCGGTTTTGACAGCGGCAGAAAGCAACTTCCAGAACCCGCCGTCCGGAAAGCCTCAATGGTTGGCGCTGGCCCAAGCCGTCTTCAACACGCAGGCTGCCCGTTGGGAGAACCAGGACTGTGGCGGCGGTCTACGATGGCAGATCTTCCCCTGGAATAATGGATACAACTACAAGAACTCCATTTCCCAGGCCTGCTTCTTCAACATTGCCGCACGCCTCGCCCGGTACACTGGGAATCAGTCATACGCGGACTGGGCGGATCGAACCTGGGACTGGATGGTTACCACGCATCTTCTAGATACAAGAACGTACTACATCTATGACGGTATGCACGTCGAGAACTGTTCCATGATCACTCCCTATCAATGGACCTACAACGCTGGCGCTTTTCTGCTGGGAGCTGCCGCCATGTACAACTATAGCACCAGCGCCGCCCAAGCCGAGATCTGGCGCGAGCGGGTCGACGGTCTGCTCAACGGCATCAGCATCTTCTTCGCAGGAGAGGGCAAAAACATCATGACCGAGGTGGCCTGCGAGCCCGTTGATCTATGCGACCTCAACCAGCAGAGCTTCAAAGCCTATCTCTCCCGCTGGATGGCAGCTACCACCAAATGGGCGCCCTGGACGTACGACCGCATGAAACCCCTGCTGGAATCATCGGCCATCGCGGCCGTCTCGACCTGCACCGGGGGCAGCAACGGACGTATGTGCGGGCTAAAGTGGAACACGGAGAAATGGGACAACAACACAGGGGTCGGGCAGCAAATGGCGGCCATGGAAGTCGTCCTAGCAAACACGATCCAGCACTCCCGGCAGCCAGTGACGAACTGGAATGGCGGTACGAGTGTGGGCGACCCCGGTGCGGGCGGCGCCGATGCCGGGCGGAAGAACCGGGTGTTTCCGCCTATCTCAACCGCCGAGAAGGCTGGGGCGTATGTCCTCACGGTCTTGGTTATCCTAGCGTTGGTTGCGGGGAGTGTCTTTGTCCTAGTAGATGAGAACGATCGCTCATCGCCCTCGGAGCGGCTCGCGAAGCTTCGAATAACCCTGGCTCAGGCCGGCAGTTGGAGCCATAGCCTGCTAACACTGAGGCGGCAGAGTAGCAGCCAACCGAAAGAGAAAGGTGTGGACCGGTCTTACTGCTGCGAGGGGAGACAAGACCATCAGGAACAAGAAAAACCTGGAAATGGGGAAAGTTTGGCAATACATTCCTGTGCTCGTACGACGCAACTCACTCAGCACCCCGTTCCAAAGTTGCATTATAATTGGAGGGATACGCGATCCGAGCCGTCAGTCGTGGAAGCTACACATCCGAGTGGCACGGTTTTGGAGTTCAACCATGGCTGCCAAAACTACTCATATCCCCAATTCGTTACTACTTCTCAAGGAGAAATGACACTACCGATGGGGAGCAGAAGTAGGACTGCTGGCCGGGTCCATCGTATGGAGACGTCGTGGGAAGAGGAGTGAGCTGCTTTAGCATTCCACTACTAAGAGGAACAGCGTAGTAACAATATTGTATCAGCCAAAGTGTTAACCCCTCGCATGTGATGGTCCCTCCCGTATAGTACAGTTATGTGGTCACATGATCCTCGTCCGAAGTCACTGCCTCGGCAACAGCTCAGTATTCAATCTCGGTACCGTGTACAGTGCAAGGTAGTAGCTCGATACATACTTAGGTAGTAATGGCGGGGTTGGATATGGTGGGATGGCAGTCGAAAACAACTGGTCTACGAGTCACATCCGATGTCCCCGGCGAACTCGGGTAACAATGATAACAAGGGTAAAATTTATCACTCGACAACCTTCCTATCGAGGTAACAATCCGGTTCTGATAGAGGGGCGCACGGTAACGGTGACGGCAACAACGTAGTCAGCGAAACGTCACACACCAGACGACCCCATGATGATCAGCCACATGCAAGCTCTGAGACAAAATGGGGGTCACAAGGGGCTCAAAGGGAGACCAAAAAGGAATACTTGACCAAAACCGCGCCTCAACACTCGCCCTTTTGATGAGAAGGAGCAACTAAAGTTCAATAAAATCATCACTCATACACTCAAACATGGACCCTTTTGCATCAACTGTTCTTAGCCTACCGCTCTCGATCTGGCTACTGTTGCGGGCCTACTCCTGGCTCATCTTCGACAATCACAGCATCAGATTTTCTTCTTGTTTTCTCTTTGCTGGCTTCACCATCCTCATTCTTAAGATAAATCTGTCGCTGATCAACCAGTATCGGTTCGAATGCCGTGCACGCGCCTTGGGTTGTGGACAAGTAGCGGTCTACCCGCACAAGGATCCAATATTGGGGCTGGATGCTTTTTTTGAGGCGCTCCATGCCTTGAAAAACCATACGCTTCTCGACCTTTACTCCAGCCGTTTTGCATCATGCGGGACCACTCATACTACTCTCCTTCTGGGAAAGTGGCTGCTCATGACCAACGAAGCAGAGAACATCAAGACCATCCTCGGCACCAAGATGGAAGACTGGCCCATCGACGGGCCCAGACTCCTCTCTACTCTTCCAGTCCTCGGGCCGGATAGCATCTTCACTAGCAACGGCGAGCCGTGGCATAGGGCGCGGGCTATGTTGAGGCCCTCGTTTGTTCGGGATCAGGTTGCCGACCTTCACTCTTTCGACCGGCATATTAGGAACATGCTGGCTGCGATCCCAGAGGAGGGCGCCACTTTCGACATCCAGAGCCTTCTTCTTAACATGACGATGGACTCATCCACGGATTTCCTGCTCGGCTACTCGACCAACCTGCTAACTAAAGCTTCGCCAGAGGCCCGGAAATTTGTCAAGGATTTCGAATACGCGAGCCGGGAAAGCGCTAAAAAGGCCCGCCTCGGACCTATTCTGTACCACCTGCCACATCGAAAACTTCGGGAAGCTGTGCAAGGGCTGCGGGAGTACGTTCGCTTCTACCTCAAGAGAGCAACCACTGAGAAAGAGGGTGAAGGGGGCAAGGCCAAAGACCGCAGCTATATCTTTCTCGACGAACTTCTCAAGGCGGAGCCCCCGAGGAATACACGGTAGACCAGATCCTTTCCGTTCTCATTGCCGGACGGGACACCACCGCGACCGCCATGTCGTCCGTGTTTTATTTCTTGGCACGGAATCCTCGCGTGGTAGAGAAACTGAGGGAGGAAATCAAGAGCGTGGGTGAGGAGTCGCCAACATGGGAGCAACTCAAGCACATGAAGTACCTCAACAACGTCATCAAGGAGGGCAAGTAATCGGCGCCCCATTTTTAGCCTAGCCCTCAAAACTAACCCCTGACGCTTGGCGTTTAGCGTTACGGCTCTTCAGCCCTGTGGCAACGAACTCGAGGACGGCAAATAAGGAGACCATCCTACCAAGAGGTGGTGGCAAAGACGGAAGCCAACCGATACTTGTCGCGAAGGGCACTCCTGTGCGGTGGTCAAGTCATGGGCTACACCGGAACAAGGACGTGTTCGGGCCAGATGCTGATGAGTTCCGCCCGGAGCGCTGGGAGTCTGATCTTCGAGTCAGGTATATCTCCCTCGCCCCTTTTCATGTGAGAGAGGTGCCCCAGTTGCTGACCGCAAGCTTTAGCTGGGAGTACATCCCATTCAGCGGCGGGCCGCGGATTTGCCTTGGCCAGCAATTTGCTCTTACCCAGATTGCCTACACTTTGTTTAAGTTCTTTAGCACTGTTCGCGCCATCGAGGCTCGAGACTCTGGTCCTTATCTGCTGCAAACCAACCTTACCATTTCATTTCCTTATGGATGTCTGGTGAGTGTAACACGAGCTTGACAGTCGGGGTTTTGCGGTGATTGTATTACTCCCTCGTCATGGTTAAGAAAGGAAGCATTGATCCTTCTCAAATAAGAAAGGAATAAAAAAGA
Organism: Chaetomium olivaceum; assembly: GCA_039881045.1. NCBI lineage: Eukaryota > Fungi > Ascomycota > Sordariomycetes > Sordariales > Chaetomiaceae > Chaetomium > Chaetomium olivaceum. Next base: position 450,928 of record JAYWVB010000020.1, read on the forward strand.
ATACACTTCTTTCTAAGATTGCCCTCGCAGGGTAATAGAACAGGAAGGGGGAAAATGAGAAACCAAAGAAAATTCGGAGGAAGGGAAAGCAGAGCGACCGATGCCCAGTATCCGTCCGAGTAATCATCTGGAGAACCAGGAATACTATGCAAAGCCGAACTAAACCATGCTGTTCGCTGGTCCCGGTAGTTAAAGCAGAATAGAGATTCCGGGTCATAGTCCGCGTAATACAATCCAATGAGCAAAGCAACTTACAATACACTACAACTCGTAGCCGTCCATACCAAAGACGCCTAACATCTTTCCCAGGAAAAAGACCCATAAAAGCAGCACCAGATATCCCACAACGCCATAATCCATAACCTTCCAAGAACAAATTATTCAGTTACGGCTGTGTTGGCCAAGCCTTCATTGCCGGTTTGGCTTGGGCAAGTATCGGCTCCTGAAGGCGTGTCCGATGGTGCCTCCTATGACACTCATCCGGCTGCCAATCGTGCCATCTTGCATACGGCTGGCCAGGGCTTCCTCGAGTGCGGATTGCGTGACCGACGCATCTACGATCGTTAGCGATCGCCACTGACCCTCCAAAACAACTCCAAAACGAAGAGACCACTCACCATCCAAATCACTAAAACTGCTCCCCATGCTAGGCGTTCCATCACTCCCCTCCCTAGAGGCTCCTTTACCCCGGTTCCCCCCCTGCCGCCCTGCTGCAGCTAACTCAGCTGTCCGTCGCGGCGAGAGCGGGCCCTGCTGATGAGCACCGGCCGGCACCCGCCGTCCGTCAGCAGTCGGCCCCGCTGTCGCTGGCCTTCGCGGGGGTTGGACTACAGCTGCCGACCCAATCGATGAGTCCGATGTCTGTGATTGCGACTGGCTGGCATCGTCGCTTACTGTTCCTGCTACTACCTGGCGCCCCCGACCTGCAAGGTCGCGCGCATGGTATTGTTCCCGCGCAGCGTAGCCCCGAGGTCTTGGCCACTGCTGCTTCCCGTACCGTTGGCGGAGGGGCCGCCTTGGGGGTTGTATGGAAGGAAAGCGAGTTCACCGTCATCATCGTCATCATCGTCGCCGCCCCCGAACGGATTGTTACCGCCGGTTCGGGGGTCTTTGGGTTGGAAACGTGGCGGGCGACGAATGATGCGGCTTTCGACGGGGCTGTCTGAAGATATTGAGGAGGATGGTGATGACGGCGAGGTGGAAGCAACTGGGCTTTGTGGGGGGATCCCGGCGTCGTTCTCCCCTTGTGGCCGCTGTTGTGGTGATTGCTGGGCCTGAGGAGTTGAGAGGTAAGAGAGCCGGCGTCGCTGGGGGTCACTTAACCGGGTGGCTGTCCCCGGCCTACTAGCTAACTGGTTCAGTTGGGTAAGGGAGGACGGTACTGGGGTGCTAGAAGACGAGTTGCGAGAGCTTTCAGGCCGAACGGGGAGAGCGGTCTTGATAGAGAGGCCAGCGCCAGCAACACCGGGAACGCCGTGTTCCTCTTCATTCTTCTGGATCGGTGTGGCCGTATCCTTGCGCATCGAAAGAGCCGAAGGAGCGCGGCCAGCTGTTAAGCTGGCCCGTCTCATGGGGTCCACAGCGATCTGATAGCTCCCCGAAGGGTCGGCACCCGGCACTGGCGATGGGGCGTTGGAACCCCTCGCGGCGGCAGCCTTCAGCATGTGTGCTCGAAGTTGCGACGTATGTCGCTCTGTCAAGTAAGTGGCCATCTGAAGAAGAAAATCGACAGTCACATCGAACTCGCCGGCGCTGGCACAGTGTCAGTATTGGACTAAGGGAAAGCAAACCGAGAGCCTCACAGCTTGGTCCCTGGGCAAGATAGTCAGCAACATGGCAGTTCATCGGATGGGTGCTGACCTACAGTCGACATTATCAGATAGAGACTCGGATAAAATGCTCCATAACGCCTCGGACTTCTTCTCACTCCAGTTCACCTTTTTCACAAACGAGTCAGTCATTAAGCCGAGCCTCCAAAGGAACACAGTGCGAAGCTCACAGTTCCTGGGTCGATGAAGTCGCCGCGGTCGAAGGGCAACCGAATGTAAACATGGTATCTGGGCTCTGGTCGTTCTTCAGTAGGTTGTTCAGGCTTTTTTCGTCTGTCGGCCGCTGTGGGCTGATCCGCCTTTTGTCTCGAATCCATGGATGTTGTTGATGGAAGAAGGTTGCTGGGAGGCCTGCTGTGTAAACCAAAAGGGAAAGGTCAAGCCGGGATGAGCTGGGATGAGCTGCTAGGGCTTGGTTACATAAATTTTGGCAGGGCGTGGTTTAATGCAGTTAAGCGGGCTGGGTTTCAGCCAGGTCTGGGCGTTGTGGCCCCAGCTTCTTTGAGCTTTCGCTGTTGCCCAGCAGGTTTGCATGGATCCAGTGCACGTCAAACCAGAGAAACCAAAAAATCGCGTCGCATTCATGTCGGGCAAACCTCCCATCGAAACACGCCCAATTCGCTGAAACGTTGTTATTCGCAACATACCTTATCCATTTTCTGCAAGGGAAACCTAACCTCCATTGGATCGGAATTTCCTGTTTGCGTCTCCGCTTGCAACAACCCGGCCATGGCGCCATTAATTCTACACAACGTGCCCGACGAGGAGCTCTATGTGGGCGACGACGGCATTCAGAGACCCTACGCAATGGTCTTTCCACAGTATGGATCTATCGGGTATCTATTTATTTGGGGAGACATTCTAACCGGTTGCGCCTACAGGCAGGATGGAGCGCTCCGATCGAGAAAGGTGACGCACGAGACGGGTTCCTTCGGCAAGTCGACGCGCCGAACGAGGTCGAAGACGGCAACACCAGCTAGGCGAGAAGACCCGACGATAGCGGCAGCGGACAAAGTTTTTGGCAGTTGGCTAGCGGCTCAGAATCAGAATGCGACACAAACAAGCGCGCCGGCGACGGGGCAACGAAGACCGACCCTCATACCGTCCACCTCCTCCCAGAACCTCCCCCAAATCCAGGAGGAAAACACAGCGCCTTCACAAACTCGTTTTACCAAACAGCAGGTGCCTACCGAAGTGATATTGCGCGGGTACCGCTCAGCGCAGCAACAATATGCAGCCCTCAACCACTACGAGCAGCTGGCCGGCCGGGTATGCGAAGACTACTCGCGCGAACCCCCGGTAGAGAGCCGGCGCTACAAGTCGGAGCTACGCGACCCAGCATTCACCCGTCGGCGCGCCTTGACTCCTGAAGAGCGCGTCAAGGTCAACAAAGCAGACAGCGGACAGCACTGGGTGAAGGTGACGTTCGAATCCAGCGAAGCGGCCGATGCGGCTATCTATGCCTCGCCACAGAAGATCCTGGGACATCTCGTGTACGCTGAGCCGTACCACGGAATCCCCCTTTGCGAGACGAAGCTATCCCCGACCCCTCCACAATGGGCAGCGGGCTGCAGCGGACGCCGTCCAACATGCAACACCCTCGAGGCCAATTCGGCTTTGGCACACAACAATCCGGTGGCTTCGAATGGTCCCCTCCGCAATCGCAGACTTCGTCCTCAATCACTGCCGATACCAGGACCGTGGCCTCCTCCGTCGACACCACGGCTTCCTCAAGCACGGTCAAAGGGAGAGCGCCAGGTCCGAACAACGATAGCGGCGCAGGACTTACGCCGACACCGCAAGAGAACCCCGACGACGCATTTTGCAGGGCTATCCCCACCGTGCGCAAGGCTAAGCTCCTGCCCATGGAACAGGCCCTGCTGCCCGCGCCATCGTTCACGCAGCGCATCGGCAACCATATCCCCTTCCTCCAGTGGTTTAATGGCGCGATGATTGGGAGCGAGGTGCCGCGCACGGAACTGGGCGAGTTTGACTGGAACAAGGCCAGCCTGTACTGGAAGCTAATGTGGTGGCTGGACTTCTTGCTGGGCCTATTTGGGGGGGAAATTCGGGATGCCGACAAGGATGACTGAAACAAACAGACTGTTATTGTCTTGTAGGTAATGGCGATGGGAATGATTGGGGGCGGCGGCATAGAATTTGATGGATTGCGGGCGTTTCCCAGCATTTTCAAGGCGTGCATTTTTTGTAGTCCTGGAAGGACGGGTAGGTGGATGTTGTTCATAAAGTGCTTCGCTTCCCACTAGTCTATTATGGTTACGGTGCCCCAGCAAATATCCTGTCCCTCAGATCGCGCTATGTACAGTGTTGTTGCAATCAGGGTATACATTGGTTCAAACCCAACTCCCTCGGCGGCTCCGGCGCGTCTCCAATCCCACAATCATCATGTGCTGTCATTTGTATCACTCCACGTCCCTTCCCGCTGTTGCGGATCCCCTAGGCTTGCGCCAACTGTGTCTTTGGCTTCGTTATCTGTTGAGTCACGTCGTAACCCCTCATTGCGCCATGGATGGACCTCTTCGTCGTCCTGGTCCTCGTGGTCCTCGTGGTCCTCCTCAACCGCGCACTCCTCATCGCCCTCCTCTATCCCGTCGGGTTCGCGCCCTCGTCCCTTTCCCGAACTAGATGACGCCTCGACAGCAAGACTCTCAATCCCGCCGAGCAAGTCCTCCGGGTTTAGTTTCAACGGTTGGGGTTGCGGAGAGAACGGCCGCACGTTCCTCGACCGGTTGAACTCGGAGAAGACACTGTCGTTATCACGGTCCCTCCCCCTTCCTAGATCAGAAGCGGTCACCGCCCCGGCCAGGCTCTGATACCGGTCTGTATCCACCAGCAGGCTATCCGAGCGCGTGCCCTTCGCCCCTCGCATCGTGTCGGTCCCCGACGTGTCCGCCAGTATGCTCTTGGGCGGCAGGATACTAAACAGCGTGGCACCCTCCCCCGAAGAACCCACACCAGCACCCCCGTCACTACCACCACCTCCCTTCCCCGCCCCACCCAGCGGATCCATCTCCGCCGCAAACAGATCCACCCCCTTCTCCAACACCTCCTCCAGCCCGCCGCCCGTCCACCCCTTCCTCGCCAAACTCTCAAAGATATCCACCTCGGCCCTGACCAAACTACAGCTGGCCTCCACAATCCGCCCGCTCGCCTCCTGGCTCTCCGCCAGCAAGGTACGCGCATGCTCGCCGTGTAGCACGGTCAGGGAATCGAGCTTCCCGGTGAGCTCAACAAGATGACTACGCAGCTGACCGACATCACGACGGCGCTGGCGGTGCATCTTGACCCCTCCTTCTCCAGCCGGCGGATCTCCCTGCTCTGGGCCTCGAGGGCGCGCGCGTAGCCTTCTTCTTCATCATCGACGGCGCCGCGCCACCGGTCCAGATCGTGCAGCAGCGGCACCTCGAAGGCGCGGTAGACCGTCTCGGAGAGGATGTGCTGGTGGTTGGCGACCAAGTGCTGCAGACCGGCGGCGGCGAGGAGGGTGTCGGCGGTGCAGGCGGTGCTACGGTTGGCGGCGGTCGTAAAGCTGTTGCTGAGCGGGGCGCCTGGCGGTGGTCCGGCGGTGGATAGTTCAGCGCGGGCTTCCTTAAGGCGGGCGCAGGACTCGAGGGCCGAGCCGAAGGTCGAGGCGGCGGTGGAAAGGGAGGCAAGGGCGAGGCGGTAGGCTTTTGCGCTGGCTAGTAGATCGGCGTAGGCGGCTTGGGAGTGTGCTAAGTCGGCTTTGGTCAAGACGGCGTGAGCGGGACGCGGGGGTGGTGGTGGTGGGAGGTTGTATTGAGATATCGGGTTCGCGGTCGAGGCGTAGGAGTAGGTTGGACTCGCGGGGACCGGGGGGAGTTGAGAAGGGCTCGGCGGTGAGGGTGGTGAGTTCGCTGCCATTGTTGATTGGCTTTGATGTCGTTGGATTAGGGAGACAAGTGAGATGACTATTGTTACGATGGACGGCTTCGTCGGAGATGGGAGAGTTCTGATGTTTACTTCAGCTCTTTAGGTTCGTCGGGCTTGAAGCTAACAACGGGCCCACATAGTCTGGTCGGGCAAGAGCGTCTGCCAACTATAATTTTGGTAAATACTCGAATTAGAATCAAGAAAATTCCCGAAATCAACCCCATAGACACCACTTCGGCAATCCTCGATGATGACAGGAGCAAGGAATCGTGCATGACAATTGTGCATGACACTACCTGTACTGCCTGCCGGACGCCCATGTGATGATGCAGCTGGGCCAACAGCGGGCCGCGCGGTAGCAGGGGGTTTGATAAGATAAGAGAGCAGAGGCCCTCCTGTTGGACCTGTGTGGGCTGGTGGGCTGGTGGGGTCGGTGATGGAATGAAACCGGCACTGTCCGCCGGGCATTTGGCAGCGGGGTTAGAGATCGGGAAGTCGATGGACTGAAACTTGAAAGTCATCGGACGGCGTAAAATCAGGTGTCTAATGGATGGTCTAGAATAAACGCCCAGTTCGCCCCGCCATGTAAATTAATGGCCAACCAACACATCATTGTTCCCTCCAACCAGACCATGATAAAAGAAGCCACTAGAGCTCAGACTTGCCCTCATTCCCCGACGCCGGCAGCCGCTGCCTCAGGAAGGCCTCGATGTCGTCTAATTCCTCTAGGCAAGCCGAATGCCCCACGTCCCTGAGATCTCAGTCAGCAAAAACACCCAAGGGGTGGGTCTTCAATATCGACTCACTTGTAAATCTTCAACGTGGGGTTGTATCCCAAGTCCTTCAACAACTCGTACGACATCTTCCCAAGTTCGGTGTTGACCACCTGATCTGAGTCACCGTGGCACATGAAGATGGGTGTCTCCTTGTTCGCCTCGGGCTTGGGTACTAGCTCGGCAAACTTGAGGCTCAACAGCAGGTACGAGGAGAGCGCCACGATACCAGCTAGCTTCACTTTGAAGGTGAGGCCGCTGAACAAGCTCATGGCGCCGCCTTGGCTGAAACCTCCGACTACAATCCGGTCGGCCGGGATGCCGGCGTCAATCTCCTTTTGGATGAGCTCGTGCAAGTATGCCTGGCTCAGGGTGATGCCAGCTTCATCCTCGTTGCGGCGAATGGACTCAACGTTGCCGTCGATGGTGTGCTGATATCAGTTGTGAGCAGTCATTCTCGTTGCAGGCGGCTCGGGCAAACGAGCAAACGGGGGACTCACAATATCATACCACCCCGGCATTTTCATGCCCATGTTGCAGGTGATGGGGATTGACGGAGCATGGGGCAGAATGAACTTGACTTCATCGAGGCGCTGCCGCCGGCGCCAGTTCTCGACGGCGCCCGCCCAGCCGTGACCTGTGTCGCCCAAACCATGGACGAAGATGACTGTTGCAGTGTGCCGCGCTGTTGCCGGGAACTGCAGGGGTAGTGACCGAACGATTGATGACATGATTGCTTGAGGCTTGTACTATGTACAGGAGAAGAGCAAGGTATACTAGTGTCAACGACGGGTCCAGTCTGGAATACTATTGAAACTTTCCAGGTTGAACAGGTTGAAAGAGAGTGGGCGGGGCTCCGGACTTCGAGGTCGTATGGAAGGCTGATCGGCCCCAAACGTTCGGGCTTTCCAGGGGTGACTTCCAGGCTGTTTGAGGCAAGTACCGATCAGGGTTGGGGGCTAAATAGCCTATGCTTGCTTTCTTCTTCTGGCCGGGCAAAAGTGGGTGACAAAAAAACAGGTCCATTGACCCGGTCATCCCATGCTAAATACAGCTAGCGCCCCGCTCTTGCTACAAAATATTGCATCACATCAACACCAGCGTTCAGGGGGTATGCCTTGTTTTCGACGGTAACTACGTCGTCAATCACAACGTTTGTAAATAGAATAAATGTGATACTATTGTTAGATAGGAAGCCCCATCTCTGTCTTCAACAACAATGGCAATAGCTCATCACAAGACTCCCAAGAAGGCCAAAGTACAGAGCATGTACCAATTCGCCCTTGCCCAACAAGACCGCTTCGACACTCCTTTTTTTAAATCCGACATCTTCCGGATCGCCGGTGTCAGCAAAACTCGAGGGAACGCAATTCTCAAAGACTACCTAGAACCTTCAAAAACAATCCATTTGTTGATGAGACACGCGGTCGAAAGAGGATCTTGACGAAGAAGATGTGGATAAGATGGAGAAAGTTATCTGGGACCATGGTATTGAAGGCCGGATGCTCTCGTACCACGGCCTTCTCCAAGAAGCTGGCGTTGAAAAAGAGCTCTCGCAACGTACCATCCAACGCGCTCTCGGACAGAGAGATTGGCGTCGTTGCATTGCTTGTCAAAGGTCCTTTGTCAACGCTAAACTCGCTGAGAAACGATGTGAAGAAGCCCGCAAGTCCTTGGAACATCGGCCTCGACCGGAAGACTGGCGAGACATTTATTTTACCGACGAGTTCCATGTCTCTTCAGGAGCTTCAGGTCGTGTCTGGATCCTCCGGAAACCTGGCGAACGCTATTGTCCTGACTGCATTGTTGAGAGGCCAGATAAAGAGGAGGACAGGCATACGGCGCATTTCTGGGGCACCGTTGGATACGACTTCAAGATGGAGAGCCTGCACGAGTATCAGATTCCGTCCAATAACAATGGGAAAATGACACAGGCTTATTACCGCGATCATATCCTCGACGGTATCGTCAAGCCGTGGATGGAGGAAGGCCGTTCTTTTATTCTTGAGGAGGACGGAGATAGTGGCCATGGGCCGAGGGGAAATAACATCGTCAAGTCGTGGAAGGAGAAGAACGGCTTGAGGCACTATTTCAATTGCCCGGGTTCACCAGACTGGCCTCCTATTGAGAAGGCATGGCGGTTACCTAAGTCAGAGGTCAAATCGCGGATGTGCTTGACTCACGACGACCTTGTGGAGGCTGTCCAGGATGGCTGGCAAAAGCTAGACCAAGCAACCATCAACGAATGGGTTGACCAAATCCCCGAAATCCTACAGCAAACATTAGATCTTGATGGCAAAATGAGCGGCAATTAGATAGAATTGGGATTGCAAATGACTTTGTTTTATGGTGTTGAGGCTGTTGCTTATGTTGGTGTGATGAGGGGAATTTTTTGTAGGATCAAATTGCATGGACCTGTTTTTTTGTCACCCACTTTGCCGGGGTTCCACTGTGGACTGTGGGAGGAGCAACCTCACACCGCGCGGGTTCCCCATTGAGATGGCGAGATCCTGGCAATAATTAGTAAATGCTTACCAAAACGGGCGAGTACAGACCCAAACACCCGAAAACGCGAGGCGCGCGGGTTTAAGACAATATTCTATGAGTTGATTGTACAGATCTGTACTTTAGTTAGTTGGTAGTTGGTAAGCTGCAGGCTGGTGAGACAATTACTCGGGTACAAATCGAGCCACTGAGCAATTCTCCAGTGCCGCGAGTGCTCTACAAATTACAGCGGCCAACGCCATGTTTGGGTCGCACATACTGAGGAGCCCCATCTTCAGGTTGTTTCTTCTATCAACTTCAGTCCTCGTCCTGGCTCTATTTTTGCCTTCACCAACCCCGTTGGCACTTATGATATCATCCTTGACTAAGATCAAAAACTATCCCACCTCGTTATTCAAGTCAGCACAGCCGTCTCCGAAAATGACGAAAGCACCAGTGTATTTCTTCAGCCACGGAGGGGTAAGTATATACACCCGTTCTGATTTATATCTTGGGTCTATTTTGGTGTATCATTAACACCCTCCTAGCCTAATGTCCAATACGAGACGGAACACCCTGCCTACGCCGTCCTTCAAGCCATCGGCAAGGAGATCACTCAGAAAGTGAAACCCAAGGCTCTCGTGGTTTTCTCGGCTCACTGGCAAGCCGAGCCCAACGAGATCAACCTCAACAACGCCGAGGACACTGATCTTATTTATGAGTATGTTCTTGGCCTCCTCTTCCACCTTCAAGCCTAACACACACCTGAATATTACTAACAAACAAACTCCACACACTCAGCTTCTACGGTTTCCCGCCCAAATTCTATGAAGCCACCTTCCCCAGCAAAGGCAGCCCCGAGCTAGCCTCACGGATTCTCACCTTGCTCTCCGATGCGGGGATCCAAGCCAAGGGCCTCAAGCGCGGCCTTGATCACGGCGTTTTCTCGGGCTTCAACGTCGCCTTCAGCCCGGGGGAGAACCCGCTCACCGTCCCACTGGTCCAGGTCTCCCTCTTCAACAACGAGGACCCGGACGCTCACTACCGCCTTGGGCAGGCCGTCGCCTCGCTCCGTGACGAGAACATCGTCATCATCGGCACTGGCATGACGGTGCACAACCTACGTGACTTTCGCATTGCTCGGGGCCAGTCCACCCCTCTGCCCTACGTGGCGTCGTTTGACAACGCTCTAAAGGAGGCTGTCGAGGCGGACCCTAGTGTTAGACAGGAGAGAATGGCGGCCGTGTCCAAAAGACCGGATGCCAGACAGGCACACCCATGGATGGACCATCTCATGCCGGTTTATGTGGCGGCTGGCGCGGCGGGAGAGGATAAAGGGACACAGACCTGGACGCTGCACGAGGCATGCATGGCGTGGGCCCAATACCGGTTTGGGGACGTTCCGGCGTGAGGCTAGGGACTCTCTCCACGTTGACATAGCATTGGGAAGTTGGGTGGTGATAACTATCAAGTCATCTTTTTTTCCTCGTCTGACTTCTATGTGCGGCATTACTGAGCTATAACCGCTTTGCAAATACGCCCACCACCAGACCACTAACACCTCCTTTTCTTCTAGACTGTGACCAGTTCCTGCCGTTCGATTACCACAGCACATTACTCTCAATCCGCCCAGCCATGTGTGCAAGCAAATCTACCCAGCAAATGTTCAACCCGTCTATCCACACAGCCACCCCGCTCCTCCCTCCATCCACTCTCCTAGACAGCCGATCACCCTCACCGATAACACTGTCCACACTTCGCCCCAGCCCCCCGTAGTCGCGGACTCCGCCCTTCTTTGGCAACCACGGGCTCGTGGCGCTTACATGGCGGCGACGACGGTGTCATCCACCATCTCAGAGATGTCGCCCAGGAACAGGCTGGCAACCACCGCGGCGCCGCCAAAGGCAGCGCTGCAGTAGTACACCCAGGGATACGCATTAGCGTACGCCTGCTGGCCCGCCGTGACGATCGCCAGCCAAGCGGCATCGTCGACACCCGGCAGACCACGGATCTCCTTGACGAGCGAGACCGAAGTCAGCTCGATGATCTCGCGGATGACGGCCGGGTCGGTGACGCCCGCGCGGTAGCAGGCCGGGCCGACGAGGGCGACCAGCTCGGGGATCAGGCGCTGCACAAAAACGTTGAAGTAGACGGCGTAGCCGACGGCGCCGCCCACGATGCGCACCGCGATGGTCAGCGCGGTAACCGTTGCGATCACGTCGCCAGCGCAGATGATGGTCGCGACGGTAGAGACGGGGATCGTGATGCCGCCGACGCCGACGCCGGCCACGAACAGGATCCCGTATACGGCGTGCATGTTGTGGGGGGTGGCGAGGGCCAGGCAGCCGCAGCCGGTTGTCATGAGCACGGAGGCGCCGAGGATTAGGTGCCGGATTTGGCCGCCGCGGAAGTGCGAGAGGAGGACGAGCGAGACGATACAACCCGCGAAGACGCCAAAGGCAAACGGCATACCGCGGAGACCGACACCGACGGGCCTGTGGGACGGGGAGAGTAGGTTAGTAGGGGAGTGGGAGGGGATCGAGGGAAAGGGAGTTGAAGGTGGGAGACTTACTCATGGCCGTAGACGTTGTAAGCCTCAGGAGGCCAGAGCAGCAGCACTGAAAAGAAGTTTGCACCCGAGATGAAGGTGATGATCATGGTGAGAGCCAGCGTCCGGGGCGCCTTGCTGAGGTTGCGGGGGACCATCGGGATAGTAGTGCCCCAGATCTGCCAGGCCACGAACCCGATGAGCGCGCAGATGCCAATGATCAGAGGGGCCAGGGTGCGGGCGCTCGTCCACGGAAACTGTACAAAAGCCTTGTCAGTACTACCGTTACTAAACGTCGGACCGGGAACGACTTACCTGGTATCCTCCCGCGAGAATGCCGACTTCAAATAGAGCCAGGCCAACAATTGACAGAAATCCACCCATGAAGTCAGTCCGGTTCAGTAGCGCCAACTTCTCCTTCCAGCCCTGGAAACGAGCACGGGGCGGGGGAAAGTAGAAGAGAATCGTCAAGACGATGCCGGCAAAGCCCCATCCGGTCGTCACGATCGAGATGTAACGCCAGTTCGAGTAGGCCGCAATGAGCTGGGCATACATGGCAGATGGCAGAAACGGGAGAACAGTCAGCACCATGCCCGCGATGTAGTAGCCACGGTGTGACAGCGGAACCAGCTCGGCGGTGCCGGCCAGGGCCGTGAGCTCGTTGATGCCCGTACCGATGCCCGTCAGGGCCATGCCAGCTGGAGAAGGGATTTGAATTAGTTCAAGTGTCCCTACTTTGGAGATGATATCGCTATTAACGTGGGATGACTTACCGATGAACATGTCCATGTTAATCGAGGCACCACAGATAACCTGACCCAGAATAATGATGGCGCTTCCGATTATGGCGACATAGCGGCGGCCCACAAGATCCGAAAGGGCGCCAACAAAAGGGGATATGGCAGCGGTGGCAAGGAGGTTTGCAGTGATGAACCACACCCAGTAGTTGAGACCGCCGAGATCACGGTAGATGTAGACTGGGGCACCGGCTGTTGCAAGCAAGATGGCTGGTTAGTGATTGAACAGCAGAAAATGGTATTGACCAAGGATAAAGATGTGAAGATGAGAATAAAGAAAAGAGACATACCAAACAAGTAGAGAGGAGCCTGCGCGCCCGTCCACATGAAAGCCAGCGCAGTCAGAGCCAGCCAGCGCTTGGAATTGGTCTTGCCCTGAACAAAAATCAGTTAAGCGGCTGGAAGAAATCGGTAGAACATCGACATAAGAAAAGCACAAACCGCGATGGGGCCGTCATCCTCAATGATACCGGTCTCGCGCAAGACCATGTCACCGGTCATTCTAGTGCTGAGTTCCCAGGCGCTGCCATGTCGAACCTCCTCAGAGACATTGGCCTCCTTCGGTGGAGGTTGAGGCGGCGACATCACGAGGCACTCTTCGTTCTTTTCTGTTCCTGCACGGCCGTAAGATTTTCTGGATCTTGTACTATGTTTGAAGGTGCCAGAATTGGGGGAATACCTGTAATAAGACGCAAGTAACAAAGGTAGGGGACGAAATAGATTGGTTTGCTGTTGTGTAATGGTCTGGGAAGCGCCACTTCGTGTTTCGTGTTTCTGTTCCGAGAGCTGCGGGTGAAAAGAAAAGCAAATACGGGAGGGCAGGAAGGAAAAGATTTTTATACTTGAAAGAAGAGGGGACTCAAGGCTCTCTCTATCTCTCCTCATCCTCAAAGCATGTCGTCTGATTCCGTGCCTTCCCCTAAGTGGCCGTGTGCGAAGCCGGAGAGTTCACTGTGCTGTTCTGGTCCAAGGGACCAACAACATGAGCAAACGTCGTCGGCACAGGGACATACCCTGGAAAGGGCCGCATTCCGATGTTGTGTTCGGACCCGAGATTGATACTCTAGAGGAAGAGTCTGTGAACGGATCGGATACAGGACTTGCACATGGGAAGAGATGACTGGGGGTCAGTTTCAGGGGTCAGGGGAGCAAGCTGGTCCCAGGTCTCGACCTGCCATTGTCGAAATGGATGCCTCCCGCTGTCGGTACCTTGTGGGTAATGCATTCTGTACGATAAGGGGTTGGACTGAGCGGCCTCCTCCGGCCCGCTGGTATCTGCACCAGCATTACGGTAACCACGGAGAATGACACAGGCATCGTCCCCATGCTTGCCTGCTTGCTTGCTTGAAAGGCTCGTCTCGACAGGCTGACGCCATCTCGAATCCATGGGCATTCTCGAGTCAGGATACCCGGTCGCCGAAGCAGTTCCGAATAGGACCATATGCCCGTGTCTCAGCCTTCCCATCCCACGCGTCCGGTGTGGGCTGCGAGAACATTTCGACCACATCGCCGGGGGGACAACAGTGAGATCACCAATTCAAGCTTGGCTCGGCGCCAGGGATGAAAGACGCGACAGCCCGGGCCTTGATGCCATACACCCCAGTCTCCTGGGTGGTAGATAGGAGTAAGGCGCCTAATCTTGCCGGGACTGTAGCCAGCCGTCTCGCAGTTCAGCGGCAGCAGCAACAGGAGACAGGAGGCCATGATGGTGACACAAGGACTCGCCAATCCAATCCCATGTCCTCGGTGATACTGAATAGCTAAGAAGACACCAGTACGTGCGAGAGAGGCCCCGGGATCTAGGATCCAGTCTGTCGATTAGACCGTTCGGTCCGTTCTGGTTGGGAACTGAGCTCGAAGGAGAGCCATCAGGGTCCTCATGCAGTTGTGTGTTTGTTGCGCGTCTTCCACGTACGTGTCGAGAGAGCGTTGACATCTCCTCGGCCGGAGAATAGCGACGAGAAAGCAGTTGGTTGCAAAAGGTTGATTGGAAAGAGTTGAGTCACGGCGAAGAAGGACGGAAGTGAATTACTGAACCGCAAAGAGACCGAGACAGGGTTGGTTGCACATGGTAGCATCCCTGCTCCTTGTAACCCAACCCAACTGTCCAAGGCTGTTAACCGCAAAAGGGCGAAAGAGCGATGGTTATCGGGGTGGCAGTGAAGACTCTGGAGCACGCCAATGAAGTCTCAGGCTCAGGCTCAGGCTCAGGCTGCCCTCACCACACATGGCACCACCACTTTGTGCTCTTCCGGAGATTTCAACGGCGACCACGAGGGCTGTCATGTTTGTGGCACACTGCCCATGTTCTGCATATCAGGGGCAGCTTCCTCAAGCAGACTGACTGACAGATCTCGTAATATCATCCAGCTCCTTGCTGATGGGTTGCCTTCATGCCCAAACAATGAACCTCCGATAGCAAACCCCCAACAACCCCCCGAGTCTCGATATTTCGACCCATATCCGAGCTGCGTCCCTCTTCCGATCCCCCTCACTGAGCATGTTTGCAGTGCTCTGCCACATTCGTCCTTCCGCTCCGCTCTGTCAACAAGTGGATGATGCCATGGCCTGGGCCCGCCCCGGAGACACTTACAAAAAGGGGACATCTGCGCAGGGCCTGGGTCAGTCCACAACCCTGACCAGCTAATATGGCACGAGATCTCGGGTCCGATCTGCATGCTGCATGGTCTGCCTGGCATCGGCTTGGGCATGCATTTGGTCGAACTCGGGCGTTTCAGAAATAAGGTTACGCGTGTTGGATCCGACATACATGTCTGTGTAGGGAGGGGCAGGATGGAAGAGTTGGGGCCCCAACGTGCATGAGCAAAAAGAGAGGGGCCGAAGAGCGGCCATAGGAAAAGGTGGGAACGGGGACAATAACCTTTCCGAGCTGTTGGTTGATTTGGACTCCGCCCATCACCGTCCGGTCGACCCACCGGTTTGACCCCCGTCCCCCGGGCCCGGTCCCGGGTTCCTAAACGGTCGTCCGATCTCGGACAACATGGCGCAGACTTCTTTCCAGGGAGACAACAGTCAATTTTGATATCTGACGAGGGTTTGGGAGATCGTCCAACTGCGGTGCTACCGCGGCGCTGGATGACGACTCCAAGGAGCGACGAGGCCGGCACCGACCGGTCACTCACCCACCCACTCCACCACCTATCTCCACAACGCACACCCAACAGCACCAAAAATGAGACATACAACACCAGACATTCGCTGGTCGTCTCCGACCCAACTACTACCCTGGCGGTTGCTGGTTTGTCAAGGGGAGAGCGGACGGGATCCCGAACTTTCCAGCACCTATGGTCGTATGTATCAGAGGCAGGCAGTGCTGGAGTTTGTAGATAGCGCGCCGACCGTGCGTCGCCGATGGGAGAACCATTGGCATGGCCTAGAGTGATGATAATGTGAATTAGGTAGAGCATATCGCCCGAGTGCCAGGTCCTAACAAAAGAAGGAGGCCAGATCATGGCCTGCAGCTGAGCCTCGTATGGCATGACCAAAAAGCGTAAGTAAAAGAGACGCGCGCACTGAAGCCGCAAACTCGCTTCATCGAGCAGTGGTATCCAAAAGTTTGGTACATCCGTCCCAATCCAGCCCGATTCCCCGTGGTATCGCCGAACGCCGTCCTGACCAGTGTCCCTATGCCCCCTTTCCTCCCCTCCCCCTTACACACTCACCTCCTTCCAACCCCAGCCCATCTGAAAACCTATTCCGTACATGTACATAGATCACCTCTCACAGAGCATAATTCTCAGTGTGCAAATAGATCTCCTCGAGCATATCATCCCCCCAAATCTCCGCCTGCAAACGGGCCACCGTGTTCGCAACACCAACACGCATCGCGGGCGGTCCGCACACGAACACAGCTGTCCGACGCCCTAGAATCCCGCGCCCGTCGGGCCCGCCCGTGGCCCACTCCTTGAGCATGTAGCCCAAGTCGGGTCGGCCATACTCGACGCTCCACCCGCCGTCAATCTCGTGCGGGATCGGGAACGCGAACCGCATCAGCGACCGCTGGAATTCGGTCGGCGTCTCGGGGAACCCAAAGTCGAACCCCGATGGCGGGCCGATGGTGCTCGTCGGCCGCGCCCGCGAAAAGCTACCTACGTCGGTGCGTAGGTGCGCGAGTTCGGGAGGGTGGACCGGCGCCGAGCCGCCACCGCTTCCTTCGGCAGCGTTTTGGTATTGTTGTTTAGTGTCGCTCGGGGCTTCGCTGCCGCCCGCTTGGCTGAGGCGAGGGTCTGCCTCGGAGAGGATCTGGCTGTAGCGCTGTCTTCCTGCTGGTGGGGCATAGTTAAAGTAAGGGGTACCGTCGCTGCGCGCCGCCTTGAGGGGTGGGAAGTGGAATTCACCGTCGTTCTTCTTGTGCTGGCTGCTGGCGCCGGAATGCCCCTCCGATGCGGGCGGCTCAAGGCTCTTGCCTTCGCTGTCGCGACCCTCGAGCCTGCGCAGCGTCTCCTCCGCGGGGGACAGCCCGCTCATGTTAGGAGGCGGCCCGGGCGGTGGTGGCGGGAAGTTGTGCGGCTGCAGGTATTTTTGCTGCGGCAAAGCCGTGATGCGATCTTCATCTTCACGCCGCAGCTCGCGCTCTCTCTCCGGATCGCCCTGCGCCTCTGACGTGATGAGGGCGCTATTGCGCTTGCTCGCGATACCCGCGACGAACCCGTCTAGCTTGTCGTGGAACATGTTGCTCAGAGGTCTGGGTGCACGGCTGTGAAGGGCGGCCGCATTAGGCTTCTGCCGCACCGCCGCCGTGACGAAGAACTTGCACGTAACGCTCTCTGGCGGCGCGGCCTCGCGGCAAATGCGAAGCTCTTCGCGGAACCAGTCCATGGCTTCCAGTCGCTTTAGCGACCATACCACCACAATTTTCTTGGTGATGGCTTTCCCATCGCGCATGCGTTTGATCAGATTCAAGAGCTGCGACATCAGTGATGTGATACCGCTCCCACCGGCGATCAGGATGCAGGTATCAAATGCTGCCAACTCCCGGCGCATTCCACCGTAAGGCCCGTCGAGGAAGGCGCGGTAGGTGTGGAAAGGTCCTTTGCTAATAGCGGTGTCGAGGACCTTGCGGGTAAAGCCGCCATACGGGCGGAAGACGAGCACGCAGTCTCGGAATTCCTCGCCGTACTCGGACGGAAAGTCCTCGCTGCAAAGAGAGGAAATGGTAAACGGGTGGTTCTCCAATACCGAGATACCCGGCATGCGGAGGTAAACGTATTGACCAGGCTTCCACCGCATCTGCGTCGGAATGGTGATTTTGATAGCGTTCTCCGTCATGATGTTGATGGCGGCCTCATCTCCCACGAGCCACGCCATACGCCACGGCCTCGCCCAGTTCAGCTTGAAGAGGCGGAGGATATTGCAGACGACGATGATGGCAGCCGACGCGATTAAATAGCCCCACGACATGAGGAAGTTCTTGGTGTGCCAGAAAAGCACGGCGATGTAGATGTAGCCGACGGGAGCGTGAAGTAGCGAGAAGATCTCGTAGGCTGTCCTCCGGATGATGGGCAGCGAGCCCACACAAAGCCAGCAGAGCGGAACAATACAGGCAATGCCAGAACCATAGATGATGCCGCTCCCAGGCGGGAAAAGTGTGTCGAAGACCCGCATTCCACCATCTTCCCAGACCGGCTGGATATAGAAGGGGATCATGTGGACCAGCGACATGAATAAGCAGAGATATCCTAGCCAGCGGTGGAAGACGTTGAGACGCTCCGGGCCAATGCCTGTGATGATGGTAAGAATGTTTGTCTTGGTGCTGGTCGCGATGATCCAGGGCGTCATGGCGACGGCAATCATGCCGGACCGGATGGCGAGCGGTGGGGACCCGAACCGGATGCTCTGCCAGTAGAGGGGCTGCTGCAGGAAACAGAAGATGGTCACGAACGCGACAGAGATGAAGGCACAACCCAGCACGGCGAGGGAGCTGAAGGTGAACCGGTGTTTCCCGAACACGATGTCCGGGATTGGGCGGTAAAAGACCCATCTAAACAGAGCCAGGGTGTCGTTGAAGAACCCGACCGACGAGAAATGCGCTTTCGGCTTGAACTTCTTCTCCTCAACATGAGGCTCTTCCGGGAAGAAATGGCGCCCTGATTCGGAGACCGTCATACCTGTTGCGAGAGCCGCCGACCTGTCCCACCCTGGATCCATCGAGTATAGGTTCTGAAAATGTTGCTCCATGTCCTGCTTGTAGATGGCTTGCCGAATTTTGTCCTGCCAGTAGTGCCATACCCTCATAAACACGGCCAGGCCCCCGATGGCAAGCGCGAAATATGTCCACCCCAACCCATATTTGCCAGACTGCGACCACGGATCTACCGTAAGAGCCTGTACCAAACCGGGTGGACTGTTCGGCGCAAGAGGGATATTGATGCGCTTCGCAAGCTCGGCCAGAGTTCCCGGAGTGGCGTCGGCAGCGCTTCGCAGCGCTGGTTGGAGTCGTGAAGCCATATGCTGTGTTTCCCTGCGCTAGAGCTTTGATGACTGGTCCCGCCCGGGCACCGGCCCTCCTTGCCACTCTCTCTATGATGCCGCAGAACCCAAAGCCGCAACGTGAAGCTGGGGCTGAGATTATTATTGAGGTTGATGTTGTCGCCGATGATGAGGCGAGGAACGCCGGGGGAATGCCGGGTCGCCTGGTTTAGCTGAGATCGTAGAACGTCGGGACATCCATCGAAAGAAGAGAATGAGATGCGCAGGCGGGAAGGATCCGGAAAGGTGGATGTGCCGCGCAGCGCAGGAGAGGGGCACAGTGATATAACAAACGCTACCCCTGTTGATCGAGAGGTGTGGTGTGCCCAGGAGCGTGGCTTGATCGAGACCCAATCCCAATGCAGTTGAATGCGCAAGCCGAAGAAGTCCTCCAGTCTTCAGTAGCGCCGGTGTCGAACGTGTGAAGACCTTCTTGGCGTGAGTCGAACTAGTCAAGCTTGTCCGAACGAGGAAGCGTCTTGGAACGGGGTTACAGGATGGATACTTGCGAGCAAGAGGCACACCCCAGGTTCCAGCGGTTGCGTGGGTTTTTAATATTGGACACCAGTCCTGCACGGCTGCATGGGTATCACACGGGAGTGCGATAGCTCCTCCGCGGGATAAGTTGGCAATGTCTTGTCGACGACCGACAGTCCTCGGCAGAGCTGCACAGGCGGGCGCTAGGCTTCGAGGTTCGGGCCTTGCAGAGCTCGGGGAGAGAAAGCGAGCGGGTTTGTCAACCCCGAGTGGCCGATTCTGCTCCGTCGCAGTAGTGATCTGCGAGTCTTTCTCTTGGTCGCTGTCACCTCGCAGTCTTGTTCCACAAGCCGGCGGGGGGCACGCGCAGCCAGCAACGTGCGCACATGGGAACCGGATGCTGTGCCCGTGTGCCCAGAAACGATCGGAGAGCTGGGAAAAGCTTGGTGATATCAAGTATACCGTATCTCTCACCGGGAACGTGGGATAGGGCACTGTACAGAGGAAGCCCCCCCCCTGACCGCTGTCATCTCAATGTCCCGGGGACCTCGTCAATGCTCATCCAGTGAGAGAGAGAAAAGCCGGGATGAGATCAGCCATGGTCGACCGCAATGTGACCGTATGCTCGGCTTGCTTGCAGCAGCAGCGGGACGCGAATTGGAATTGCGCATCCCCCACAGCCCATTGCTGCGACCACCCAGTGCCACCCCCCGCTGACCTTGAAGATTTCATGCAAGCCTGCATTGTGATTCCTCGGGCCCCCAATGAAGGCGTCAAATCGCGTTCGAGCATTGAGGTGACGGTTGAGCAACAGCCTGGCGAATGGGAAGCAAGCGACAGCGAGTGAGAAGCCGTTGTTGGATGTTCTGGGGAAGACACGGCGGGCCAGTGTGGGAAACTCAAAAGAACGGTGACAGGGGGCGGTTGCAGGCTTGGGCGGCAAGACGGATTTTTTGATTGGCTGCCGGTCAGTTCCGTAATTCACCTGCTGGACTCGGCTTCCATTGTGCTTTTGCCGTGGTCGAAGACTGCTGCAGGGGCTTTCAGGTACCTGCCTCGGAAGCGGGGAAGCGATGATAGCGTTACTTATCTGTGCTTTCGTACATAGAATGCAACGCCTTGCTGCTTCTCTGTGCGCTTCGAAAGTTCAAGTGCCATGCATGGCATCAAGTGGTCGCCCTATCAAGCGAATGAACGAGGGACAAATGGTTCCTGCCTGCTCCGGTACGCTGGGTCGGCCGTGTCTCGTAGCCGCCTGAGACGGTGATGTGAAGTCAATAGATTGTGTGCTAGAGAACGCCCAGATCTGCTCTCAAATCCCGATCGGGCCTCACAAACACACACTGCCCCCTTCCAGATCGCGCACCCGGCACTGTCATGGAATTATGGAACATGCCGTTGGGCTTAGTCAGGTACAGATTACTGTGTAACGGAGTCTGTCGGTGGGCTTCTTAACATCATGTCCAAATCTGTACAGGTTAGGTATTTTTCATGATACTCAGCAGAGAGGTCCGTTTAATTCCCATACAGCTCCCTCATCTTGTCGCCATTAAAAGCCAATCCGCTCACATCCGCGCTGGTCTCTCGTCCCTGAACCATCTCGGCCAACACCACGCCCGTGCCAAGACTCATGGCGATACCCCACGGTCCGTGACCGGCCGCAACAAACACCCCACCTTCGGCCCCGGGCCTCGTCGCCGTGCCGGCACCCAAGTCATGGTCCTCAATCCTAGAAACAATCGGCGCTCCCCAAGCCGTGACGGGCCGGTAGCACAGCCCCTCCCGCACAATCTCCAAGTCGTCGGCTGTTCCTGACCCGAGAATGTCCCTAGCCGCTTGTCGCAACTGCACGAGGTTTTCGGCGTACGGCGTTGCCTTCCCCTCCGCAGCATCCGGGAGCGGGAGCGTTGACGAGTTGAGCCCTGCAAAGTAGATATGCCCCCCCAGCCGGGAGAACATCTCCGGACAGAACCCCTCGTTGTGTGTGGTGAAGATGGCATGGCACCCGTTGCTCTCCAGCCCGGGATGCCATCGCGGTGACTTCAGGACCAACGAATGCCCGGCCAAGCTCTTGATGGGGACTTTGAGCTTCGATTTAGGGAACAGTGTCTGGAACACCCGTCCCGTCCATGATCCGGCCGTGATGACCAGCCGCATGCACGGCAGCTCCGATTCGGTGGAGGACTTGATATCAGTGATGCAGATAGCAGCCAGATCGCCGTTCTCATCGGTGCTCACCGCAACCGGCTTGGCCGGGTGGTGCAACTTCACTCCACGCTTGAGGCATTCTCGCAGGAGAAACCGGCATAGCAAAAGGGGATCGACCTGTGCGGTAGTTCCCTCGTCGCTGATGAGCTCGATATGGTCGCCGGCGGTCCTCCGCAGCCAAGTTGGCGACTTCCCGGAGAGCGAGTCCAGGACTACGGGCGCCGCATCCGCGCGGCTGGTCCCAGAACGTAGCCAGTCATCGCCCCGTGCCTGTGAATCGCGGGCGGCGGCCGATGCTGCGTAGCTAACGCATGTGGCCGGCGAATAGCCCCATGCCTCCCGCCCACCGTGTTCTTCCGCAAGGCGGCGGTGTTCCTCGAAGCTGAGGGCACCGAGAGCTGACAGCGAAGGTCCGAACCAATCCTTAGCGAGGAATCCTCCCGCAAAGCCCGACGCCGACGAAAAGAGTTCAGGGGATGGTTCGACCAGGTGTATGGTTGCTGGATCTTGGTGTTGCGAAAGATAGTAGGCCGTCGAGACGCCGATGATACCCGCCCCGAGGATCACCGTAGGAGAAGACATTGTTTCAGCTAACAGCGTACCGAGGAAAAAGAAGCCGACCAAGTGCCCTTGAGAATGGACCGATACTGTGGATAAGAGGAACCGGTAATGGGGAAGGACGACGGGGTCATATACATGGTGAAGAACGACAAACACCCCTCGTTCCATCCCCGCCGCACCGGGGACATCCGCTTGAACGGAGTTTATGGAGACGCGGCATGTGGATGAGGCAAGCGATGGGGAAAGGGACGCCCTTGGATAAACAATTCTACTTCCCCGCTCCCCACATGGAGGGGTTCCCGAATTTATCATACTGGGAAGCTCGAATTCCTTGACGCAGACTTTGCCGAGCCGCCATCTTCGCCTAGAAGTCTAGCCTTTCCACTCGGGACATGGAATCCAAGGTCATCATTGTTACCGGCGCAAGCCGCGGCATTGGCTTTGCTGTGGCCCAATCCCTGCTGGCAGCGTCCCACAAAGTTGTTCTCGTCTCTCGATCCGGCAACCAGCTTCAAGAACTGAAGGAACGCTATCCTACACAGGTCGCCTCCCTTGCGGCCGATATGACAGTTGCCGATGTGAGTTGCCAGGGCTTGCCCCTTCTTTCCAACTCGAAGTCCCTATTGCGTGGCCGCCGTTCCATGACGATAGTATCGGGACCCCCGGAGTGCGTACTGACTTCCAAAGACCGCAGGGAAAGTAACGGAACTCGCCATCCTCACATTCGGCAAAATAGACGGGGTTGTGGTCAACCATGGCGTGCTCTCTCCCATGACACGCATCGAAAATGCCTCTATTGAAGAGTGGAAGAAGCTTTACGACGCAAACTTTTTCAGCGCTCTTGCACTTGTGAGTTGGAGGAGATAGATGATATGGAAACGGGCGTGCGCTAACGCTTTACAAAGACAAAGGAAGCGATTCCTCATGTCCGGGTTTCGAAGGGTCGAATCGTCTTCATCTCCTCTGGTGCCGCGACGGCTGCTTACACGTCCTGGGGAGCTTACGGCTCTTCTAAGGCTGCGTTGAACTCGCTCGTACGGCACGTAGCTGTCGAAGAGCCAGACATCACCGCTGTGGCCATCAGCCCTGGCCGCGTGGATACTGACATGCAGAAAGAGCTCCGGGAAAAGGGTACCGAGATGTCGAAGAACGACTACGATACTTTCAAAACGGCTTTCGACGAGGGCAAGTTGATCAAGCCAGAGCAGACCGGCCGTGTTATCGCAAACCTGTCATTGGGTGCCAAACCAGAGCTCTCTGGGAAGTACTTCAAATGGGACGCAGCCGACTTGGTCGAGTATCGCGAGTAGTAACGGGAAACCTAGTAATCTGCCCGCTTGGTGGTCAGCATTGGACACGCTAAAGAGAGAGGATCAAGGCGGGTTGAGGATGGGCAATCAGGGGTAAAGAAGGCTTTATGTTCCTCCACATAGTGAGATTCAGTATTAGCATGGAATAAAGTTGTTCATCAGGTTGCGCATTGTGTTCTAGTATGGAAAATGGCCTACCATCTGCAACGGCTCCTGCCATCCTTTGCTTGGGTTCAAGCCATTAAATTCTGGGTCCCAGTCAGCGACATCCTGACGAAGTATCTTTGTCTTGCGGGCATTTGTGGCGTCGCTGTGTTTCAGGTGAAAAATTTCCATCATAATTTATCGGTATTGGAATGAATAGTACAAAATTGAGCATCATGTCATGGACGCCGGGTCCAACGTTGAGGACTGGATCGGGTGTATGAGATTCTGTCAACTGCGGCTCTGTCAGCTTGGTCCAATAGTCAAAACAATGCAAGACTCTCGGCAATAAGCTTGGGAGCAAATCAGGAATGTCGTTTGGCTTGACGTGTCTATCACCATGTGTAGGTCTGATAGGGGCGACACAAAATGTTCATCATTTGAAGGAGGTGAGGGAAAATATCCAGCTTGCTTACCTTACTTGAGTAATGTGCTATCTCCCACCAGAAGCGAAGCACATACCGCTTGTTTTCCTGTTGAGAAAAAAAGGCAGATTTTTTTTCAGACGCGCTGCTGTTTTGATGCAAAGAAAGTTTTCTGGCATCGGGCCGGAAGAACTGTGTTGGGATTGGAAGTGGATCGTGTAAATTTTCGGCGTTGCTGCTTGGGTTGAAGTGGGCCTTTGTGAGCTTGTTGTGGCTAAAGCACAATGAGGGGCACTCAGCCACACGAGGGGTGGGACGCGTTCAGCATGGCGGCCGGCTGGCATTGGCGCATCAGCAACCACTTGAGCAAAGGACGGCAGGCAGGTATAAAGGCTGCTCACCAACTCCAGGGTAAGGGAGCACTCGGCTTTTCTTGTTCACAACCATGTTTGTCCATCAGCCAAAGACGTCCCTGAGCTTCATTACTTTGGAGAAATACGATCTACTCTTGATTTGAACCACGATATCCAGCCTTTTCTTTTTCTTTTTTAATCGACGTTGAAGTTCATAGTCGCCGTTGCTTTTACAGCTGTTAGGGGCTGGGACCCTCTTTCCCGGGCATCGTCATGTCGGATCACGAGTTTGGAGGTTCGTCCACGTTCTTTCTTTTGTTTTGACTGGGTGAACTGTGTTTTATGAATGTGACCGTTTGCAATTGCGCATTCAAGTGAACTGCGGTCCTGCAGCTGTCTATACATGGCGCTCGTAGTTGGTTAAGGACAGGTGATATCTCATCCATCTTGAACCTTACCGAGCTTGTGGACCAAACCGGGAAGCGGCAGCTGCATACGCAAATAAACAGCATCACCTTCTCATTGTTTGTGTTTGACACACTCTACCCCTCGTTTTCAACATCATACCTTGACTTGCCCCAATGGCTCCGTATCTTCCCGCATCAGACCGGTACTGGAGGCGATTCGACATGGCTAGGAGCTCAAGTATTGCCCATCCCACTTGTTTATTCCGAAATCATGGACTCTGCCTTGAAGTTCTCGGTCCAACAAGCTAACACTTTCCTAGGGAACGATGACCTCTCGCTGCCGAAGGGTACGTATTCCAAGTCACTCCTCATTCCACATCCCGGAACCGTTGTGGCCAGGGCGACGGCCTCTCACTGCCTGGGTTTATCTTGACGGCTGGTGCTGGGGTTTTGTCCCTGCTCAAGGCCAGGAGAATCCATGACAGAGGAAATGCCCTGACTTGACCGGCCTTGAACCTAGGCCGTGAGGCAACCGGGTCATGAGATTCCGAATTCTTTCAGTGGCCATCCATCCTCAAGCGGCAGTGCTGGCGCCCCCGTGTGACTTTAACCTATGCTGACATTATGCAAGCCACCGTCCAAAAGATAGTCGGCGAAATCCTATCGGGATCGTCGGGGATCGCCTTCTCTAAGGAAGCCCGCGACGTCCTCATAGAATGTTGCGTCGAGTTTATCACCCTCATCAGCTCAGAGGCGAACGACATCTCGGAAAAGGAAGCCAAGAAGACGATTGCATGCGATCACATCATCAAGGCACTCGATCAACTCGGTTTCACCGATTACATCCCAGCAGTCCTCGAAGCCGCTGCTGAACACAAGGAGGTTCAGAAGGTAGTAGGCAACCCAAGACTTTCACTTTACATGTATTGATGGGACTAATTCCTTGAATTAGGGGCGTGAAAAGAAGGCCAACAAACTCGAGCAGAGCGGCTTGTCGCTGGAAGAACTGGAGCGCCTCCAGCAAGAACAATTCGCGGCGGCAGCGGCCAGGCACGGTTAAATGATCAGGGGATAGGAGGCTTTGCCTAATAACGTTCACGCCGTCCGTCGGTTGTATGCCGGAAGGATAGGAGGTTGGGTCGTTGTTAGGTTGGGATGACATGCATTACTCGGCGTTGGAGCGCGTTTGTTACATGGTTGGGGGGGTTTGCCGCATAGATAAGCCTGCCGTGGATTATACCAAGGCCCAACGTAAATCGTTGGTTGGGAGCTGAGTGGCGTTTGGCAACTTTCCTTCGCAATTGACGCATGACGTAGGGCTCCTCGAATGTCGCAGCATTAAGCATTCGAGCGACTTGGGGTTGCCAGATGGGCAGGCCAACATAAGCGCATGGTATCCGGGGTTATTGGGGGGCAGACAAACATTGTGCAGCCAACAAATGGGCAAGGCGAGCCGAGTTCCAAGAATAATGCGGGCTGAATTGGGACCGCCTCTCCGCCCGTTAACTTTCCACTGGGCCTAGTTACATATACGCCCTTCCCCAAGAGCGCCACGCGAAGCCATCTTCTTGCAATGCATACTCCTTCCTCCGGGTAGAAGATTTTAATAGCCGTCCTTGCCCCACTTGTTGTACTTGTCGTGGAGTCTCTGCAAAGAGGGGTTAGCTTTCTCGACGTGGCCCACCGCAGGGAGAAGCTGTTACCTTGGGCAGCTCAACGTCGGGGACGACGACAACGTTAACGGCACTAGGGGCGTCCTTCGGCGCAGCGCTGGAATCGCCGCCGGGGTGGTACTGGTATTTGCCCTGTGTCGCATTGGTCTCCCACGGCATGCTGTTTTTAGCGAGGGGAACGGGGTTCTCTGAGGTCGACTTGGTCGGGCTACTGCCTGCATGGGGTTTTGCTGGTTAGCATTGCCATGATACAGGACGCCGCCCGCGGGGAGCGAGCGAGAACTTCGACGGGACTGACCGAAGTAGTAGCCAGCACCGGCAAGGGCTGCGACCATCACACCACCGAGAATCTACATCCCGCAAAGCTCCAAGTCAGCCGCATCCCCATCCCAAGCGCCGTCCAGGCTCCAGTTCATGTTTCTCGGGTCGCCGTGGAAATTTGACGCACCATAATCTCGGGGTTCTTCTTGGACTCGGACTTCAGCGCCTCCTCGCCGGTCGCCATACGGCGGGCGGTGATACTGAAAGCTCGGCGCGCAATTAACGAAGCCATTGGGGCGGTGTTGGTGTCGAGAATGGACGGTGGGGGGAGAATAGCTGTCGGGAGTGCTCGGCGGTTTGGCCGCGTTGGAAGCTTGGATGTGCTCTCATACGATTGATTTCGTCAAGAGGCCAAGCTTCAAGAGCTTGGCATCGAACATTACGTAAGT
Source organism: Chaetomium olivaceum (assembly GCA_039881045.1). Taxonomy (NCBI): domain Eukaryota; kingdom Fungi; phylum Ascomycota; class Sordariomycetes; order Sordariales; family Chaetomiaceae; genus Chaetomium; species Chaetomium olivaceum. The sequence goes on from JAYWVB010000020.1 coordinate 478,028, forward strand.
AGGAGGGGCTCTCTTTATCGGCCAGCTGTCAACAGCTGGATCAGCTGGCCGGACGCTCTCGCTCGCTTCCATCAGTCACCAGTCCCTGCCCCCTCTCTCCCTTGTCACATCGTCATGCAATGCATGGACGCAGGGACGGGCATGTGCCCTGCGCTCGCTCTCGGGTCGGCTTTGGAATTGAATCGAGTCACTCGTTAACTCGTTAGTTGGCTCTTTCTTGTCTTCTTCGAGGAATCTCGTGATACTTTGGTACTCAAGTTAGCAAGCTTAGCATGCAATTGTATATAGCCATGGCGAGAAGAAGAACACTCCTCCAACATAGTTATGTACTTGTAAATTGCTCCTCGTCATGGCGAGACCGAGTGATCTTGAGTTGCGGGCCCCAGCATGAACATCATCTCAGGGGCCGTTCGTCGGGTGATCAGTGCGATGCAGCACCAAGACGGGAGAAAAAGCAACTGCCAAGCCAAGACGACCGTGCCCAGCCAGTGACAGCACCTCCCTATCACGAACGGCACGAAGAAAGAAATCCCATTCGCTTGGTCGATGTCGAATCCACGCTCGGACGAGCCCCGAGAACCAAGATTGGAATTTACAGTCTTCCTTCGCGACACTCCTTTCTCTCTGTCAGCCTCACTCTCCTTTATATCTGCTTCTTCCGCTCTTTGATTATTTACCGTGACGGTATCAACTACGTAACGCGATTCATATTTGGAGTTTTTGCTTCCCTTGTTTTCCCTGCGCTGCCTGCTACGCCTTCGGTTGCATCACTCGAACTCCTGCAGCAGCTGACCTTCATCGACGCCGCACCTTCCTTCCTCAGCGCCGCACCACCCACCACCAGGCTGGAATGCGCCCGGACTTCGAAACCCCCCGAGCGAAGTACTAGTCGTCTTCTTTCTCCTACCTGACGCACCATCGAGTTCAACGAATCTCCCGGCTGCTACTCACGATTCGCTATGCTCTCGCAAAGGGCTGCTTAGCACGGAAAGTTCGGTTTTAACACCAGCGCATCCGACCCCCATAATCAACTTTGCGAACGATTGCGGCGATGAGCTCCGCTGAGGGAGCGCCGCGGGCGCTCTCCCCGAACAACGATGACAGTTTTCCCCAGTTCCCGCAGTCGGAACGCGGCGGCCCTCCTAGCGTCATATCATCCCGAATGACCGATATCATGACCGAAGATGGTGGGGATTCGGAAGCGCACCGTGGGCCGGGAAGCCATAGGAGGAGCGTCATCTATTCGGATGGCACATCACGGCCGGGAACCGCGCGGACGGGTATATCGCAGAGGAGCCCCTGGGCCCAGGGGTCGTCTCTGCGCCGTGGACTATCGGGCAAGCGGGTGAGCATCTCTGGCAGCGTCGGAAGCTCAACGGCGGGAGCTCGGCCGGCTAGTTCGATGAGCAGAAGCCACGTTCCTACGCTCACGTCGCATGCCTTCTTCCGGCCAATGAGCTCACAGAAGCTACAAGCCCAGCGAGGGATGGCGAGGCCGACCACGATGAACCGGCAAATCGGCTTGCAGGATGAGGCCGGCGAAACCAACAGGGACAGCATGGTTTCGAGCCAAGGCGCCCGAGGAGAGATACATTCCGGCGACGAGGCAGAAACACGGCCGCCGCCCTCGAGGGGCACCGAATTCACCGAGCAGGAAGTATACGACCGCAGAACGGCCACCACCAGCCCGACTCATGGCCATGAGCCCACCCTAAGCCTGACTGACAGCGTTCGTCCGTTGCAGAGGAAGCCAGAGGCTGCGAGAAACCTTACCCTCGACATCAACAACACATATGGGGGTGGAGCGAATGCTCCAACACCTGTCCGGACCCCGCGCTCTTTGCGCTCTTCGTTTCTGATGCCGAGGATGGACTCTAGCAGCGGCAACCGCGAGATGCAGGGCGGCGAGAAGCTAGAATCCCTCGCCTCGTCTCCTCAGCTCCCGCCTAGTACCGGGAACGAAAAAGCGGCCCCCCAAAAGAGCAGCAAGCAGAGACTGGGGCGCAACTACGAATACTTCTTGGGGAATACTGTCTTCTGCCTGGGAGGGCGGTTACAAAACACCAGGCACCGGCCTGTGAACATCGCGACGGGAGCGTTTGTCACCCTGCCCGCCATCCTCTTTTTCATTTTCTCGGCACCGTGGATATGGAGCAACATATCTCCAGCCATACCCATCACTTTCGCTTATCTGTTCTTCATCTGCATGTCGTCTTTCCTCCACGCATCTGTCACTGACGCAGGAGTATGTTCCATCCCACAAGCTATTAACAGTCCCGAGTGCTAATTTTGCCCCAGATCCTGCCGCGCAATGTGCACCGGTTTCCCCCTCCGGATGAGAACGAGGACCCTCTCCGGCTTGGGCCTCCGACGACGGAATGGGCTCTGGTCAAGTCCGCTGACCCAGCCACCGCTGCGATGGAGGTGCCCACCAAGTACTGCAAGACATGCAACGTGTGGCGGCCACCCCGCGCTCACCACTGCCGCCTATGCGATAATTGCGTCGAGACTCAGGACCACCACTGCGTCTGGCTCAACAACTGTGTCGGCCGCCGCAACTACCGTTATTTCTTCACGTTCATCAGTAGCGCCACATTCCTTGGACTCTACCTCTCTATAGCGTCACTGATCCAGATTCTCGTCTACGCCAACCGCCAAGGCATCTCCTCTCGCGATGCCATCAGCCACTTCCGTGTTCCCTTTGCCATGGTGATCTACGGGTTCATCGCCTTTCTATATCCTGCCGCGCTAATGGGGTACCATCTGTTCCTCATGGCGAGGGGGGAGACGACGCGCGAGTACCTCAACTCGCACAAGTTCCTCAAGAAGGACAGATACCGCGCCTTCACGCAGGGTAGCTGGTTCAAAAACTGGTTCGTCGTGCTATGCCGCCCGCGACCGCCGACGTATTATCAATTCAAGGGCAGATACGCCGAAGGCGACCAGCGGCTTGCCCCTCGCCGCCGGGCTCATCGTCCTGCTCGACGAGAAGTGGAAGCAAAAGAGGGTCTCGAGATGCAAGATGTCAAGCCGCAGCCTCGACATGAGCAGACCGGATTTTCAGGTCCAGTTTCGATACATAATACCGCCAATCCGGCGCCCGAGGGCGGGTCGTAACCCCGTACCATTCTTCTTTTTTCCTCTCTTCCTTTTACACTCATCTGACTATACGTTACCCATCCATTTTCTTTACCTATAATTTCGTTTGGTGGCCAGGCGTGAAGAGATATCAGCAGCGGCGTTTAGCGATTAATGACTTGAGCCGAGATAGTTAGACTTGGTGGTGTAGGCACGATGCCTTTCTCTATAACCGTTGGGTTTTTACGTTCATATACCCTATGCAGCTTTAAAGGAGCGGAGCCGGATGTATCTTGTACTTGTACTTAGCTAGAATTTCTCTTCAGCCTTCTATTTGACTCCGAGGACCTTGTACGACCATCTTCGCAAGGCGCCATCCTCTGTTCTATTCTTGAATTCGGTTCGCTCTTCTCCTAATGCCGGGGAATACGTGACAGCCTTGTTCGTGTCATCGAAGGTGCCTTCCGACAACAACTGCGGCTTTTCGAAAGCAACAGATAGGTTAGCACGGCCATTGATGAAATCAGCGAAGCTGGAATATATCCCATATACATACCTAGCAGCAGTGGAATCAAAATCTTTGTTACACAATCTAGGCAAACAAATAAAGCACCCTGTCCACTGCTTATAGAACATACCCAAGAGCTCAGCTTCCAGAATATTTGCCTTATCGTACATACCGAAATGACATCCCAGAATGAAAAAAAAAGACACAACAAAGCCCAGCAGTATGACCACTTCTGACATGACGCCCCCTGAAACGACGCGGACCGGCAAAGAGTTCCTTCCACGCCACTAGATAACCATTCGCAACCCCCACCTCCAACTTTCCACCCAAGAAATTACATATTCAAGGACCAGCCGTCCCCTCACCCATCGTCACATCTTCCTTCCCGTTCCCCTCTCCCTCCCCCTCCACCTTGACACTGACATCCCCCTCCGCTTCAGCACCACCCCCTTCCTCCACAACTGCAGCCTCCACAGGCGGCGGCCCCGTAACAGGGGTATCCTTCGCCTCTTCCTCTCCCGAAGAGCCGCTGCTCACGCCCTCCTGGCGGTCGAGCTCGCGCTCCAGGCTCCCCAGCAGGTTGAGCCCATCGTCCTCGTCGTCTCCGGCCGGCGGGGCGGTGGGGGCCAGAGAGGGGGAGGCGGGCGGTTCGAGGACAGGGGTTGCTTCGGGGATTGCTTCGGGGATTGGCTCGGTTGTTTCGGCTCCTTTTTCTTCGTTGGGTTGTGCCGGCGGGGTTGGAACGGGGACAGGTTCGGAAGGTGGTGATGGGGTCTTGGTTGTAATGGTTGTTGGAGCGGCAACAGGTTGTGGTTCGGCAACTGGTTGGGGCTGGTCTGCCGGGCTCGTGATTGGCACCGTCGTCGTCGCCGGGACCGTTGGCTCAGGGGTGGGTGCCGGTGGAGTTGCTGTAGAGGGAGCTGTTGAGGGAGCTGTTGAGAGAGCTGCTGTTGGTTGGATGATTGTTGTTGCCATGCTCTGGCTCGCAGCGTGCCGGGGTGTTGGGTTATCCCTGAGTGACGGCAGGATTCCGCGTGTGGTGGTTTCTGCGGTATACGCTTGGCCGACGGTACCGACCGAGCCCATATCCATAGACAGAGTGCGTGACTGCACCTCGAGATAGTTAGACGCAGTATATGATGATGTGTTCGCCGTGGATGAGACGGTGGATGATGGTTCGGTTGGCGATAGGATCATCACGTTCTTGAGGGGGCTTCCCTCGATCTTTGCAGAACCGAGCGATGATCCAAGATTTGTTAGAGTTGGAGGCTGGAAGCGAACTTTGGGTATAGTGACCTCCTCCACTTCTTCCATGGCGGGTCGAGACTCGTCAGGCTCCTCGACAGAGCTCGGCTGGATGGCTTCTGAGATCTCAGAGTCCTGAACCTCCTGGACGCGGGCCTCGCCGTTGGGATCTTCAACCTTCGGGGCCTCCCCGCCCTCGTCATCGCCGACTTCCTTTTCTCCCTCCTCTTCATCCTCGCCCTCCCCACCTTCACTTTCTTCGTCTTCGGAGGGTATATTCGAAATATCCGCCATCTCGCTATCTTGGTTTGCACTGTCCTCGGTATCTTCAATCTTGATTCCCTGGTTCAATTGGCCGTTAGTGGTCGGTCAGGCACATCAGGGGTTCTTGAAACAATATGTAAACTTACATCGGGGCCCACGTTCTCGGTCTTGATAGGCGGAGTGCCGTCTGCAGTAGTGGCTTGTGACCTTGTCGTCGCTGGTAACGGTAAAAGGAGCTTTCCCTTCTTCCGCCCCACGCCCAGCGCCCTTCGGCTTCCGTTTGGGTGGTGGCGGCCTCCTCCTGACCGGTGTTGTTTGTTGCACGGTCAAGTCTCCCTGGGCAGCTGCCGGGGCCGGTACGACAGTAGTGGAGATGATCTCGCCGTCGACTTGCTGCCCGTCGGCAAGGGTGACAGTTTGTTCGTATGGGTTGCCGGCGGCGTCCATTCGGCGAATGGTGGCCCTGATAACAGTAGGCCCTGCCGCTTGTGGCGCCATCGCCTTCGAAGCTAGGGTGACGGTGTTCTTGTGCCGCTTCGCCAGGTGGGATATCGTTTGACTCTCCGCATTTCGCGGTACTTGTTTCCACAGCTTGACCATGTATCCATCATTTGCCGGCTCTGAGTCCTTCTTTTCCCCCTTGATAACATCAAGATCGGCGTCAAGTTCCTCCTCTTCAATTGGGGCCGGGGGCGTTTGTAGAGCCGGCCGGATCTGGCGGCGCGAAGAAGTTCCTGGGTATGTGGCGGGAGAAGGTGGGATTCTTTCGGCATACCGTACGGGAGTTCAACAGCCCATCGGTCGCCTTGCTGGGTCGTCTCCTGTTGTGACGAGGGGGCACCGCTGACCCATTCCTGGCGCCATTGTCGGACGGGAAGACCTGCACACGTGGGAAAAAGGTGTTAATCACTGCCGAGGGTTGACGGGGCGCAACGGGCGAGGAACGTACCTTCGAAATCGTCGGGCTCGGGGAAGCCAGAGCGGGCGCTTCGACGAGTTTGCGTCGCCGTCCGCAGTTGCTGCTAAACCAAATGCATAGTTAGATAATGCATCGTTGCTACCCATTGAAAGCTTGTGAACCCACCGACCGCTGCATTGCGGTAATCAGGAGACTATATGTGGTGGCTTAGGGCGTTGTATATCCACCAAGCGAGCAGCGCAACCACCACTGGATCAACTGATCTTCGCGACTTGTTGCAGCCCTTACACCAAAACAGTCCGTATCCAAAATCTATCCGGCGCACTGAAGAACCCGCCGTTTCTAGTGAACAAGAGTCGGTAGGAGGGAAGTTTGCGACAAACGGCACGACACGATCGGGGGAGGTCGAGAGGGATGGGTAGATGCGATTTCGAGGGACTCGGAATAGCGGGTGCAAGACGGGAAAGGTGAGCTAGGTCGCGTATCGCAATCGGTATAATTGAACGTAACGATGACACCAAGCAACTGTTGGTCGAGGGCCCGGTTTAGGTTGTTTGTGCACATGTCGCAACTCGCAACGCGAACACCAATGAATTGGCGACAGACCTCGCTTACAACCTTAAAATGTTTAACTACCTAGCATTAACCCCGCCCGCCCCGATTGGACGCAGTGCAGCAAGACGGTCGATGCTTAAAGAGGAGTAGATTTGTGAGACTCAGGTCTCGCGAATTTCGACACTTGAAAAGGGGTACGAAGTAACAATAGCACAATTTCCTTCAGAAGCATGCATGTAGTCTTGATAACGCGTGGGATCCCCACTATCACAGCGCCCCAACTCCTGACGAACACTTCAAAGCAAATAGTCGTCGGTAGGAAAAGCAAGGCGTGGTCCAGGGGCAGCCACGGCACCCTCGAGGGTATTATACACATACCAGCAAGCGCCTGGGTCCCAGAAGCGTATATCCCTGGTACAGTGGTGGAAACGCTTCGTGGTTGATGAAATCAGTCCCAACTATGCCGCGGTTAATATCATCCTCTAATCATCAAGCCAACAGCGTTCCCGGAGTACTACTCACCCGGTATCCTTCTGCCTCGCCGTCTCGCCGTGACCCGCCCCGTCTTTGCCCTGCATAGAAGTTAGCTAGCACTCCATCAAGCACCTCCCCGCACAAGCAACCGTCCCACATACCGATATCCCGCCCTCCACCACAAGCCTATTCGACTGATAAAACTGGCTGACCACCGTCTGGCGCCTATATCCACCCAACGCAACCTCCCGTCAGCATATCGCTCCAGTACAAAGCAAGCCCACCTAGCGCTCCCCCAGGAGCACGCAAACAGGCAAGCAGGTAGGTAGGCGGATGGGTAACGTACCTTCAGCACCTGCAATTCCTTCAAGCCCTTCTGCACCAGCTCCTGCACCCTCCGCGGGTCCTCTACGCTCCTGTTCTCGCGGAAGGCGTCCCGCGTGCGGCGCAGGGCATATTCTCGGAAGTTGTACGCCGAAAACTGGTTTCCCTGGCGAAGGAGCTGTCGGTACTGCAGTGGCAGGATCCCTGTTAGCATTTATGACACCTCTTAGAAACTCGTACACCCGGCCGGCTGGCTTTGCGAATCGTACGGTGTGGTGTGGTATGTTCCCTGGGCTGAAAGCCGCCGTGGCCGGGAAAAGAGCGAGGGGGACATACCAGCGATAGCACCTTCTGCGCTGACTCCGGCTTCGTGGCCGCCTGTACGGCAGACATGGCTTGAAAATAATCGCTTAACGAAATGAGGGGGTGAAGAGGCTTGCTGCGGGCTGTTTACAGGGAGAAAGTGTCCCTTTGTGGTGTTCGCGATGACGAAAGTTGATGGGCAAAGGTCGGGATAATCGGAGATAACACCGCTTATCGCGACCGCCAAGATGCAAGGGCTTGGATAGATGCATATATACCGAGGGCGTCCGCGGAGTTCCTGCAGGCAGATCTATCTGTATGTATACTCGGAAGAAGGCAAAGAATCCGTTCTTTTTTATATATTATTTTCGGTTGCTAACATTGACGATAGATCAGTGGCAAGTGTGCTCTCCTCGCGAGCTTTTGATACTCCCGAACATGACTGGGATCCGCAAGGCCGCAATCACCAAACCCCCCACCCCAAAGCAAAGAATACCTTCCCTCCATCCCCGGGCCTTCCTAGCCACGGACCGGCCGTTCCAAGCCGAGCCATCCAGCCCATAAACTCCCACCGCTAAGACAAATAAATCACCGCATCCGCGCAAAGCAACCAAACCTAAACAGAACCAGCCCTCTCCCGGTCGCCCAGGGCCCTCTCAATACCCATACATATCTCCTCCCCCAGCCCAATTCTGCTGCATCGCTGGCGGCACCCCGTCCGACATGTAGTACCCCAGCTCATTTTCGTACCCGTCGTTCACGGTCAGCGCCGGCTGCGGGTAGTACTGCTGCGGCGTCGCATGCGGGTCGTACGCGGCGCCCGGTGGAGGGTGGGCGCTGTTGTTTCCCGGCACCCCTTGTACTCCTTGCACCCCTTGTACTCCTTGCACCCCTTGTACTCCTTGCACCCCTTGTACTCCTTGCACCCCTTGTACTCCTTGCACCCCTTGTACTCCTTGCACCCCTTGTACTCCTTGCACCCCTTGTACTCCTTGCACCCCTTGTACTCCTTGCACCCCTTGCACGGGCGCCGCGGCGGACTGCCGAGCGTCAAACGCCTCGATCAGAAGGCCGAGCCCGTCAGTGGTCGGCCTAGCACCCGTGGCCTGGAGCGGTGCCTGCCCGTGGTCCATGACGACCTGTTGTGGTTGCTGTGGTGGCGGGTTGAGCGGGACTTGCGGCTGGGAAGCGGGGCGGCCGAGACTGGGATCCGTATACGTGGTTGGTGCGGACTGTTGTTGCTGCTGCTGGAGGGTGAGCGCCGTCATATTGGGGCTCTGAGGTCGGACCCCATTCTCGTTTAAGATTGGGGCCATTACACGGGGTTGGATGGGCTTCACCGCTGGGTGGTTGGATGGGGGATGGAGCACATGAGGGATAGGCTCTCTCTGTGAAGTGTTAGGTGTTGAGAAAAACCACCCGACAGTTAAGAATGAGGCACTCACGCTGTCGGCCATACTACCCTCCGTCCCGGCAGGCATTGCGTTCTGAGAAGTGTAAAATCTCTCTAGATGGTCATACCATCGGGTTGCCAGGGGCCAGATACTCTTGCTCTCGGCGAGGATATTGAGGATTCGCTGGACCATCATGGGGGCATTGCTAACCATGGTCGGGTCAGGGCAGACTTTAGAAAAACAGTCAATATCCCTCAAAATGGTATGTCGATGTGGTGCGAGTATATGGAACTTACTGTTCGGAAACTTGCAAGGATAACAAGCCAGAACACCACAGGTGTAAAAACAAAACGCCTGTATAGAGTTCGTCAGTCTTGGTACGTCGAGAATTTGGTTATTCGCGCTCACCGCCATCTGCGCGCCAGGGCCATCGCCGGGAGCTTTGTCGACGTAATGGGTCTCGATCTGCTCATAGAGTATATTTACGTTCCAGAACAGCTTCTGTGCCATGTCGGCCCAAAAGGCAGTCAAGTCGGGATCCGACTTATCGTGAGATATTATCCTGTTAGGTACGATGGTCAGGCATGCCCTGTCGCTACGCGAAAACATAAGGGATACTCCTTACTCCGGCAAGTATGCCTTGCGAATAACAATGTTGCACAGTCGAGTGATCATAGTCACACCAAGATACGCCTACTCGGGAGTTAGCAACACCACACACAGACGGTCATCTAAGCACCTAGAGAGCACGACGCACCAAATCCTGGCCCTCCTGTTTGTAGCCTTTGAGGAGAAGACTGCTCCAGCGGTAGTCATTCGGAAGGCCGCTCTCCCATTCTGCGAGCCGTCCCTCCATTTGAGCATACTCGCTGTCCGGTTCCCAGGGACGGAGACTTCGGTTATTACTGATGGCTCGTCGATAAATAGCCCCCACTGGTGGTGTACTTGGATAAGTGTTGCAAATAGCGATCTTCCTTCGATGGCAACGAGAGCAGGGTTCTCCAGAGCTGGGGGCGTACCTTCGAGCGCCGCCCTTGACTGCGGTTCTCGTGCGTTGGCGAAGTCGTTTTCGTTGCTGGGAAGCAATGCTGTTATATCGCTCGCCGACAACAACACAGGGGACCGTGGGCCCGAGTGAAGGTTGTCCTGGCTGTGGAGCATCCACTATGGCGGGCTGTCAGCTCATCGGGACTGGTACGTCCATCTTCTAAGCCAAAGCGTACCAGGGTTCTCCGAGCAGATTCAGCCCGTATGATTAACTCCTTTGTTGGGTTCGGTACGACATAGGTTTCCTCTCTATGAAGCTGCATCAAAGTCGCCATCCGCATTGCAACCGCCATATTGATCTAATTGCTTGTTAGATGACGGCCAGATTACACAATGGCAAGCACGGGAAGTGAAAGTCACGTACCGAGCTCTTATGCCTCATCCCACTTCCCTGCTGCGCAATGCTCAGCAGATAGAACCCCTGACACCTCTCGAGAGTCGGTTCTTTGTACAACTCGTTCTGCGCTAGGGCCGAAGAACGCTCCATGAAGGTCTCCGAGGCCCTCACAGCACTTCCATACCGCTTCACTAATGCCGGCGTCAACCGGGCTGAGATGCTGAGAATACCGAGCAAAAAGAACACGCTGACAGACCGATGCTGGGTCCGAAGACGCTCCGGAAACAGCTGCTTCGGGATGAAGCCGAGCTGAAAGTAGTGGCGTGTAAATTGATTGAGGGAGTCCAAGATTTCGGGTAGCGGAGGTAGGAGGTCCCAGCCATCAGAGTTCTGGGTGACACTTGGAGAAGAGGGGAGTAGGTTCGCATGTGGCGGGGCTGGGGCGTCCCGACTCCCACGGCGGGCCTTAGTTTCGTCCCGCTTCTTGCTCTTCTCGGCCCTCACTCGAGGATGGCGGTACTCGCGGTCCTGGTCCGGTTGGCCACGCACGGGAAAGACGCTTTTTGTGAGTAGAGCATCAGCACTGACGGTTACCTAGCAAAGAAGAAGGGGAGGCAGCATTGGGTAGGACCGCCAAGGTCAATAGGCATGTGGCATTCTCACCAGTCGCTAGGGCCAAGGCCAGCCTCGAGACAGCCTCGACATGGTGGCTTCGCTTTGTCGTGGTGACATTTGCTTCTCATACGGCGGCACCTAGCATTACAGGTCAGGTCTATCGTCATCTACGAGTAGAAGAGTTCGGTGCAGGTGCTCGAATAGCACTAGCCGGGGACAGCCGCGAGATCAGAACCGACGAGTCCTGCAGTCGGACACACAAACGCACCTTCGGCAGGCGATCGGAGCTCTCCGCCGTATAACAGTGGCAGGAGCCGCCCCCTCGGTTTTCGGTTGTTCCGAGCTCAAGTCCGAAGGAGGAGCATCAGGGAGAGGGGGAGATGGCGCCGGTGGTTGTGTTGATGGTGCCGGTGGTGGTGGCACAATGGACGGGCCGGGCTGTTCCATCTCGACGTCCATCTTGGCGCGTCAAGGTGGCTCGTCCAAGGGCCGTCCGGATGCCGCAATACACCGGGGCCGAAACCCAGCAGCTTTTTGTTCTCGTCGTCTGATAGGAAATGGACTCTTAACAGGTAAAACCTTCGAGTTTCTTTAGTTAGAGGGCTGTTGCGGACAGGTGGGGCTAGGCCTCGTTTGTTGCCGGCAGGGCAATTCAGGCCCAATCTGAGTCCGTCAATTCGGAAGGTTCTTGCCAGGAGGAGCAAGGGCGGGCTTGCCTGTCGACGGCAGGTGGGGGGAATTGCCGGCCCCCCGAATGACCGAGATCTCGTGGGGTTCAAGGGTAGGTTATCCCGTTTCTCGAGGCAAAACTTAGAGTCCTCTCGAGGACAAACTCCGGTTTGGCGGCGGGGTGGGCAGTCCAGCTGAAATAGTAAACAGGACATTCGGGCACAGCCATAGATGATGCGTGCATGTGCTTCAAAGGTTAATCATAACGTAGAGAGGGAGGAAATGGGACGACACACTCACGTGATATACCCTCTTGCTGAAGAAATGCAAAGCAACACCCTCCGTGGGGGTTGTTTGCTTTGGCTCGAGTTTCACAGCACATATCAACAGATTTTAATGTATTCGTACATGGAATTAAGGTAGTTACATATGACAGCCTGCCTTGTCCGCCTCAAATCTGTCTTGACCCGGACACTTCTGCCTTTCTCGATACCCCAAAGCCCATCACAGCAGATTCTCGCCAAGACCTGAAACACCGGATCAGCTCCCGATTGGGATGCACAAGTCTCCAAGCCCACGTTGCTACCCCCTGCCTAGCGAGATTTGTTCTCCCACAACCGTGTGAGTATACTATATACACACTGTATTCTATACAGCCTAACCCTCCGAGTCGACCGTCTCTCTCACATCTCCAATTGACACCAAACGGCTGGTCAAGTGGATGGTAACAATCCACAAAGTCTGCTGTCGTATTTTGTGGAATAGCATCTGCCTCGAAATGCAGATCACTCAAGAATCAAGATAGGGCTGAGAGCTCCACGCCCACGGACCGAAACAAAGCGACCACTTCCTTTAGCTCCGCCACCGCTTCAGCGCCCCGCTCAGACTCTCCGACCTTGAAGTGCTTGCTGTCAATTCCAATCTTGCGCAGATGTCTGAACCGGCCAACGCGAAGGGCTCTCGATAGACCCCACAAGCTTGGAGCAAGCTGGACCTTCTCGGGGCACCCGGGGAGCCGAAGCTCACGTACAGAAGCGGGGAGGGCCAATGAGAGCGCAACTTGTTAGTCCCCAAGCTGCCCGTAGAAGTCGAAAGAGGGGAGTGGGAGCCTCTATCGTCTCGAGCGCTTGAAGATAGCGGAGGGCATGAATACTTTTGAGGTAACTTGTCTCTGGGACCAGGTCCATCTTGTCGTTGGTGAAACGGAGTACCTTCAGCTCACGCCTCCATCGTTGTAGGGCGAGAACAACCTCGCCAAACTTGACGGTCTTCCCACCCGTATCCATTTCGGGAATATCTGTTTCTATTCCTTGGATGCTAACCTTGGACAGCTTTGGCCCTATCGTTTTCAGAAGATTGCGGAGTGAAGTGGCCGTCATGAGGGTGCGAGTCAGGTTCAGCTCTGTGAGGTTCTGTAGTGGATGTGACCCGGCTAGTGTCCTTTGGCCTAACGTCACCGGAAATAATCTGGTGACGTCAAAGCATCGGTGGAAGTGCAGACTGTCTAGATTCGGGACCATCTGTAAGACACATGGCGCATGGTCAAGAATGAAATCGCCACTACAGCTGCTGAAGGCGAGCCGTTTGAGTGATGTGAATGAATAAGTCGAAGTAGATGTCTCAGCGATGGCCCCATCGTATTCTTCGCGGGGTAAACGGACGTGGCAGCTCTGCACGTTTGATGCTAAGTGCAATAGTACCTCGACCAACGCCATGCCGTCCGGCATATGCCCAAGTCCAGGCGTAGCATGACGAGAATGTATATCTTGCAGACGTTGGGCATACGGCAAGGGAGAGTGTCAATGGGCGCTGCAATGTGTATCCCCATCAACCGTAGGGTACGACGTATTAACATCAAGAGCACCAGGCCAGGTTGATAGAGGCCGACTTCGAATACCTTCGATGCCAGGTCGGGACGATCAAGAAGGGTTCGAAGAAAGAATGGCAAGTCGGACTCTTGAGTGATCTGGAAGCTATGGTAGAGGAATGGCTGTGCCACCGCATGTAACAACCTACACACCCGGCTGAGGCTCATCAGAGCCGCTCGCCACGGCTGTGCAGCTTGTGTATCGAATTGTTGCCCGCTCAAGCAGTGGTCGCAGAGATGAGCGCATATTTCGGTTAGGAGCTCGAGAGGGAGCCCCAACAATCTAGCCATATTTTGAGGAGTCAACTTGTGTCTTTCTTTGCAAGTGCTGCCGATGCCACTGGCGAAGCGATGCAGAGCAGAAAACAAAGTTGCGCTGCTCCTAATTTCTGCCTTTGGTAGGAAGCAAAGTCGCCTAGTGTGGGAAAAACACAGACCGCCGGCAGGACTTATCGCACAGTATTCACCCACCGCCGAAAATTACGAGGCGGGGATATACAAGCACTTCGGACGGAGAAAAGTGCCATGATAGAAGCGGGCTGACTGGAAGAGCAACCCAGGAACTGGCAACAAATATGAGACCAACGGATAATACGTTTTTTCACCTCGCCAATCCAAGTTCTATACACAATGCAACAAAAACGATCTCACGAGCAAACTCACGGTACGAATCCCCAGTGTCGTTGGCAAGGGTGTGTGGTCAATATGCCGGAACTTCCGATTCAAGTCTCACTTTCCATGCTTATATGCTCTGAGAAAGGGCCCGCAAGCCAAAGCAATAGGTAGTTACCAGCGGGTCACTGCATTGGTTCTGGAAGTATACCACATCCTCTCCGCTTATATCTTCCGCACTGGTTCGATCGAACTCCATACGACACAGTAGTTGGGTGATTGCATTCAGAGACCCCTTCCCTAGAAGCAGTTATTATCTCACAGCCATGCTAACTCAACTACTCCCTGGCCCAGGTTCCGGCATAGTGAGCAGCTACATGGTAAGGTTGCCGTCCAAGCCCACCATATAAACATTTCACAGCACCCAAGCCCTCGATAATAGACGGACGGAACGACAAGCAGGCCACATCCAACCCCGGGACCCCCACGCTGCAGGACGGCCCGGCACATTTGTATGTGAGGGAAGAATGGCTCGTGGCCCGGCCTACCGCTTGTCACTGCTACATATACAAGTGTACACACATGCCGTGGAACATTTCTGCAGGGGGTAGAAAGTAGACTGGTATACGGATGGGGTAGACAGATACGAGGGGTAGAGAGAGAGAGTTCCGTTTCGTTGCTCGTAATCCCAGGCTCCCCATGGCGCTCGTGAGAAAAGACCCCGTCCTATGCGTTCAGGATTCCGTGACTGCCCCAGCCCCATCCCTTGCCCGCCATTCCCTTGTGATTTCCGTTTAATGGAGAAAGATTACGCATCGTCAATCAGCCCAGCCATTCCGTACCGCCTCCTTTTGGGTAATGATCCGTTTCAGAAAGTCTACATGATGGTGCATTTGCCCCAAGCCTCTACATCCTAGAAGCATGGAACATTACATGTAATCGCTCTATCCTCATCCCGATAAGATCCGCATAAAAAGAGGGAAGAAAAATGACATTGCCAGCAGCCGCAGCAAGTGGTAGGGAATAGTGAAGTGACTTCTAGGGGTATGGTGTCGGATTGAAGGGAGTCATAGGGTCTATATACACATTATCTGTGCATCTCTGTGCTGTGTCATGTGCCGTGCCGTGCCGTGCCATATCATCGTGTATGCTGCTGCGCCGGGGAGGGCGGGGGGGTGGTAGGGGGTGTGCTTCTCGGAGCTGTCTGTTGGGGAATCAAGCCATGGAGACGACGCCGATGCCTGCCAGGGAGCTTGGGTAGGTGAAGCCAAGAACAACAGTGCCGTGTTGGCCCGGCTCAAGTCTCTCACGTCTGCTGCATGACGGTCTGTGTTCCGCCAATTTGCCGCTTGACCTGCTCGCGGGCCCAGCGAGCGGTCTCCATGGTGCGGGGCTGGAACTCTCGGTTCGCCCGCGTCTCCTTGATCATCGCCGTGACCCATTCTTGGCGGAACGCATCAGCCAGCTGGCCGTTAGGATACGCGTCTGCGAGATCGCTGTTGCAAGTTAGCTATTAAGATCGGAACACGTAGGCTGGTGAATAATTACCCGATAACACCCATGGCAGATCGCATCAATGCCTCGCTGCGGTTAGCATCGTTGGCAATGCTGTTCAGCAGCTCGAAAACGGAGGGCACAAATGGCTGGAGGACGCCGGCTGAAGTAGTCGTGTTAATAATTGAACGGGATAAAGGCAGAGAGCTTCTCGATAAGACTGCACTTACTCTTGCCACTGGTCTTCATGGCGCCAATGATACCGCCCCACGCATCCATAATGCCTTCGCGCAGAGCAACGACGTAGTCGAACATCTCGTAAGAACCATCCGCGCCAGCGGTGATGGTGGCAGCTTGCTGCAATACCTGAGCCACGACGGTAAGGTATGTCTCAAAGTGCCCGCTGATAGCACCGGCAATATCGCCGAAACATTGGAGAATGGCGGGCTTGAATTGATTGGCGAGTGCAGTGCTCTGGAAGAAGAATGAATGTTAGAAAGAAGATAAGCGATAACGGGGCTGAGTAGGTGACATACCCTAAGATTGCTCAGAAGATAATTCATGAAGTTGTCGCAGTACGGTTGGCTGCGCTCTCCCATAGAACGAGTGATGTCGCTGACAAGGCCAATAGCCATCGAGCAGAGACTCGGCTCTTCCTGGTTGGCCAGGGCGTTGTAGAGGAAAGGAGAGAAGGCATCCATGTACTTGACGAAGTCCTCCTCCATCGCGTTGGCCAGACTGCTGATAGCGGCGCGAACACCGATTCCGGAACGCTAGATTTGCCATTAACGGTGCTGAGGATCTGTAGAAGGACCTGCATGATCCTGTCGCCCTGGGGGCCAACCTCCTTGTCCAGCCGCTGAATGGTGGCTTGCAGAACGGTGCAGAGACTTGTCTGAATATCCTCCAAGATGATCCTGTCCTCGACGCTGACCACCTGCTGCTGAAGAGGAAGGGTCTCCTCGAGACGTTGGATGGCAACAGTGGAGAGGGACGCAATGGCGCCGAGGCTGTCGTTCGCGGCGCTTTGCACGAAGACGTTCAGGACCTCGTATGCCGCAGTCCTCACAGAAGGCTCACCATCCATCCTGCCGGTCACGGTCAAGAGATTGGTAACGCTCTGGTTGAAATGGGGAGTGAGGGGGTTCTGTGCAGCGCCCAGGTCGCCGGCAAACCGCTCGGCGATGTTCATCAGCGCCCAGCAGCACGAGGCCGCCATCTTGGGGTTGTTAATTAGTCCGTTAAAGAGCGAGCGGATCAGGGGATCGAGGTGCTGCTCCGGGTCAATAGCGTCGGAGCAGGCCTCGGTGATGCGGCCGAGAGCGTACGCGGTGGAGTCCCGCACGTGAACGGACGGGTCCTCCATCATACTAATCAGAGGTTGAATACCCGACTTTACGATAGGATCCAAAAGCTTCTCCTCAGGGCCGTCCATAATGGCGCCAAAGGCAGAGACTGCGGCGTCCCGGTTGTGCCAGTCCTCATGGCGCAGATTGGCTTCGACGAACTGGATGACGGGCTGGATAATTGCCGCGCCAACCGCCTGAGCGTACAGCTGCAGGCATTGATAGGCTGCACGTGAGATGTTGTACTCGTCGTCTGCGGCATCCTCGTCCTGCTTTGTTAGAAGACCGAGAAGAACCGGCACGACTTCGTTTGTCGCCACGCGGCTAAAGTTGTAGAACGGACGCATCTGATCGGAACTCTCGACCTGGGCGTTGTCATCTTCGATGGCAATTTCCTCCTCGCACACGGTGCTCCAGAACTCGACCGCGAGTTTCGCCACATCCTCATCGGCACTCTTCATACCAAGGATGGTAAGACCAAAGAGAGCCTTTTCCATGTAAAACCTCATGTTCTCGTAATAGAGCGCCATGATGCGGTTCAGGCAACCAAAGGCACCCTGCTGTATCCGCGAATCCTCGGCCTGGGTGGCCTCGCAAACGACCTGCATGATGTAGTTGCGCTCGCCTTCGTGCTTGAAGTTGTTGCCGACGAACTCGAGCGAATCGCCGAGGGCAGTGATGGCGGCAAGACGGACCTCGCCGTTGGGCTCCTCCTTGCGCGCACCCTGAACGACGGCCGTCAGGATAGCGTTGGAATGGGCGACCAAGCTGTTTCTAAGCTCCGTATCTTGGCTCTCGCATACGAAACCGATTGTGGTCAACGAAGACTGCTTCTGGTGCTGGGTACCCTCGCTGACGTTCCGCACGAGCGAGTGCATGAGATCGGGCCACTGGTTCCGCGGCAACTCGATCGCGGCAATCGCGGCGACGACCTGGGCCGTCGCCTGGCCGGCCTGTGCATTGGTGGATCCAAGTGTCTCCAAAGCCAGCTGCTTGATGCGCGTCTTGCTCTCCTGATCGGTCTGGTTAAGCCATTTTGCTTGTAATTCGGTTTGCCTCGCAGTCTCGCGCGCACTAAAGGCGTTCTTCAGGGCGATACCGGCGGCGGCTCGAATGTGGCCCTCGGTGCTCTCGTTCGATAAGGCTTGAACGAGTGTGAGGAGGTAGTGAGACTGGGAGGCAAATCCAAGTTAGTAAAGTGGGCTCGTGGTCAACGGAGCATGTGAAAATAGTCTTACAAAGTTAGCCTCAGCGGCGTGGGTAAGTTGCTGTTCGGCCGCATTTCGCAGAGTCGCGTCTGGGAGGAGGCAGTCAGCAAGAATAATCGCCGTAGTTGCAGGGGCTCGGCGCGATTTGAGCAGTCCCAACAACAGGTTTTGGAACGCGGGTGCACTAACCAGGACTCAACGAGTTGGAGAGGACAGTGTTGATGTCCGGTGTGCTTTCCATGGTTGCGGTCTGAATACTGCGGCCAGAGATCAAGGTGATGGAAAGCGGGGGCTGCGAAAGTAAAAGAGGAAGCGTTGCTAGGGAGAAGGACGACGCCGTTCGCAGCTAAAGTTTGCGCGGAACACAGGCGGGGCCGGTGGGATCCACACGGTACCGGACAAGACTGGGTTTGGAATCGCAGGCCAGCAAAAAACGTCCCAAAGTGACTCGGGCAGGGGATAACGTGCGGCCGCCCGGATGATAAAGGTTTCGGAAGTGCTGAGAGTCAGCGGTAGTTGAAGGGTGCGGGTCTGTGTTTTGTTCGAATTTTTTGTTGTCAACAGTCGCAGGTCCCGATTTGGTGACTGTGGATGCCGCCAATAACTAATGCCACACACGGCCGACTGCCTAGCAGGTGTCAGGGACAGGGCTTGCGTCGCTGAATGAGAAGGAAAGCGTGGCGCAAAGGAGTGTGTCGAAGGAGACGAAGGTCTTTTGCACCAACGACAAAGACGAGGATGGAGGGACTTCTTGCTGGCTTCGAGGAAAAGCCGAAGGCAGTAGAAAAAGCGGTCTTTGAGTTAGATGATGCGGAGTTGACGAGGCAATCCAACGCCCAGTTGGCAAGCAGCGGTGGGAAGGTCTCGATTGCCATGAATCCGCACTGTATGACTGGGTTCTCACTGCGAGCAATCATGCAAAATGATTGCTTTGACACACAGTGTGAATCCGTAGGGCTACGCTGTCAGGAAAGGTGCCGCCCCCGCAGCTGCACCTGGAATGGGGGGCTCGACCGGTCGAGAATCGAGCAGCGCACCCCCCCAGTTAACAACGACCGGACCCAGCATCATCAAGCACGACGAAATCCGAAATACTCCTTGTCTTGAATCAGGATGATGCGGCGAATAGTTACTGAGGTACCTTGGCTCTCATCTCTTCGGAGCAAACCGCGAGCATCGCCCCTCTAGTGTGTTTGGGAAACAAATCGAAGCCAGCAAAGCCCTTGCTTGACCGCCGCTGTTTCCCGGGCACCTACAGAGGACTGAAAAAACAACCTGCATCTCCCATAAAAACTGACATTGTTCGTTTGCGAAAGTTGTGATACCCATGGCAACTAGCGGGAGCGGTCTGGAAACCTTGGGAAAACAATGTGACAGCAATGAAGAGCCAGAAACAATTCCCGGGTGTGCAAGGGACGTCTCATCATTGCCTCTGCGTTCAACCGCCTTTTTGGCGGGGCTTTGGTTGACTGGTACCCTGGAATCGGGCAGCCAAGGATGAAAGCCTTCGAACTTCACATGCGAGCCAAGGGTTCCCAACCCTAACCCATATCAAGCCCCCTTTCCATGTGTTTCGAGAACAAGCAAGGAGCCCAGTCCGTCGCTCTTGGCGGCCTCCTTCGGTTTACAGCACGTCGATCAAGACAAAGCCCCTGGTCAATGTCGCAACATGGAGGATGGAATATGTCTTAAAACGACACTTTTGGTATGAGCAATAACAAACAGGCAACTTTTTCGGAACCCCCATTGTTTTCTTTTGATGTTTTCCAAAACAGATTACCTCCTCAGCAAATTCGTGGGCAAAATGATAGCCAAGTAGTTGTACGGCCATTCAGATTACACGTCCGCCTTTTGCCTCGAGAACGTTGATAAAGTCAGGTGCTGGTTCCCCGTTGGCGGTCGCTTTCGAGAGGACAGGGCTTCCTTGCCGGCTCGGGCTGAACTGTATCGGTATTAGTAAAGACGTCATTTCATGACTCTCCATTCGGAAAGCAAGCGTGGTAACCCCCGACTATGAGTGAAACTTACGTTGCTGGCAGCGCTCAGAAGAGCAATTAGGGAGCTCTGAACCACATCTTCATCGATGCCCACGCCCCAAACTGTTTTCTTTGTTCCAGCCGCCGTGCACTCGATATATGTCGCGGCCTTGACATCGCGACCCGTACCGACAGCATGCTCCTTGTAGTCCTGGACGTCGAGATCTATGCCAACGGTCCGGAGGGCGTTAGCCAAACTAGAAATCGGGCCGTTGCCACGGCCGCGGAGTTTGTATTCAAGGCCGTCGATCGACACAACCCCCTCAAACAGTCTCCTGAGGTTCGTCGTATCCTGGGTCTTACCCGGTTCGGGGGGGGGGGCCGGCGACGCGGATCGGTTGGGCGAAATGGTGTAGTCGACGATGCTGAAGCGGGGGCTTTGTGTGAGGAAGTAGGTCTGTCGAAACAGGTCTGTGATTTCGGTTGGGAGGAGCTCCCGGCCCTTCTTCTCTGCCATGTTTTGGACGACCTGTGAAAAGGCGACTTGGAGACCACGAGGCAGGTCGAGGTGCAGGTGCTGCTGAATGATCCAGGCGGCGCCGCCCTTGCCGCTTTAGGAGTTGACGCGGATGACAGCCTGGTAATCCCGTCCGATATCCTCAGGGTCAAGGGGAAGGTAGGAAACCTGCCAGTAATCGTCGTAGCCCTTGCCCTCCTTCTCGCGCACCTGGAAGCCTTTCTTAATGGCGTCTTGGTGCGAGCCGCTGAAGGCACACACCACCAGGGAACCTCCGTATGGCGCGCGTGGGTGTGCCTCGATCTTGCTGCATTCCTCCACTATCCTGATGATCTTGCCGAGATCGGAGAAGTCCACGTTGGGCGTCACGCCCTGGGTGTAAAGGTTCAAGGCGAGGGTAACAAGGTCAACATTTCCGGTCCGCTCTCCGTTTCCAAAGAGGCATCCTTCAACTCTATCCGCGCCAGCCAGTTGAGCTAACTCAGTCGCCCCAATTCCGGAACCTGGATCATTATGGCACTGGCCTCGGGCAGGAGTCGGTCGGTATAAACAATGCGCGGATCGCGGGTGTGGAGGGAGAGG
The DNA here is from genome assembly GCA_039881045.1 of Chaetomium olivaceum. Taxonomy (NCBI): domain Eukaryota; kingdom Fungi; phylum Ascomycota; class Sordariomycetes; order Sordariales; family Chaetomiaceae; genus Chaetomium; species Chaetomium olivaceum. The sequence goes on from JAYWVB010000020.1 coordinate 499,362, forward strand.
AGAGAACGGTTATACATGGCTACCTAGTCAGTCATAAGTGGAGGAAAGTTTCGAGGCGAATCCCCATCTGCCCCAGGCCCGAGGGACAAAAAGATTCGGTCTGTGCTAATTCGTGTCAATCCCGAACTTGTTCCATTGCCCCACTATCCTAAACTCCCGGCCTTCCACGTTCACCAACACGGACGGCTGGCAAGCTCGGGAGGCTTCAAACTGTGCGCGCTTGCGTGTTTGTACCCATGGCGGGGTTGGTTTGGGAGCCCCTCCTTCCTCCCCTCCAGTATAGGTACACTACTAATACCTACATGACATGACGCCCCTTACGCCACTTCACCCTCATTGGTGGTTCGGGTCTTGAACACTTTTTATCAAATACATACTACCTACTTCTTCAAATAAACATGGCTGGATTAACCTCGCCTGCCTGGCGACTTCTCTGTCCGCTTGCACTCTGTTTCCCAGTGTATGGAGGCGGGTATACCTTCTTCCCGCAAGTGTTCTGGTCAACAAAGCCCCTAAATAGAGGGGCACCACCTCGTTGCACTGCAGGGCGTTGGGGGAGGGGCGCTCCTGCTGGGCAAAAAAACCGATACACCAAAAGTACACAGAGCTGGCTTGATGCGATATTCCTCGGTCAAATCGGACCCGAACTTAAGAAAACGAAGTGGAATAAAATCTCTGACTTTTTGTCTTTATTTTTGGCAAATTGAACCCGAACTTAAGAAAACGAAGTGGAACAAATCTCTGACTTTTTGTCTTCTTTATTTTTGGCGTATCAGTTTTTTTGGCCAGAGGGAAGGGCGCCATAAAAAGCGGGTCTTCTGAAACCGAGTTTCTGGCCTTGAACCAGTCAACGGTCGGCGTTGTTCTTCTGACTTGCCGCTCCAGAACTGCTGCAAGGCGACGTACGGATCAAGGAATCGCATGTGGGAGTACCTGCGGAACGTAATGATGCCACACAGCATCTGACTAGAGAGGAGACGTGATTGGGCAACTTTAGACTAATCCCTCGCTCCCATCCCGAGGAAGTCCTCAAACGGTTATGGTACAATTTCCATGCGAGGTAATTGGTCTTAGGTTGGAGCGCCTGTTGACAGTACCACGTCGTGTTGTGTCTGGTGTTGAAGCGAGTGGAGATGGTCGTGAGGAACCTTTGCCCCGGACGGTGAGTTGTCTGAGTCAGGACGTGAATAGTCAACACCCGCTCGGGCCGAGCGGCTAAACAACCTATGGTTATGGATCTCGTAAAGAGGGATTGTATACATATCTATGAGCTCTCACAACCACATCACATGTTTTTATGGGTTGGTTTCACGGGCGGGTTTCACGGGCAGCGGCATGGAACGAGTTACCGTTAGAATGCCATGGATTCGTTGAACATGAACAATATGTAGAAATAATTACTAAGAAGAGAAAAAAATGCTTCATCGACCCGCTGTCGATATGCAGAATTCAAAAAATAAGCCACCATCCGTCTAAATCATTCCGTCTCTATTCAATAAAACAAGCAAGCCATCGGCCAGGTGTCACCACGTAAAACTCTCCTCCACGAAGTCCACCACCGTGTTATGCGCCTGCACTTTGCGCACCGCATCTCGCACATCATCAGCCAGCCCGCCCGGCCCGCAAACAGACACGCACATGGCGCCCATCTGCTCGCCGACCTCTTTAGCCAGTAGCATGGGGATGTTGGGGCGGCCGGGAAACATCTGCACGGTGGCAGAGCTCGAGATGACCTGGTTCGGGTTCTTGGGTCGGGTGACGAAGAGACGAATCTGCAGGATGTCCTTGCGGTTCGGCAGCCGGAGGATCTGGTCCATGTAGGGGCGCGCCCACTCGAGCACCTCGTAGTCGCGCACGATCCAGACGAGCGTCACGCGCCGCGTCGCCGCCGTGCCCGCGTTGTACCCTTCGATTAGGTGGCGTAGATAGCTGATCTGGTGTGTGATGCCCGTAGCCCCCGCGAAGAGCACGGCGTGCCCGTAGCTGTCCATGCTGAACCCCAATGCGTACGGCCCCTCGAAGGCGGCGCGCATCGAGATGGCGCGCCCTTGCGGCGCCTGGAGGGCCTTGTTGTAGAGCTTGCGGGTGAAGCCGGTTTGGGCGCCGATGATAAAGGAGACGGTCGTGCCAATCGCCTCGCGGGGCTGCTTGGGCTTATCCTTCTCGGTGGTGGGGAGGGTCTCGTCGTCGCGGTATCGGTGCTCGTACCAGGCGATAGAGAAGGGGTGATTCTCCCAGCAGTTGACGCCCGCAAACCGGAGGTAGGCGTGCTGGCCGGGGTCGATTTTGACGAAACGGGGAAGACGCATAGTCACGCGGCAGGCCTCACCCGGGAGAGTTTCTACGATGGCCTCGGTAAAACCGCGGGCAGACCAGTTGGCGTAGGCGAGGCGGAACATGCGCGCGGTTCTTTCGGCGAGCCAAAGGGCCATGATGGCTAGCATCCAGGGTGCCTGAGGAAGCCCGCCCGGGACCGTAGCCGATATGCAATGAACCCAGGTGCAGACAAAGGCGATCAGAGCCAAGATGATGTGGCGTTGAGGAAGCTCTCGTAAAAGGCGTGGCGGACGGGAGAGAAGGCCGTGATCAGAATGATGACCATAGCCGCCACCCCAACAACACCCGATGCGATAAAACGGTCGCCGAGAATCTTCTCCTGAACGCCCCCCCATCCGTCGTATGACACCTGGACGACCGCCCATGCGATGATGAAATGAATGATGATCTTCGATGATGGAAATCCGCCCCATCCACCGGTGCAGGAGATTGTACGTGTCGAAGCTCACGTTGAGCAAGTTGATCAGGGGGTTGTTGCGGCCAGCGAAGATGATGAGCGGTACCATGTTCACAACCGAGAGCGTTCCAGAACGGCCGCGGATTTCGGCGCATAGCGCGAACCTGTTTTCGTGCCTCCAGTCGAGGTTGAACATGTAGGCAATGTTGCTGGCAATGTAGCCGAAGAGCAGAAGGGAATGGAATCTCGAAGGAAGCGTCCCCATATTGGCGGCGCTAGAGATGCGAATTTCGCGGTTGTGTCGTTTGTTCCACAAGGGCGCGTAGATGAGTCCCCTTTTCAGACCGGGCATCTTCCTCCACTGGGTTCGCTTCCAGAACTCTTGCTTTTCCCCAGGCAGGGACATGGCCGTTACCAACCGCAGTTGTGCCCACGCCAGCTCGACTATCCTGATCAGGAGCATCACCAGACCAACGATGCCTAAACTCCACCACATGATATCGGTAAGCAGCATGTTTGGCTGGTTGACGCCGTTGAGGCCTGTGCTGTAGGGGGCAATCGTAGAGCTCGGGGCGGCCAACCCGGCCTGTGTCCCTGTGGTCGCTGTCGCCACATCTCGCAGTTGTAATGGTTCGGTCGCAATGTTGAGACCGGGGTCGGGGAGCCCATGGCGGGTGAGGTCCATCGTGGGACTAGAAGACCGAAGAAGCGGCGGGTGATACTCAAACAGGCGAGGAGAGCGGATGTAAGTAGGAGACGGAATTCAGAATGAAGGAGAACGCAAAACCCTTTACACTCCTAGTTGCGGGGGTCCCTTTTTTACTGAGTTTGGCGTGTAACTCCGGGTCGATCCGACAGAAGGCTGTGTTATTGAGGTTGACGTCCAAAAGGGAACATTCCCATTGTGTGTTAGACAATAGCGAGGAAACAAAGGTAGACCGCCGATTGTTCTCCTGTAACCCCAACCAACAAGCCGACAGACAAGCAAATCTTCCCAACGCCGACTGGGTGGGACAAAGCAGCAAGTCGTATCCGGGCCAAAAAAGAGTCTCGGCTGGCCAGGAATTGATCGTCGCCGCTGGTCCAGGAGTCGAGATCCCAACGTACACACGCGGTGATGGCGGGCTTCGGCGTCGCGAATATCCTCTGAAGTTGTTTGGTGGGAAAGAATGGATATGCTTTACCAGAAAGCTGGAGTTTCGCGGTTCAAGGATTGAAGCGGGGTGCGAAAGGCCCGTGACAAAGTGAGCAAGGGGAGAACCAAGAGAAGTGAAGTGAAAACAAGGTTGAGATCGGCGGCGATGCAATATGCCGGACTGATCTTCCCTTCCCTGCCTTCTGCTATCGTGACACACGGCACCACAGGGCGTGTGAATAACTACCGGGGGGATTTCAAAGAACGAGAGAATTGAATAAGTGGTGTGTAGACCAAACCAGAAGGTCGACACTTTTGAAAATGAGAACCCGGCGGCTGGGGAGGGGAGGCCTGGAATGCGAAAGCAATCGAGGATGCTGAGCCGCGCGCGAACCTGGCCAAAGCCTTACCTTTTAAGACAAGAGGAAAATCATCTTGTCGAGCCGGCTCGCTCCGAGCAAACCATCTCGGAATCGCGCCCCTGACTGACGAACCGATGGCAGAAGGATCCCTTGTGGCGGGACCTGGCCTTGGAGAATCATCGTCATCCAACCGAGCTTGTGGAATGATCTTCCTCCCCGCCAAGAATGTTTGCATGGGCCAGCATCACCCTGCATCGCCCTGGCTCAGCCTGAAAAACACCTATCAGGTCGGGCCGCGAGTCTCGTTCATCGTGTGTTCTGCGCAGCCCAGGCGGAGGCGCGGACAACCAAGATCTCGGTTCTCGACGGATTGTGTCTTTGAGCAAGCGAAATCATAGGGTGAGGAGGGTTGTGGAACTTCGACGGCGGATTTCAGAACTCATGCAGCTGACGGGGGGCTGGATTCTCATTGGTCCAGTGTTTTCAGAGCGCATCTTGGCGCCCTGATTCTGTCCACACGTCGGTGGCGGGCCAAGCCGTTATGCAGGGGCACAGGCAAAACCTGGGCAGAACCTGGAGGCCTTCACGCTCCATCGGTCTGCAAAGTACCCAACCCGGAACTTCCTGTGCTGTGGTGACACGTATTTTAGTTTCCCCGGGCGCTGACCGTCGGCAGCTTGCTGACAGTCGTAGATATTCAGAAAAGCGTAAAGTTACTTACACCTCGGTTACAGAACCGATGATCGGTCTCCCTGGTGAGTGCGGCGTGTCGCCGTTGGACCAACGAAGAAAGGATTCAGATGATCCCGGAGGGGAAATGCTCGGCCGAGAGTCGCCTTTCCACATTTGGGAGTCGAATTTTCGACGTCATGCTGCCGCACGGACAACGTTCCGACCGTAGCGGGGGAGATATCCTATTCGAGATCGCGAAGCGGGACGGACATGGCTGGGTCTTGAGCGGGAGCGGCTCCGTGGTGCCCACCCGAGCCACCGTATCTCGGTGTCGGTTACAGATAAAAATACGACGTGGGGTTGTTCCAGGTACCTGGGCCCGTCTTGTCCGCGATCCCCGATGGTCATGGTGGTGGTGCGGGCGCCTGCTCAGCCCAGCTTTCCTCGAGATCAACGAAACAGTCGATCATTATTGTTCTCAGCGGCTCTCTCCCAGCCACTTCGAACTCGTCTTGGTTTGGCCGGCATGAAGTTGTATTCTCACGCCCTCCTGCCATCGCACCTCCGACTCTCCCGTGCCTCTTGTCTTTATCAACCAGCACCGCGAGGAGACAGTCCCGAGCGGCAACATCCTCGTCCCCTGGCATGGGACGGTTGCTGAAGTGACCCGCCTCAGGAGATGAGAGGGGCTGACACCCTTGGTTATCGAGCCGTGTTCCCCTCTGTTGCATCGAACTATCGCGCCTTGCCGCTGAAAAACGTGGTCATGCTGGTGGACCAGGTAAACGGGGTTGCATTCCCAACCGCCCGGTGTGTACACTATACTCATGTATGCATGTATGGATGTCGACTCGGATATGGGAGCTAAGCCCATGGTTGTTGGCCCGTGATAGATAGGAAAATGGTGAATGCATGCTGTGGTTACTCGCCCCCGGCGCATACTGAACAACGCAAGCCGGCCCGTCCAATGCAAAAGCTCTGGTTACCGGATCAGTGCGCCCATGCGAAGGATTCTGCTCCGGCCGTGATCTATCGTATGAACATCGGACGAGTCTCGGCTCGCGGGACGGCGCTCCGCCGAATGGAGAGTCAAACCCCGACGGTCACCCTTCCCTTTCTCCCAGAGAGTACGCCGTGGCCGTGCCCAGGACTAGGGTGCTCTTGGCGCAAACACGCGGGATGCGAATGGATAGTTACCGCTAAGTAATAATCAAGGTGTGTGGTTGCGGAAGCTTGAACCAGCACGAATAGCTACTTCTGAGGGCTTTGAAAATAATGGCTGGTATAAATAAGCTACTAGAACTCGCCGCTCCATCACATACACAATGCTCATGAATCCATTGATGCATTCTGAGTGCGATCTGTCTCTTGTCGGAAAGTTGGATTCTATCAAGCAATGAACCGGCTCGCCCCAACCGCCATTCTACACCCCGGTTCAAATCCGGGAATCTTGAGAAGGCTGGGCAAGCACTGAGATAAGAGCTAAGATATATGTACATTTTGGAAACGCGAAAGAGCTCCAAGGATCGGAGACAACCTTGTTCGCCAGAACGTTCGGGAACGGCGCGCAAGAGTGTTGGAGGTTGATAGGGTCCGAGCTCTTCAAAGTTGCAGTAAAAATCAACTCGTGCCATAGACAGTGTTAGCACAGTAAGGAACACACTGTATCTCGTCATTGGTTGGAAATTTCATGAGCCGGAAAGACAGTTGGGTGCCAAGGATCCGGGAAAGCATCACTCACTGCCGACCCGTGAAGCGCAAGCACAAGAGCTCGAGGGAATTGCGTCACTCACATCACCCGCAGTGCTAATTGATCGAAGTGCTGCTTCTCATCTGTACGCCATGGGTTCGAGCACGTCCAAGCCCTCAAATCCGGCACCACACGTGTGGAGGGGGTACGCCCAACCTATCCCAAACCTTTAAAGCTCTCCCGAACTCGCGATCATCAAACTAACCCCCTTCCAGCTCCTCTCAGACCGGGGTGTCGCAAAACCTCGTCGAATCCCTTGAGACCAGTAACGAGGTTAGCCATTGTTCCTAACCCTCCAGCCATCACCTAGTCCTAGCCATCCCTCTAACCGGCTCTCTTCCGGACTGCAGACCGATGTCTCGCGTCTCCAAGCCCTCGAGCTCCATATCCAAGAACGCGTCGCCGCCGAGCTGAAGCGCCTCCGCGCCCGAGAAGCCGAGACCCTGCGCGAGGCGCAACAAAAACTTTCGGCCGAGCCTGCCGCCGACCAGCAAGGGAGCGAGCACCAACAGCAGCAGCTCGCTGGGCCCAGCCGGCAGGAAGTCTCCAAAGCGATCGGAGATCTGCGCGCCAAGCTCGAGGAGAGGAAAAAGGTGCGCCAGGTGCCCGAGACGCTGGAGAACGCGCGGGACGAGGTGGTGCGGTGCCTGCGCGAGAACGACCGGCGGCCGCTGGACTGCTGGCGCGAGGTGGAGGCTTTTAAGGAGGAGGTCAGGCGGCTGAGAGGGGTGGGTTGACAAGGTCATCAGCTAGATGCGGGGAGAGATGGGTGTGGTGGGTGGCAGTTGCAGATGTAATCTGCCAGGCCAATTGTTGTATACCATGGATCCGTGTATCAAAGGGGCTGAGGTCTCGGGTTGCCGGATGGCTCCGGTGACGTAGAAAAAGGAAATAGAAGGCGTTGACACTCATGGTACTCCTGGCCCACGCTCTTAAACATCGCCGGTTTGTTGAACTATAGGTTCTTCCCTGGGCTCGCTCGGAACCTCGTTTCTGGCTTTCTTGAGCTCCTCCCGCCGCCTAAGCCCCTCAAGCCGTTTGCGCTCCCTTCTCGCCTGAGCATCTTCCAGTTCTCTTTACCCTTCGGGGGAGCAAAAGCTGCATCCAGGGCGGCACTGAACCTGGTTATCCTCTTCTCGTTCTCGACAAATCGCTCATTAGCTATTCGGACGAGAGTCTTCAGATACTGTGGCGACACAACCAGCCGGCGGACGCCGTCTGTCTCGGCCCCGATTAAGGACTCAAATGATAATCCCATCGACCGCAAGCCACAAACCATGGGCGTTGCCTCCTCGTCAGGCTGCCGCGCAAGCAGGCTAACAGCGCCCGATTCACGGAAGCCAGCCTCCATTTCCGGCCTGAATAACCAGTTGCGCATGCTCCAACGAAGCGGTTAAGATGTGTAGAATCTAGAAAGGGGTTAGCCGGTTCCAGCCTGTAATCTTAGCGGTACTAAGAGCATACCATAGGCTCAAACTTAAAATGGATCAACCGTGACGACCCCGTCAGTTCCGCCTGTCCTGCTCCTTCTTCTTCTCCAGCTCCTCCCACTGCCGGCTTAAGACCCAGAAGCAACCTCTCGTACCCCTCACTACCGTCCTCACCATCTTGACTCCCGCCCTCCACCGGATCATGCGACACAAACAACCACTCTCCGCCGCCCTTCCCCCCAGCAGAACTCGCACCCACCACCGCAGGAACCTCGTCCCCACGCCCATTCATCCCACCAGCCAATGCCCCATCCCCATCCCCAGCCGCCGCCGACGGGCCAGCCTTGCGTCCCTCAAGATACACGCTAACGCGCCCCGCACAGCTACTGGTGGTGACCAGTCCCGCGTGCGCGTCGCCATTGTTAATCTGGTCAATCAAATGGCGGATTCCGGCGTCGACGGAGCCCTTGGGCGAGGCATCGGTGTACTCGGCGTCGGGGACGGCGAGCTGGGCGAGGATTTTCTGCTTTTTGAGGGTGAAAGCGGGGGTGGGGGTTGGAAGGGATTTCATGATTGTTAATTTTTAGGGGGTGATATTAGGTGGTGTTTTGTAAAGTAGGTCCTTCTTTTGAGTTGGGTTTCGGAGACGGTTCGACTTTGTTGAAGTGAGAGTCCTGTGGATGGGGTTGTGAAAATGGGGGTCACGTGCGCCGGTGGAAGATTGGTTGTCAAAAAGAGGGAATAAACAAACATCAAAGTCAAGAAGAGCTTTAGTAAATGTGCGAAGGTCCAATGAGTTTGCCGTTAAGTGGTCATCTCAGTAAAGAATTGGAACCTCTCCGTCGGCAGGTAATTTGATAGCCTGGAAATGTGGTATTATTTGAAAGGTGATATTTGGAGATGGATGATAAATTCCAAGGGGGAATGACTTCATGTATGTTTCTGCAACTGGTGATATAAACGTGTACCCCTTTCATATATTCCTTCTGGGACCCGTTTGTCTCTCGCCTATATCTGCGAACTTGGGCAATCCATAGCTCATTACATCAACGATTATACGCTGCACTGATCTCAACCGATAGAAGACGAAACGTGGTTTAAGGGGGTATACAGGAGAAATTGAAAAATTGTGTATATGACATCGAATCGCAGCTTTAGAGGTTCGCAGCCAGAACCGCAGCACCGCCGACAAGTATTAGCGCCGCCGTTGGAACAGCAGCTAGGACACCTCCATTCAGGGGAATAGTAGCAGGAACGAAAGTTGTTGTAGGTGCAATACCCGACGTAAAGGGTAGATCAGCAACCGCGGCCACGCCAGCAAACGCTGGCGCCTGAGTTGGAGCAGCTGGGGTCGGGGTAGCGGAGGAATTAGAGGGGTTAAGAACGCTGGGAAAGAGTCACGTTGGTCAGATTACTCTCATAAGTACCTAACACCAACAATACTCACTTATCCAGAACGTGCACCACCCCGTTACTCGTCAATACGTCCGCGAGAATCACTCTCGCCGAGTTGACAAACACCTGGGAGCCGTCCCTACGGACCGTGATATTCTGCCCCTGCAATGTTGCGAACGTTGTCTGGTCGGCACTCAGCAAGTTAGTGCTGAACCGCAGCGTCTGCCGCGCTAGGACGTGGTAGCCTATGATGCCGGCCAGATCCTGCGCCGTCAGCGTCCCGAGCGCGGACCCGATCGCCCTGAAGGCATCGTTGGATGGGGCGAAGATGGTGACGTCGGGCAGGGCGTTGATGCCGTCGACCAGCCCCGCGGCCGTCAGAGCGCCGGCGAGCGAAAGGAGGCCCGTGTTGATGGCAGTCTGAGTCGGGTTTGCAGGGACTGTGAGGACAGTGTCGATGATGTGGACGACGTTGCCGCCATCAAACTCCACGTCCTGGGAAAGGTCTCAGTCTTTCACTGTTTCCGCTAAACGGAAAGAAAATGGCTGTGCATACCGCTGTAGCAACTGTAGCAACCTGCTTGTATCCAGAGAACACCTTTGCGGTGTCATTCACCATAACCAGGCCGACCCTTTGGCCATTGGTGACATTGGCAAACGTGTGTAAAAACGGTGTCGTAAGCAGAGTCGAGGGGAACTTTGGCGTCGGCGAAAAATCACCGGAGAGTAACCTGCCCATTAGAACATGGTATTGGAGAACACCGCTAGAGCCCTGGGATTCCTCATCAACTCTGACGACCTCGGGTTTCTAGCCATTAGGTTGGCAAAAGCGGCATTTGACGGCGCTAGGATAGTGATGTTCTGGGCCGTGGAGAGCGTCTGAACGACATCGGGCACAAGTGCGAGCAGGCCTGAACTTGTCAGCTCGAATCTAGAGAATGTCAGGCAGAGTGCGTACTTGTTAGTGTGCTCAGCGTGGCATTATTGTTCGCGAGTATGTTGGTTAGTGACTGGGCAGAGACGTAGGCTGCCAGGTATACTGGCAACAGAGATGTGAGATGCATAATGCGGATTATTCCTACCACAAGTTTGGAGAGGCTTTACAGCGAGAGAAAACTGACGACAAGAACTTAACAGCGGGTACATCGTGGTTATGTAGGCAGTGGCAACGGCACCTGAAACCCAACAATCCCGTAGCGTCCTCGAAACGGAATACTTAGAACGCAGGGCAGTAGTCTATTAGCATCCTTTCCCCCGGATCATCTTAAGATGGCAGAAGCCAGCAGACTTTGATCCCCATAGCATTGCCGCCCTTAACGCGATCTAGCGGGAGGACCGTACGGTGCTTGAGCCATTGCCACGGAGAACAAGGCAAAGCTAGGCAATAGCGTGCGACACCACTGTCTAGCCAATGTTGGAAACCGGAACAAGGAACATTGGCTTCCCGTAGTCACGATGATAACACGATGCCGCTAATGTAAACCCCGCCATTGGACGCGGCAGAAGGCACCACGATGGAGGTGAGGCGAGGAGTGTCAGAGGTTGGTGATCATGGTAGCCCCTGGCCCGATCTTCTAGATGCCGGGATCAGCTACGTCGCCATAATATTGCATTGTATAACTTAGGTCGAGTCGAGAATGACGAGATTCTGTGGAATAACTGACTACTTCCATGTTATTCAGGACTGGGATGCAATTGATGTCGTTCAAAGCAGAAGTCGTAGGGTTAGGGGAGAAATGACAGGGTTCGTCGTGATTGGCCTAAGTCCACGAACAATTTTGCTGCCAAGCTTGAGTTGACCGGAGTTCGGTAGTTATCGATAACTCGGCAGAGGGCGGACAGCTCGGAGCAACTCCAGCTCCAAGATCTCGCGATCCATCGACGCAGTCGTGACTTTTTCCACGCTTGATATACGCCTGGAAGTCGTCGCCTACCAATGTTCGGAAATGTTAAGATGCAACAGCCGCCACCAATGCCCTCGTCCAATCACCATTTCGGATGCCCTAGCTAGATCGTCCAGGTTGTTGTGGTCTCCTGACCCGTCCCCCGCATTTCACCTCCATCACGAAGCTCCCGAACCGGACAACGACGTTCTTGAAATTTTTTAATTTGTCTAGCTATTTAGCTGGAAAGCAATGGAAATGACAATGCAAAGTCCCATGCTATTCGAAACCCGCGATTCTCCCGTGGCCACGGGGATCAATAACGCCGACACCGAGCTGCCCCCTTAAAACGCCGCTGTAATGCCCATCATAACGTCTGTAAAATGTATGCGTGACCCTTCAATCTCATCACCGTTATCATAGGACAACGGCTAACTCCTCATCCATTTACCACAGGAATATCGGATACTTTTCAAGTCCGATACTTAGACCGACACCTCCTGCGCCTGCTGCCGCGCTGCGTTCTCGAGCCACTGGGCATAGCGGCTTTGCTTGTTGTGGATGCCGCACTCGGTCTTTTCCTGACCCTTCCAGCGGCCGGCGCGCTCGTCCTCGCCCTCGGCGACAGGGACGGTGGAATGCCAGTCGCCGATCGACTTGTACCCTTGGTCGAGGAGGGCGTTGTACGGCACCTTGTGCTCGTCGATGTACGCCTTGACCTCAGAAAAGGACCAGTTGGCGAGCGGGTTGATCTTGATGACGCCACGCTCGTCGTCCAGCTCGATGACATTGATGTCGCCACGCTGGCCGCCCTGGGACCGCCGTCGGCCCGTCAGCACGGCCGCGACCTTGAGTTCCGAGTAGGCGCGCTGCAACGGCTCCACCTTGGCGATCCAGTCGTACAACTCTGACGACATGTCGTACAGCTTCTCGCCGTACAGGGCCTCGAACTCGGTTACATTATCGACGTCCGCCGGCTTGAAGACGTGCACCTTGACGTTGTAGCGCTCCTTGACGCGCTCCACAAGGTCATAGGTCTCCTGGAAGTGGTAGAGTGTGTCGAGGAAGACGAGGTCGATCGGCTGCGGGTTGGCCGACTCGGCGTCCAGCTTGGACAACATGTCCACGGTGACGAGTCCCGTCAGGCCGAACGCCGTCGACTGGTAGAGGTTGGGGAAGAATATCTTGCAGAATCGGAGGACGTCCATGGGGTGGAGGGCCTCGAGTTGCTTGTTGAGGTGCTTGATGTGCGGTTGGGTGAGGGATATCCGGGGCAGGCTGACAGTGGATGCGCTTGGCGAAGCGAAGCCGGAGTCGACAGAGCCATGGTCACCAGGCGAGGACAGCTGGGAAGAGGTTTCGGTACGCGAGTCGTCGGCCATGTTGAAGACGGGTTGTTGCAAAAGACGAGGAGGGAACAAGCGGTCAGGACTCGAGGCGATGGGCAGGCCGAGGATGAAGTCTTGTTAAAGTTGTTCTGCAGGAGAAGCGGGCAGAAAAGGAGGAGTCCCGAAATTGCAAGCGGGGGATGTGTCAAGAACGTGGGTGAAAGGGGGTAGAGGGGGGTCGGGTGGTATTAAAACAGCACGGGAGGAGGTTTGGTTGTGGGATGGCCCGTTCGAGCGTCTCGCAGGGAATGTCCGTCTTTTCCGGGGTTACGAATATTCGAGACCAAATGGCGAAATCTGGGTCTCGGAAGTGAGCAGCAACTGGGCGAGAGAGGTTCGTTTTCTAGTGAACGCATCACCGCCATTACTAATGCCTGTTTCTAGATTCTTGGTCATCCTCGAAATATCCGAGGGGCAGGGACACTCTGGCATTGGTCCTTGACCGTGGAAACCGGGTCAGCATGACACCAACGGGTGGAGGCGCTGTTAAAGGCGCTTTTTCATGAAGACTCGTTAGAGTGGTGGTGTTTTCAACGAGGCTGATCACGACATCTGGGGACTCTGTGATTGGTCAATTCGGCACATTTTCTGTGGGGGTTTCTCCCGCAGCAGTTTGGATGTCACCCCTTGGGGCAAGGACTCGGGCCTGGGGAAGGCGCGATTCCTTCCAGGAATGAGCACTAACGTGCTGTGCCTGTGCTGTTGCGTGTCTGCCGAGATCCGCTGGGAGCGGATACCAGGTTCCGTTGTGGTTGGAAGATCGAGAGCTGGACATACATGATGTCCACTCTGACACACTTACAAACCCATCTTCTTCAAGGGTTTTAGTCAGCCGCGCCTCTTTGCGAACCTACAAATAACTACAGTACGACTACTATGATGTCACCATTTATGACGTTCTGAAAAGACGCGAATGCCCTTCTTTCGCAACGGAACGTGATGGAGCTTGAGTCCTCTGTGAAGTCGTTTCATTATGGTGAGAAGCGGCTCGGCGGCTCGGCGGCTCAACTTGGGACCGACTTCCGGCTTGGTAAAGATGTCGGGTGGTTGCGCATGCACAACAACCCTTTCCCATAACATACTGAGATGATTAATATGTAAATCACTCCTGGACACGCAACTGCTTCCTGAACCCCTGCTCACCGGACGCCCTAGCGACAGCATCAACTGGAATGATCGAGGGAACAATCCGAGACACAACTAATGTCGGTGCTGGCGTCCGTTAGCGGCGGGTTGACGATGTTCCCCCTGTTGATAAAACGGCCCGGGGGACAGGACCAACAGGTCCGGACTTCTCCACATCTTGTCTTCAATATTTTTTTGGTGCATCAACAAGCCACGCACGCCACGATCTGATCTGACACTGGCTCTTGGATATACTTTGGTAACTTGTGATGAGGAAACCACGAAGTGCAGTAGTCGGATCCTTCCCAATGACCGTCATAACTGACGAGCCTATTGTGTAGGGCATCATTCCACATAGCCACTCAGGCAAGTTGAAGACTCAGGTTGTTGCACGGATCACAGTGTTTCCAGGTTGCCAAGGAAATGGCGGGGTCCTTTGCTTGCCCCCCGACGTGAAAGGTGGGGTTCCACGGAGCGAGCGCTGCCAGTTCTTGAAAACACTCGAGACGCGGGGACAAAGTGAACATTATATCCCGCTGCTGGAAGCGTTTTCGATTTTTCGAATTCAGGACACACTGCAGTCCGTGGGCATTTGAATTGTCACCCTTCTCCCTTGTCCCAACCGCAAATCATGGCCGAGGAAGCCGGTGCCTCTCCCCGGCAGGGACGGCCCTCAATGACCGCCGCTATGCGCAGCAGCTCGTTCCTGAGGGATCATCAACAGTATCGCCCACCGCACAAGCCCGAAAATCACTATGGGATTGACACCGTGGTCGAGGACCTCCATGCGACGAGCGTCTCGCCGCGCGAGATCACCCACTTCAGGGGGTTCCCTCGCCCGAGCACCCTCCCAAGATCGTCGAGAGCGGCTTGAGCCACGAGCTGTCGCATCCAGATTGCACACCGCGACCCGGCGCCCGCACCGAAAAGCTCGTTGCAACTCTTTTTTACCGCTCCACGGCTCCTCGGGCTTCGAACACGACTCCCTCCCCGAAGAAGGCCGCTTCTCCGCAGAGAAGCCGGTCGCCATCGCTCCGCGCCCCTTCCGACTCCGACATCCCCCCAACCATGGCCCCGAGCAGCAGTCTTGATACCTACCCCCTCGAGCCGCCCACGGCCGAGCCCGAACCACTCAATCACCTGTACGGCTCATACGTCACGCCCATGTGCATCACCTCCTTTCTGCACCTCATGACCACCTTCCCGCTCCCTGCCGGCTCCAACGACCTCACCTCGGCACACCGCTGCCTCAAGCTAGACGCCAGCCAAGATCATCACCCGGTGGTCGTCGAGCTGACCGTTTCCCCCGCCCCCTCGTTGGACTACCTCTCCTTGGCCGACCTTCGCAAGCACGAGCTCATCTACCGGTTCGAGCGCGAGTGGAACGTCGACGTGGCGTTGCGCGCCGACACCCTCTGGCGGCGGTATCCGCGCCTGGTGGTCTTCGACATGGATAGCACCCTCATCACGCAAGAGGTCATCGACCTCCTGGCCGCCACCATTAAGGACCCGCCGGACCTGGCTGCGCGCGTCGCCGACATCACCCACCGCGCCATGCTCGGCGAGCTCGAGTTCGATTCGGCCTTCCGCGAGCGTGTGAAGCTTCTCGCTGGCCTCCCAGGCACCTTCTTCCAAGAGCTGCGCCCTGTGTTGGACGTGACAAACGGCGTGCGGCCGCTCCTGCGCGCGCTCAAGAGGCTGGGTGTCAAAACTGCCGTGCTTTCTGCGGTTCCTGCCCCTGACGAGCTGGCTGGCTGGGGAGCTGGGGATTGACTATGCCCATGCGAACGAGGTGGTCATTGATGAGACGACGGGTCGGTTGACCGGTGAGGTGAAGGGCCGCATCGTCGGCAAGGAGCGCAAGCGGGAGCTTCTGATCGAGATCGCTGAGAAGGAGGGCATCCCGCTGGAACAGGTGGTTGCTGTGGGTGACGGCGCTAATGACTTGCTCATGATGGAGGCTGCGGGACTGGGTGTCGCTTGGAACGCGAAGCCGAGAGTGCAAATGGAGGCCAGCGCGCGGATCAATGGCGATAACATGCTAGACTTGCTCCATCTCTTTGGGTTCACCGACGAAGAAGTTCAGCAGCTTAGTGCTTGAGCATCAGGTGGGCTCTCCCAAGGACTAGAATTTATCCCTTTTGCGTTATTGGAGTCGGTAGGTTTATTAGTGAGAGGGCTAAAGTGGATATGGAGAAAATATTAGTGATGGTAAAATACAGCCCGAATTATATTGCAATGACTAACGTGGAGGTATTGGCCTGTCGACCGAAGACTTTGGGTGCTCAAAATCACTCCATGCCAATGTTTTCAGGGAATTGGTTGACGGAAGGACTCGAAAGCTCCTGAACAGCCAACCATTTTAAACTAACCAACGGCCGGCCCTTTTTCTCTGCCCAACGTTAGTTGCCTGTACCCTCAATCGATCCTCGTGGCGATCATAACCTCTTTTGTGAAGAACGCATAGCATATGCTTAGCCATCACACTGCTGGGACGCATATCTCCAGTGACTACTAGCACCAGGAAGGGTCTCATCGGAGGACGGTTAGTGCGTGGATGCTCGCTCGAGGGCGGGAGCAGAGCATGAATCACAGCGGAATGATAGAGCACGAAGGCTACGGTCCTCTCTTCCCAACTCCAATCGATACGTTCGTAGTAAGGAGCGGGCCAGGATGATGAGAGCTTGAGGCTTGATCGGGAAGAAGATTGGGCACCAGCCCCTTGGACCACCTTGTCAGATTCGATACTCAGCTGCAATGCGAGGATGGATCCTGGCTCGTCAGCTCTCGCCGACTCGGATGCCTAGCTCCGGATAGCCCTCGCCCTGGTGAGCCCACTCCCTCATTAAACGAACGGCTGGTTTTGTCCTAATGTCCACTAACGGCCGGATAAGCTTATTTGCTTCTGTGGATCCGGGTCCGGGGCTACATTCAGTGTCAATATGATTCAAGAATTGCTTGTTCACCCTTGAAGTGGCGTGCTCTTATTCTTTATGGGGCCTTTAAGAACGGGTATGCTATCTAAATACCAAGGGCTAGCAATCAGGCAGTTGAAAGGAAGTCGAGTGTGCGAGGGATCGAGTAACCTCTGCTTGTCCCGAGGATGTGAGCAGGCCCATAGCCCGAAGAGGGATGGGAGCTTGGGTCCCTGGCCGTGGAAGAGTGGAATCCCTTTCACGACTGGAACGAGCAGGGCTGCGAAGGCCCCGACATGATGGTTCCCCGGGACGTGGGTGGAGGATCCGGAGTGTACATACGAAAAGCTTGTGGCTGCAGTCGAAGCTTAACATCAACCCCTGTCCTTGCCTGCTTCAGCAGCTGAAGCTCTCAGCGAGTGCTAGCTTCATACGGACATGGACGACAACAAGCTATGTTTCGACACGGCAAAAACGGCCCATGACATGTTGTTGCCCCGGTGCGAGATGCAGGATGTGGATTGTCAGGAGGAAAAGGGTTATGCGTTCCAGATTGCCATCGTCCTTGCAGACGCATAAGTGATGGCCCCGTCATAGCGAATCGAACTGCGTCTGAGACGGCCGCGACCAAGAGAGGGGCCACTTCGCCACAACAACCTTGATTGGAATTGCAACCCCTCCGATGCAAACAAAGAGATGATTCCCGCTTATCCAACTACAGTCATTCGCCGATGAGGAATGGATGTCTTCGGAGTGAATCCCCGCGAGTTCTGGGTCACAGGAAGGATGGAAGCGAATCTGGATGGCCGGAGCTTGACTCACGCCGCAGACTCCGCGATCTACGCACAGTATCGTCACATTTTTGACGTTGGGCTGGAGGCCAATGCCTAACTCACCATGGGTATGCACCTCTGCGGCAAGGAGTCCCACTTTGCCGCCAACCTGAACATGCGCGTGCTCCAGTGGCGCTGGGGCCGGCCGGTGTGAAGGCAAAAGGATTGGCGAACGGAGGGGCTTATCGGTTGCCTAGGCGTTCGCGAAGAGGGGCAGTTTCAAAACCTCGAGAGGGGCAGTTCAACCAGGCCGACGGGAGAGGCATGACATGAAAACAGTATTTTTCTCTCTCGATGGATTTTGTGCGTAGAAGTTTGCACTGTGATGGCTTTGACCGATCTCGACCCCGGTGACTCAAATTACTCGATCTTCTGTGTATTTTGCATAGGTGCGCTTTGTGAATCATCTGAAGCCTGACCGCGGGGCTGGGCGACAAGGTGCGGCAGAGAAAATTGGCTGGCGAAATTTTGAGGGCTTGCCCCACCTTGGTTGAAGTTTTTGTGCTGCGCAACCCCACCAACCGCCTTGCCCCTCCCGCCTGCCCATAAAAACTTCGACCCCTCCTCAAAAATCACCCTACTCTCCCTCTTCACTTCCTCGTCGGCATACCTGATTCGAGCAATCACCTGCCACTTTCAAGTGCGTAACCATCATCGCGCCATTTTCATCTTCGACGAGAGCATCTTCTCTGACCTCTTACAGACTTTCATCAAGCGCAAGTCGCCAGTTTTCGTTCTTATTACAAGAAAAACAACAACACCGTCAAAATGGGGTAAGTTGTGGCCTCCCACTCCCGCGCGGTCGCGAAAGACCTCGATCGCCCGCTCCGTCAACGTAGCTAACACAGTCAATAGCAAGGAAGAGAAGCTCCACCTGAACGTCGTCGTCATCGGGTTTGTCTCTCTCCATCCCGCGCCGTTGTTGGCGCCGCGGTATGGCACGCATGGAACTGACATCTAGCGATCTAGACACGTCGACTCCGGCAAGTCCACGACTGTAAGCCTCACCCTCCATCTCTCTGCTTCACTGCGCTGTGGGATAACCCGCTGACATGACCCAGACCGGCCATCTTATCTACAAGTGCGGTGGTATCGACAAGCGTACCATTGAGAAGTTCGAGAAGGTCAGTTCTTTTCCAGACTCAATCATCTGCTGCCAGAGGCTATTTCTGCCCGACACCCACCACACCATCATTTCTCCCTGTCTGGCACTTTTTTCCCTGGCCTCTCTGCCTTTGTGGCTACCCCTCCTACCAAAGCGGGGGAGGGGCACACAAACCCAACAGATTAGGGAAATTTTTTCGGCAGGCCCACCAACCCCGCATTTTCACCCCACCAAGCGTGCCGCATTTGGCCCTCAATTGCCAAGGACTGAGCTGACACCAAACAACAGGAAGCCGCTGAGCTCGGCAAGGGCTCCTTCAAGTATGCGTGGGTTCTTGACAAGCTCAAGGCCGAGCGTGAGCGTGGTATCACCATCGATATCGCCCTCTGGAAGTTCGAGACCCCCAAGTACTATGTCACCGTCATCGGTATGCCCCAACCTCACATTCTATCGCCCGTTTGCATTCGCTAACGTGTACCACACAGACGCCCCCGGTCATCGTGACTTCATCAAGAACATGATTACTGGTACCTCCCAGGCCGATTGCGCTATTCTCATCATCGCCGCCGGTACTGGTGAGTTCGAGGCTGGTATCTCCAAGGATGGCCAGACCCGTGAGCACGCTCTGCTCGCCTACACCCTGGGTGTCAAGCAGCTCATCGTCGCCATCAACAAGATGGACACCACCAAGTGGTCCGAGGAGCGTTACAAGGAGATCATCAAGGAGACCTCCAACTTCATCAAGAAGGTCGGCTACAACCCCAAGACCGTTGCCTTCGTCCCCATCTCCGGCTTCAACGGCGACAACATGCTTGAGGTCACCACCAACGCTCCCTGGTACAAGGGCTGGGAGAGGGAGATCAAGAGCGGCAAGCTCACCGGCAAGACCCTCCTTGAGGCCATCGACTCCATCGAGCCCCCCAAGCGTCCTACCGACAAGCCGCTCCGTCTTCCCCTCCAGGATGTGTACAAGATCGGTGGTATTGGAACGGTCCCTGTCGGCCGTATCGAGACTGGTATCCTGAAGCCCGGCATGGTCGTCACCTTCGCTCCTTCCAACGTCACTACGGAAGTCAAGTCCGTCGAGATGCACCACGAGCAGCTTACCCAGGGTGTTCCCGGCGACAACGTTGGTTTCAACGTCAAGAACGTCTCTGTCAAGGAGATTCGTCGTGGCAACGTTGCCGGTGACTCCAAGAACGACCCGCCCCTCGGTGCTGCGTCGTTCGACGCTCAGGTCATTGTTCTGAACCACCCCGGTCAGGTTGGTGCTGGCTACGCCCCCGTCCTCGACTGCCACACCGCCCACATTGCCTGCAAGTTCGCCGAGCTCCGTGAGAAGATCGACCGCCGTACCGGCAAGTCTGTTGAAGACTCCCCCAAGTTCATCAAGTCTGGTGATGCCGCCATCGTCAAGATGGTTCCCTCCAAGCCCATGTGCGTTGAGGCTTTCACCGACTACCCTCCTCTTGGTCGTTTCGCCGTCCGCGACATGCGTCAGACCGTCGCCGTCGGTGTCATCAAGAGCGTTGAGAAGGCCGTTGCTGGTGCCGGCAAGGTCACCAAGTCCGCTGCCAAGGCTACTGGCAAGAAGTAAACAGTTTCCTGCTTAAGCAAACAAAAATCTCACTTCCAGGGATTCGGGGCCGCTTGGCTCTCACGCGAGATCGCGTCGCGGTTTTGGCCGCGATGCTACGATTGACATGAGCACTCGGGTCGTTTTGTGATGGGGCACATTTGAGGCGGTTAATGGTCGGGGTTTTGCGCATCAAAACTTCTCACCATGTGCTTAGTACAAAATAGAGTCTCCTAGAAGTGATCACGAAGGTCATGATTCCCAAATATCTGTTCACTGCTGCTGGATAGTGATGCCTGTGTGATTGTCTTGTTTTTCTATATTGGTAATACCACCTCTTCGTCTTGCTAACGGTTGATCCGTGTATTCTGCCTCCCTAATGCACAACATGTTTCAGCGGGCGATTCTCTACGGCCGACTCAGTGTTGTGTTCCAACTTGGTTCACTAGAGATGTTTCCAATGCCACTTGTTATATGATGGTTGCCGAGCGCTCCGTTTGTCTATCCTACACGTATTATACACATTGTCTTTTCTATGATCGTTTCGCATGCCACTTTAACCTGCCCTTCTCGTTGACGATCCCGGACGCCGCCCGTAAAAACTCATCCAGCTCTACGGGCTTCGCCAGGGCCGCGGCCTCGGCCTCGGCGAGGCGGAAACCCGCCGCCTTGGGCTGGTTCTTGACGTGCGAGCTGAACCCAACCGCGCGATCGCCCCCTTCGTCGACGAGGTCGTACACGTCGGACGTCTCGGGCTCGACGTCAGCCTGCGGGAGCACGCGCACCGCTTCCAGCGAGAGCTCGGACCGCTCACCGCCGCGCTGGCCCGCCTGGATGCTGGTGTAGCGCAGCTTGAGCGAGGCGTACTCGGCTGTTACGGTGCGCTGTACCTCGATCGAGGCGAGGGTGTAGTCGACTTTGACTTGGGCTGGTGAGTCGGCGGCTCCTTCTTCTTCCTCTGGAGTTGTGGCGGGGATGGTGGTGATGGTGTCAGTGGTGGCGGGTGGGGTGAAGAGGTGGGGTGGAGGTCAACGCCGAGCAGGACTGGCGGGGTGCTGAGCGTGCCGTGCCAGGGGCGCAGGTCGGATTTGGAGAGGAAGGTGATGATGGCCGGGACGTGCTTCTCGATGCTTGCGCCCGGAAGGCTGAAGCTGCGCTGCTGCACGAGACGGGCGTCGACGGTTGCGGCGGGGAAGAGTACGTCGCCCGTGAATGTGTCCTTGATGGCGCGTAGGGAGGTCAACCCCTTGATTTCCGCATGGTCGGCTTCTACGCGGAGCTCAAGGATCGGCGCTGAGGCAATGAGTTCGGGTGAGAGGTCGGGGGACGGTACGAAGCGGATTACTGTAATCGTGTGCCAGAGGCCTTCTTCATGGAGATTGTTGGGCAGGTTGAGGCTACCGAGGGCGGGGAGGACCGGGACGAAGGACCGGGATAGGGAGGTATCTAACTGGGGTGGTGGGCTGGGCGAAACAACGGACTGGTCCTGTTCCTGGCGGGCGAAAACGACATGACCAAAGGTCACATTTGTGCTGGTCTGTGGTTCGGCAGGCCACCCTCGTGAATTTTCCACAAGAGTGCCGGATTCTAACTCTCCGACAGCCTTCTCGTCGTTCAGCTTGAAAGGGAGAATGTCCGCCGGTATTGTGACTTGTTGTGCCTTGGATTCGGTGTTCGACTGGGGTACGGCGGCAGTCCACCTCTCCCACTTGTCGAAACGCTCTTGCCATGGCAATTTTGTTGAGTAGTTGAGCAACGGGAGGTATCGACCTTGATGCGCCAGGTCACCCGGGACCACGGCCAAAGCGGTAGAAATGTAGGGTTTAGGTTCATATCCTTCACGCAAGAATCGAAGCACAGTCTCGCTCGAGTTTTCGAAGTATTCGTCGCGTTTCGACATATGAATCCAGGTTACGAGAATCTATGAAAGAGCATTTTGTTAGCCACCCATCACCGGCCCTGTAGAGCAGGATTAATTTATTTACCTTCTTTCCCGACGGATCGAGCCGTGTTACCGTGTTAGTCAAACGCCCAACTTCCTCGAGGACACCGGGATCAAGAGCTCCGGGGGAAACGAGGTCGATGTCAAACTCGCTTGTCCTAGCATTTGAAAGGGTTTCATGGACACGGCCAAGAACTGATAGTGCTGCGTGCCTCGGAGCGACGACAGAAACGAGCCGGGATTCTCGAATGAGTTTGACTTCCTTAACCTGCGCTAAGATGGCTCTTGGCGCACCCTCTAGCCATCTTCTGTTGCCGACTGGGACATTGGAGTGTTAGCTCGGTAAAGCAAGACGGGTATTGAGGCTTCGCTTGACGTACGGGTCAGGAGGGAAAACTCCACATCACGGAGCCGTATGCTGAGGTAACCATCTCTGTCGAGGACGTTCTTGTTGGCCACGTCCCAGCATTCACGAATCAGCCGGACCACGAGCCGAGTCTTGGGGGCCATTCCCTTGGTGAGGTAGCCAACGAGGTGAGGTTCGACGTCTTCCGCCCCAGTCGTAACCGTCGGTGCCCATGGCTGGCGCTCTACCACCCACGGGGCTTCTTCCGGGCTGTTGTTTTCCTCGCCACTGAGTCGCTGCAACGTTTCATATTCCTTGAAATAACGGGCTAACTGGGCACCTGTGAACCCTCCGACGAGTGTGTTTTTGAGTTGGGTGAACTGCTTCTCGGAGAGTATTTTTCCGTCCTTCGGTCGTAGCTCGTGGATGTTGAGTAGGATGTCCTCATCCGCCGGGGCGGCGTCTTCTTGAAGTAGCAGGCTCGCAGGATCAACGTGGGCCGCCTCGCCGTCGTCGGAAGCTGGCTGGGGCTTTTTTCTCCAAGCCCGCTTCTCTCGGAGAACAATGGCGGAGCCAGGTTTCCCTAGCATGTCTATGGAGAGCCCCTCCTTTTCGGGGGAGACGATTTGACCCCTGGACTTGTACAAGCGGTGTTCTGGCCGCGAAAGAAGTGGCCAGTTAGTTGCGAAGTGTTCATTGCTGACTTTCGTGTCGGCGTCGGATTCAGGGCTGGGTTCAGGGCTGGGTTCAGGGTTGGAATCAGCACCCGTCTCCCCATCGTCATGGTCGTTGAGCCATTCGGCGTCAGGTCGGCCGCGGTAGGAACCGAGAGATCGTAGAGGGGTTCGAAAAGACGAGAGGGCGAAGGCAGTAAACGGCGGCCGTTTGGGAACTCCAGCCAGCTGGAGTCGGCATCTCAGGCAGACAAAGCTGGCGCCTCCAGACAACTTGCGGCCGAGCATGGGAACGATTCGGACGGCCCGTTATTGCACCATCAAAGCATCAGTGATGGGAAAGTCCTGCGGGTGGCATCCATCCAATATGGCCGGGGGCAGAGACGGCGGCGGAGTGGACCCCGAACTATCTTTGCGACGACAAAATATTTTGAGTGGGTCCCGCTGCTTGAGTCTGGACCAGGTACGCAAGGGTTCCGGCCGGCAAAAAAGCACATGAAGACGCGATTTGATACAGTGATCGACGCGCGCCGCGGCACCCCGCATCGCGAATTCAGGTCAACTTTTTTAATGGGAGCATTTTTTGACGTAACGAGCTCCCGCCCTTGAGTCGTTCTTTTTCACTTATTCATTCACTCCTCGTCAACGGCGGTTTCTTCCGCGACACTCCACCCACGATCCCCCTCGCCATGCCCGCACAACAGCGGCGAAGACGCCAGGTGAGCCTTGAATCTTGCTGGTTCGGGACGGAACCACAAGGCTGACCGAAAACAGGCTGTCTCAGAGGACGATGATGAGGATATGCAGCATGATAATTCTAATATGCCCGACGATGTTGACGGCGACGGCGACGAGCGGATGGTTGAGGGGGACAGCGAGACGAAACGAGCCAAGTGATCAAAAGCCTTGTACGCTATGCCCTTGCTTGCGAGTACTCGCGAACGCCGATTCGGAGAGACGGTATTAGGGATAAAGGTACTGAAGACACCAGGCCTAGTACAAGCGGCTACTGACGTTTGCAGTGCTCGGTTCCAATAGCCGAGAATTTAAGAAAGTGTTCGCTGGCGCGCAAAAACAATTACGGGCAACATTTGGCATGGAGATGGTCGAACTGCCGACGAAAGATAGGAACCTCCTAACGACAGAACAGAAAAGGAAAGGTATGTTTCACGCCGTCCCTAATCAAAGAACTGATCGCGACGACTAACACGCCCTCGGCAGCTGCCAAAACGCAGAGTCAAAAAGAACTAAGCTCGAACGCGTACGTCCTCGTTTCCACGCTCCCCGACGCTTTCACAACGCCGGCCATCATAACCCCATCCAAGGTCGAGTCCGCTGAGGGCGAGGCTTCCTACATCGCTCTCTATACCACGATCATCGCCATTATCACGCTTAGCGGCGGTGAGCTCAGTGATCCGCGCTTGCGGAGACACCTTTCGCGGCTCAACGCCCTCGAGAACATGCCGAGCATGAATCCACACAATGAGGCATCGCCGAACGAGAAGACGGATAACGTCCTCCAACGGATGATACGGCAAGGGTACTTGGTGCGAGTAACTGAGTCAAGGTCGATGGGCGATGACGACGGCACAACCTGGCACGTTGGGCCGCGCGGTAAGGTGGAGGTCGGGAAGGAGGCGATTGCGGCGTTCGTAAGGACCATCTACGGCGGATCCAACGAGGAGCTTGAAAGCAAGTTGCAGGTTAGCCTGAAAACAGGAGGCAGGGCACCGGGCGTGCCCGAGACTGTCGAAGAGGAAGCGGAGGCGCCGGCGCCGGACAGCGATCCCGGGGCGAGTACTCGGCGCAGGGGGAGGAGACGGCGAACTGAGGCCGAAGAGGAAGCGAGCGAGTGATTCACGACGGACTGGGCTGGGAGAGCCGTTGGGATCAGGGTATCATTGTGTATTATTCTCTCTATGGAGTTGGGCTTACAGGTATGTACGGAGGCGTTCTGTTGTCTAGCGTTTGTAGACCCTCCCGATAACATCCGCGGCAGCCGGTGGGGAAAAGGGTCGTCTCATAGAAGCAAGCGCACCAGGGGCATGCCCTGTTGGCGGTCTGCTAGCTGCCCGCGTATTCTCGGCGTCCGCTCGCTGTCCGCCTGTGTTGTTCCTTGTCTCCTCGTAAATGACCTTTCCTCGTGAACGTTGTCGGACTTCACGACTCCTCTTGGCGCGGCGCCACGAACGCTTCTTCGCCTTCGCGAGGCGGCGGGGGCCCGGCTGGCTGGAGCATTTTCTACACACAAAACCACGCCATTAGCGACTGCGATACACTTGACAAGCGGGAAAGATGGTGAACAGAGGTTCCATACCCGAATCATTTGCACGCGCACTTTGGCAACCGGCTCATTCTCTGCAAGCGCAATGTAGGATAACAGTGGCGGATGCCCGGCGATGCTCGAGTATGTGTCGCGGTGAATGTTAGTCTTCCACTCCCAGCTCGTCGTGTCCGGGTGTCCGGTGCCGATGAACTTGGCCTGGAGCCGCTCGAGTTCCTGTTGGTTGCGGAGCTTGTCGGCCTATTGATTCGGGTGGTTAGTATTTGTAAAAATGAGTACCGGGGAGCAATGACATACCATCTTGTTATTATGTTGATGGCGCTTGAAATAGATAGTATGAGATGGGTTGGTGGTCAATGGCGGTTCTCCGTTGTTGCGATGCCTGGAATCAAATGTGAATGACCTCTGTATGCAACGCTAAACTTCATGGTGACATAGCCCCACACGGCCATCTTGGCGCTGCAAGGGGCTGTGGAACTCTTCCCCGTCTCTCACTCATGCACAATCCCCCAGCCTCACATTTCCGTATTTCACCATCAGCCTCGTCAAATACGACTGCTATTTTAATGCTTACGTTGGGATTATATGTGGCCATCATAATCTGGTTGCCATATTTTGTCTAGACCAAGGCAAACCCGTTTGTTTGAGCTATCTAGGCCTATTCGTACAGGAGCTCGAGCCTTCAACAGCATCACTGACCTCATCACGACCTTCACAACAACCACTCACTCATTCGCTCACTCACTCACTCACTCACTCACTCACTCACCTACCCGACCATGCCAGAGCTTCTTCTCCAATCCGCCGTTGCCGCCGACAGATCCAAAGACTTCACGATTCGAGCCGCCCAGATCAAGGCCAACTGCCGTAACCAGCACGGCGATCACGAATCTCTAGTCTCGTGCCCACAATGTTACGAACTCCTCCTTGACGCTCTCCGGGCGCGTTATTTCAGCCCCTCATCAAACACCAACGACGCAGGAGTGCCCGGAGACCAACAGCAAGAATGGTTTACCTCGCGGACCGCCTTCCTTTCAGCACTGAACCTCCTGATCGACTCCGCCAAGGAGTACCAGATTTCTCCGAAAGCTATCGACGACCATGTGCAGGAGGAGCGGAGTCGGTGGTATGCTGAGCGGGTGCGCTCGTCACTACTGAGGTTGATGGTGGAGGACCCATTAGGGCGCGGGGCGGTGTTCGAGAAGCTAGAAGACCTGTCCACTACGACCACAGGTGGTGACCTGGTTGCCTTGGCCAGAGAGGTGGCCGAGATTCTCAGTAAGGGGCCATTGGCGCCTGAGCAAGGGATAGACCGTCATCTACCTAGCAAGGTAGCTGCCGCGAGCGATGTGACGGCAAAGGCAGAGGTTTGGAGGGATGCCTTCTTCAAGAATGAGGATGGCACCGTGCCCGCAGACCACCAGAAGTACGTCGACATGCTGCTGTATCACCGACTGTCTATGGGGCAGGTGGGGATCGGATTCTCGACGAGCGGCAGACGGCCATGGGCGCGCGGGAACAGACGGACAAGCTTAACCAGCGGCTCGATGAACTCCGCCGGGCCAGGGCCGCACACGAGGCGCAAAAGACGAGGAAAGCGCAGCGGCGGGAAAGCCTCGCCCAGCAAAAAGTACCGGATGAGCTGTACGACCTTCCCAGCTGTGCCGTCTGTGGGCAAGAGCCACGAACAGAAGACTACTTCGCCTGCAGCATATGCACCATACTTGCGGGAGCGGGAGCCATATCAAAGCAAACCGTCTTCTGCTCCGAGCGGTGCGAACAGCAAGGCCACGTAAGCCAACCTCCCCATCCCTCACACAAGCCCACCGTCCGCTCTCACTAACAATCACTTCTAGCCCTCACACGCAGAAACACACACCTGCGCCTCCGCCCTAGACTGCATCCAACTCCACGCAGCCAACACCACCATCAACACCACCAACAACCCTACCCCACCACCGCCAACCAAAACACAGAAGAAGAAGAAGACGCAGAAGGCGAAGAAGACAGCCCCATGGCCGACGCCCCCCCGCCTCCAACCGAACTTCGCTTCTGCACCGAATGCCTAACCACCCTCAAGCAACCCACCGCCTGGTGCTCCCTCGCCTGCGCCGACGCCAATTTCCAAACCCACCGGGAAACGGTACACCTGCCAGGGCGGGCGCGGCTGGGGTTGGGGTTGGGAGGGGAAGGGGTCGGGGATGGTGACGACGAGGCGCAGCTAGAGTATTATTCGCCTTCTTCTCCTTCTGCTTCTTCGTTTAAGGGGGGTGAGGAGGGGGAGAAGAGGTACCGGGCGAGGGATATCGCGGCACTTACGACGGGGCTGAGGGAGGCAGCTAGGGAGTGGGAAGGGCGGAATCGAGTTAGGCTGGAGGGACTGGCTTGAGGGTTTTGCGCGTGGAAGAAGGGTGGCGCGGGTGGTGGGTGACGATGTGAGTGGTTGTGATGTAGGATATGTATATATCAGAAAGGGAGTGATGAATATTATTGAGATCTTTGAGAGTGTATTATGCGTGGCCGTTTCTTGCTTCGCTCTCCTGTGTCGTCAAGGCAAGAAGTGGATTCGAGACAACCATTGTACTCAGGTCGAGCCGCAAATCTCCGCATGGCGCTTCGCAGTGATACCATCCAACCGCACCATACTAGCTCACTTCACAGCCTGTCCGCTACAATAACACAGCATCACGAACCAAGAACTCAAAGTGTCGGGACAGAAAACATCATCGTGTTGATTTGATCGAGTAACATAAAGGAACAACACCGCCCAAGTCAACCCGGGGCTAGGACAACCCAGCTACGTACGGCGCTGTTCAGTCTGTACAGTAGTCGCGATTCGCATTCTGCTCTGCCAGCCCGGACACCTCGAGGAAGAGAAGAAAATGAGAACTTGTAGTGGCGGAGCTCGACCGCGCAGTCGGTAAACAGATATCCATCCCCCCTTCTCCAGGGTTTTAGTCCAGAAGACGACATGAAGAAGAAAAAAAGTAAGACGGGTTAAAAAGGGAAAGGGGTATTCCATGTTTGGCCATATCAAAATAAACGTGGTACATGAGAAGGCAATGTGGGCTGCTTCGGAGCTCGCAGCAAGCGCCAAACGCCCTCAGAACAGAACTCCCTTGATGCCATCCATGACCGGCAAAACCGTTGGCCCAACCACCGCGGCTCATCCGAACTAAAAGAGCTCGTTATGAAGTAAATAAAGAAAAGTCGTGAAGACCGAATGGCGATTGTTGTTGGTAAAAAAGAAAAATCGAATTGGGTATTGTCGTCGCGATCTGAAGCCCACAGAAGTAGACACTGAAAACAAGAAGGTCGAGATTGGTATCAACAAAGGGGAGGGTCTGAGGGCGCATGTGGTACACGCCCCATTTCCACTCCCGTAAAGGGTGATATTATTGACGTAGCTGACCTCAGTAATGTTGAGGCAGGCGCAAGGCAGGCGCAAGGCAGGCGAAGGCAGGCGAAGGCCTGATCAGCCCTCGGCATTATTTCACCGATGTCCCTTGGCCCCCTGCTGCTTGAGCCTGCTTGTTCTCCAGCCTTCATACCATTGCTCCCTGCTAAGCTCGCGGAGCTCACCCCGCCACTCGCTAAAGACGGTGTCCTTGAGGCGGACAAAGTCGCAGTGCTCCTCGTTGTACGGGTCGGCGAAGCCCCATGGGAACTGCCGTCCGATAACCTCAGGCTCATAGATGTCCGGGCTCAGTATCGACAAGGGCAAAAAGGGCACCTCGTCTTCCTTGGGGTTTTCCTCTGTGGCCTTTTGTCGACGGACGGAACCGCTTGACAGCCGCTTCGGTTTGGGCGAGTCTTGGCTCTGAATGGGCAACTCTGAACCCTCCTCGCCCGCTTCGGCAGCCTCATCCTCCCCACTGAGTTCCGACACCTGATCCTCGTCCTCTTCGTCGATCCTAGCAGGGTCGGTACTGGAGTCATCGTCGTCGTCGAGACCAAGGGCTTCCAATGGGTCGAGGTTTGCTTTTTTGAGGCTCTCCGCCACCGTCCGCTTGAGCATGCTCATGTGCTTTGTCGTGATGGTGTCCGCCTTGGCAATGACCGGAATGACGGTAGTTTTGCCCTGCAGCGTTCGCAGGACCTGCAAATCAAGATCCTCGTCCAGGCCACCCACGATACGCGTGTGAGGGATATGCTTCCCTCCGTTATGCTGGCCGTTCGCAGATGCAGCCCGGGCTGCCACAATGTTCCGGTCGAGGCGCGAGGGGTCGAGGACGAGGAAAACCGCATGAATGTGGGTATCCTGCACCCCAGGGGACCGGATCACCTTCATCTCCTCGGCAAAGGTTTCCTCGAATTTGCTCTCAAGGAAGCTCGACATCTCGCGAAGCTGTAGGTCCACCACATTCTTTTCCAAGCCTTCGGAATCCCACAAGGTAAGGCCAATACGTTCACTATCGATTTCGGTCTCCAGGTAGTGGGGGATGAAGTTGCCAGAAGGCGGCGCCCGCGGGGGCTCGTCGTGCTCGACAGTGCTCTTCGCCCGCTTCTTTGCGGGGAGAGCAAGCGCCGTCTTGAGAAACTCAAGGAAAGAAGTTTTGCCCGAATTTGACGTACCAACAATGAGGATGCTGGGCAAACAGTGAGCAATGCGCCAAGCGGAGGGTTGCTAGGGGGTTGACTTACTTGAAAGGAGTGGGGTCCTTCCTCCTCCGAACCCTTCTAGGGCTGTTGATGGTACTGATCGCGCTGCTGGCATAGCTGTAGCGGCCGCGGTGTGCCATACTTCCGCTGCCGGCATAAGGATCAAAGCCGCCATTGGGGATGGGGGGAGGGGGGATGCTGATGGCAGAGCGAGGTGGCTCCATCGAGGCCCGTGGAGTGGCAGCCGACATTTGCTGCTCAGCTCTTCCAGAGACGATTGCGAGAGAATCGGGGCGAGCATCGCTGCCGAGGCCTAATTGAGGTGCAGGGGCGCCATTGTAAAGAACCGGCAGGCGCGGTGGGGACTTGGGGACGGCATCGCGCTGGCGCTGAAGCTCCAACTCCCTAGCAGCCTGCTGCCTCTTCAGGTCGCTGCTTTTGCTGCGTCGTAGTAACATTCCGAGGCTAGAGCGACGAGGCGGGGTTGACATTTCTCGATCCAAAAGGACTCAGTATGTGGCTAACAGCCTCGCATATGCGGGCGGGCAGCGAACGAAATGGGGAAGGGCGAATTGGCAGGTTCGGGAAGCGACTGCAACTTTGTGCAGGACAGGAACTAACATGCGATTAGCATTCCAAGTTCGGATGAAGTGGCAGTCGTAATGGAAACCGTGCTTACTTTCGAAGTGAGTGAGAGAAGGTAGGTAAGTGAACACGAAACACAGTTCCGTAGCGAGTTGACCCAGAATGAGAAGGCACCTTCGTGGTGGTATACACTGGCTGGCCCTTTCAACGATTGTGGTAATTCCGGAGAGGAAGGTAGTTCGTCGGCGAACAGCGTCGAGCACAAGCAGCACCTGCTGGTGTAGGTTATGGAGGAACTTCTTCTCTAGAACTATCGCGATGTGTTAGCCAAACACACTCTCGTCACTTCCATTGTCGACATTGTGCGCCTGCAGTCATGAGCTATCTGCAATCGCCGGATCGGCAGTCACGCTCGGTGAATCCCGTTACCGTGCCATGTTGCTACATTTCCCGGGTCACAGCCACGAACACCACCTCAGTGATCGAGCTCGGCAACGGCCCAGCTGTCGAGGTTGCGACCCTGGAATTTGTATATTCCAATGGCAACAAAGCAACAATCACAGTCGGCGTGGAGTAGAGTAGAGAGATTGGACTTGCTCAGGTTTCGCCACCACAAGCTTCAGCTGTCCTGCGTTTGACGAGCTTCAAGAGCTTGTCAACAGTGGGCAGAGGACAGAGTTGGGTCGCACGCGCGGAATTGGTGGAGACTTGCTCACGCGAAAGGGAGTGACAGGCCCGAGTCGACGAGGCCGAGGTAAAAGATCGAATCGAAAGGGTAAAAGGTGCTGCGATGCAGCCTTCCAAAACCTGGTGACAAGCCGGCGATGCGACAGTCGTTCAGGAACGATGTGAGGGGTGTGAAGGGAAGTGCACCTCTTCAGGGGCGCGAAGAGAAAAAAGATGTCCAGTCAATGGGCGAGTGCGACCATGCGACGAGATTGGCTGATGCTTAAAGCCTGGGGGACGGTCCGGGAAGGTACCCTCTCAGAGCGCAATTAACCCAGGAACAAACTAAAACAGACAGGATGGAGCCGGGCTTGCAACGTGCTGCACCCTTCCCTTTGGACCAATTCCCTTCCTCGGGTCTGTGCCAAGCATGGGGGCACATGGAAGTGATGAGATATCTTCACTTTTGATCGGTCCTGAATCCGGTGTGGTGTTGCTGGCTAGTATACACCTAAGACGAGTTCTAGAAGCCCAGCCATGGAAGCCATTCCCTCTGGCAGAGCTAAGACAGGAACAGTCCATGGCTGTCAAGGGTCTTTCTGCATCATGTCTCATCCCGCTAGTGGAGGCTCGGCTAGCTTTGCATGTTTGCTTGCATTTCATTCCGCTGCGTGGTTCTTCGTCTGGACATGTTTCCGGGCAGTTCGCTGATGCGATGGAGGAAGCAGCCCGGTTCACGAAACACGAAACAGATGGCCAGGCGTGCCAGGGCCTGGAAACACACTTTCCAGGGCCAGGTTGTCCCCACATCCCAACCTGGAAGTGGCCCCTTTCCACTGCAGCCGGCGCGCTAAAGCTGACACTGGCTTGCCTCGTAAGACGCGCCAGCCAATCAGTAACCTCAAATCCCGCCTTTCTCTTCTGTCGGCGAGACGCGCCGACCGGGTCTCCAGAAACAACACTCGACTGCAACCCATGAAGGCCGTGGTAGTTGATTCTTGATTTCGTGATGGTGTTTGATGTTTCCCAAATTGAGATACCATGTGTTGCGCGCGTTGTTGAAACCTCTATTATCTTATAAGACATGTTTCCCCATCACCTTGATGACAAGTAAGGTACTTTCTTTTAGTCCGGATCACGCCACTTCACACAGCGAAAGCGAGAGCCCGATATCCGAAGGTCCACAAGCCACGTGCAAGCATCCACCTTGTCTCCTGGTGAGATCAGCCGGAAAGACAGCCAAGTAATATGTACATACAGGTTCATGATAACGTAGACAGTAGAATTGAGCTCAGGGGACTCATTGCGAATCTGGGGCCGTATTTTCTCCATGTTGTTTCCCGGCTGAGTTCTGAGAGTCTGTGGTGACCTTCAAGCTGGAAACGGCATCTTGCATCGAAAAAGTTGAAACATCCAATTTAAGCCCGGGACTGGGGTTGGTGGAGTCGTGGAATTTGAGTTTTGATGCGTTTCAACGGAAATTGCCCCACATACGAACGCCAATCGATGCGTCCTGCATACGCCTAGAGGCAGGTTTGATCACAACAGCAAGAGTGTCAGGATGCAGTTGCTAACTCAGCACTCGGCGCATACCGCTCACCCAGTTGTTTTGCCGGATAGACGTCCGCTCTACTACCGATTACCTCCAAAGAAGACCCAGCCGAAAACCCAAGTGATATCGTGTCCCATCCATTACCCATGCCATAACAAAAACAAATCCAGCGTTCCGCAGGTGCCTATCCCCCCGCCACAAACCCAAACCCAAAAAAGAAAAGAGAAAAGAGGATTCCCACCAAAATATGAACTCCCCGATCCGCCCATCAACGTAGCTCCCGGCTACTAGCCCGACCTGACGACCACAACCTTGGGTACTGCAGACACAGACATCTCAGCCCCGCCCGTCTCTGCGCCCCTTGCGATCTCGCCCTCGCTGGGCAGCTGCTCGTCCTCGTACTTGATCGCGCCCACGGGCGAGTTGAGCAGCCAGCGCAGGAGCAAGTAGGCGTCGGCGGGCGGCTCGCGCGGGGCGCCAATCAGCTCGAACTGACGCGACTGGCAGACGATGATCTCGTTTGTATTGGTGTCCATGTGGGCTTGGGTGATACGGGCGTGGGTTTCTGATTGGAAGGTGAAGACAATGACCTGTAGGGTGCGTGGTGGTATTTTTAGTTGGATAGAGGCGGAGATGGTGGGAGGTCTTACCGGCTTGGTGTGATGGTTGGTGAATTGCTTCGAGCGGGTTTGCGCCCACAAGCAGGCGACGGCGGCCTTGAGCTCGCTCTCGAGCATCTTGCCTTCCGGGGCCACGGTCGGGTTGAGCATTGTGATTCCCAGATGCGGTGTGTCGGCGGCGGTGGGTATTTTGTAGTATCCGGTCAAGTACAACCCCCCGTTATCACCGCAGCCGCCCATCGGCGACCCAAAGCTCATATCTTCCTGGTTAACGTCCTTATAGAGGTTACTTGGCATAGGTATTAGTCGGAAAAGTTGGGGGAGCAGCGGTAAAGAAGCAACATACATGGGGTGCATTTCGCCCTCATACTCCATACCCAAGCCAAGAAAAATATCATCGAACCATTCCAGCCTCATCTCAGCGTAGGTATAACCAGCGTTCCGAATCCACTCATCATCGCGAAGGTGCTCCGGTTTGTCCTTACTCGGGTGCCAATGAGGCCGCCACGTCTCAAGCTCTTCCTCCAGGCCACTGATCTCGCCGTGGCAGGGAGCAAAAAACCGCGACTCAAAATCCAAGGGTGACGGGTTATCGACGTCGAGATCTGCCCCCCTCACAACACCGAGGTCATTGAGCGCAGCGTCGTCCAGCGTGTCGGGCGAGTAGAACTCCAAATGCTGCCATAGGGACTTCAACATACGGTATTGCGTCCGCTCGAGACGTCGGCGGCGGATCTGCTCCATGGTTGCAAGGAAGGGTTGTAGGCAGTGGTCCCACAATAATGATAGCTTCTTATTGAAGCGAAGACTTCAATGATGAGTCTCCGAGATGTACAATGTACGTTGAGGAAGCGGAGACGGAACGCTTCGTTTCATTTACGAGCGTTTTCCCCAATAGTTCT
This sequence comes from Chaetomium olivaceum, assembly GCA_039881045.1. Classification (NCBI taxonomy): domain Eukaryota; kingdom Fungi; phylum Ascomycota; class Sordariomycetes; order Sordariales; family Chaetomiaceae; genus Chaetomium; species Chaetomium olivaceum. Next base: position 533,838 of record JAYWVB010000020.1, read on the forward strand.
CAGGGGATCGATTGGATGCCACAGTTCGAGTGCATAATCGTGTATAATCATGCATCAGTGGCGTTGTGGCTAACACAGCAGCTTCGCTTCACCCTTGCTGTGCCATACGAAGCAGCATGGCACAGTCAGATACTTGTTCTTATTATTATGGAAGGAGGCGGTTTCTTATCCTCATAGCTACCAGGTCTGGCCCCGTCTAAGCAGACACAGAACTTTTATGGGCAAATGACAGGTCCCAAACACCAAACAGCCTATCATCGATGCGGGAACGCGGGCGCCAAAAGGCTCTAGAGGCGATCCAATATCAGGCACATTCCCCGCAAAGCTGAATATTTCCAAGAAACCCTGGAAAGATGCCAGCTGGCTGGCTGGTTGATTGGTCAGAGATGCCGGAAAGATACGAATAAGGTAGGGTAGTAGGTAAGGTATGGAGGTAAGAGGTAGTTAGGCAGTGTGTGCTAGTAAAATGTGAGGAGACAACGGCCGTCTCGAATAAACACCAAGGGTATCCATCTATGCCTCTAAATCTAGTGCTTGCGATTGTTAATGTACAGAAGAGTGTGAGGAGATCGCCTTCTCTTCTCAAATCAACCCTACCCCTCAAAGACATTATGCTGGAGCTCGACGCCAAACTCCTGAGCCACACTCTTCAGCCTCGCCTCGACCTCGTCTTCCAAACCACCGCTCCGGCCAAACAGTTGCTTCAGCCTGAAAAAGTAGAAGGCGATGTCCGACATGAAGAGGACCGCCTTGAACAGGAGATGCTGCCAGACGTTGGCCATTCTCTGCCGTAGAGGCAGGTTCTTGTCCTGGAACAGCGACCGGCTGGCCCACTCGCCCATCATCTTGATCCTGTTGACCGGTGAGCCCATGTAGGCGTTGTTGCCTTGCACGATGCGCATGTTCCTTCCGATGAAGATGAGCTCCTTCGGCCACTTGTCCTCGTCAGCCAACACATCGCGGATACCCTGCTTCATCCGCCTCTGCATCTCGTAGTGCTTCTGGCTTGCCGTCTTGCTGTCGTCCAGCGCACCCAGCATCCCCTTCTGCAGCTGCTGGTCGCCGCCCTCATATGGGCGCAAAAGTGTGGCCGACGCGAAAAGGTCGGCGGCCTTGATGCCCCATTCCTGAGTGATCTCGCCGATCTTCTTGTTGTCGAATGTCATCAAAGCCTTCCAAAAAGGTGCCGTACTCGTGCCGAAACTTGTCACTCATGTAGACATACAGTCCGTGGTCTATCAATACCAGCTCGGGTAGCCCGTTCGGTAACCGCCGGATAAAGATGTTGCCAGGATCTAATCAGATGTGTTAGCGGCGGCGATATCTGAAGGAAGGCGGTCAAAAACCTACGGGGATCGCAGTGGACAACACCCCACTTAAAGATCTGCGCCGAAAACAAGTCGATCATGGTCGTCATGACTTCCTTCGTAGAAACGCCCAGTCCACCCTTCCCACGGCGACCCTTCCAATCCGTGCGCTCTGGCTTCAGATTCTGGCTGTGAGGGTTCTCGCGTAGCTCTCGGCGGATCGCCTCCATATCTGGAGGATCCAACTGGGCACCATGTACCCCCATCGAACCTTTCCCATAGCCCCCCATCCATGGTCGGGTGAGAGAATCTTTATCCCATAGCCTAATGCCTTCAATCCACTCAGTAGTGAGGACTCGCTTGGAGCTCAGCTCGGAGTACACGGGCGGAACATATACCCTCCCTCGTAGACTGGGCTCCTTGCTGACAAGCTCGCGCATGATCTCGGAGTTCTTCGCCTCGTTCTCGAAGTCGGTCTCGAGCATTAACCGCTCCGTAATGAATGGCACCAATGAATACAGCGGCAGGTCAAACCACCATGTATACACCTTCGTGACGACCCTAGAAGCACACCTGTTAGCACAAACTCCGTAGTAACAGGGGCGGCAGCGGCAGCAGCAGCAGCACTCACTTAAACGCCCACAAATCCCACCCGATCTGCTTCGCAATCTCCGGCTTCTGAATCTTGATAGCCACCTCCCTCCCATCCGCCAATCTCGCCCAATGCACCTGCGCGACCGACGCGCTAGCCCGGGCGGTGCGCTCCATGACACCCTTCCCCTCGACGCCCGCAAAGCTGACGCCAAACACCTCCTCCACACTCCGCCCGCCAAAATCATCCCGTATCACCTTCTCCACCGCCCTCCACTCGTCCTGCGGCGCATCATCAAACATGCGCGCAAACATGGCCTGGAACTCCGGCGGCAACACCGCGCTCTGCATCGCAATCGCCTGCCCAATCTTCAGATACAGCCCGCCATTCTCCCGCAGCAGGTCCGACAACCGCTCGGCGCTGCGGCGGTGCAGGTCGGGAATATCACCGGCAAACAGCGGCTGCGGCCGGAAGTTGATCTTGTAGTCGGTCGCGACCAGCAGGCCCATGCCGAACGTGCGCAGCGACCGCGCAATGCCAGAAGCATATATTTGTCGGTCGGCCAGGTAGGCTGTTCCGAGAATGGCGGAGGCGATTAGCAGGCGCCGGCCCCATCGCCGGGTGTGCCGGAAGCTGCGGGCGGCGCGCGGGGCGCCGAGGGAGGCGGGTGAGGGTGGGCGGAGGGGTTCGAAGGGGCCTGAGGAGGGGCCTATGGATCGATGGGGAGGGGTTGTCGAGAGGAGACGGCGGGTGGAGAGGGGGTGGGGTGGTGCGGTAGCGGTGCGCGGGGTGGTTGTCGTGAGTAATGTGCGCCGGGCGCAGCTCCGGCTCGGGATCGCTAGGGGGCGGAACGGCAAAAGCGGTCGGCGGCTTGCGCCGGCCATGCCGAGACGCCACATGTTGGCTGGCGGCGACGAACGGTTGGGTAAGTGCGCAAGTGATGGTTTTGAATAACTCAGTCCATTGTATCAATTATTGGCGAAAGCGAAAAAAAAAAAGCCTGCAAACAAAAGAGTGAGATTTAATAAAACTAACGGAAGGCGGAAGGGTCTCGATCGTTTGAGTCCCGCTGACGATAACAGATCGAGGCCCGCATTTTGCCGCTTCGGCTGGTTCCCACCGCGGATTCTCCGAGGCCGATCGGGGTTTAACGTGACCTCGACCGGGCGAACTCGGTGATAACATCCAACTTCCCCTCATCGGTGGAATCAATGCCGCTATTCTAACAGGAATCTTCCCCCTAAAACCGATCTAGGCCATGTCTCGACAATTCCAAGAACCTACGCAAAGTGAATGCCGAGATGTCAAAGCCAGGGGCGTCAATGGGAAATACTAAGCTTGTTCTTGATTGTCTAATGGTCCAACACTTTTCGCCAGCAAGGCAAGTCGTTCAAGTGAAAGTTGCAACGACTCTATATGGGTGCGGTCTCGCGCTGCCTTCCGGGGCGGAAGAGCAAGGCTTCGCGCCAACACGAGCACGATCCGTGTCGCGAGGCAAGTTGAGACTGGCAATCGCACTCCCACCTTAAACTGGTCCCCCGAACCAGTCGGCATGCTATCATATACTGCGTCGGCACCGTTGATAGAGGCCTCGACGGCTCCTGACCAACATGCAAGTGTCTCGACCAATTGGCCTAATCACATTGCGCCGGGCCCTGTTAGGCAGGACACCGGGGTGATCGGCCGCGATGCTCGCCGTTCATAAGAACCTTGGCGCAGCTATTGTGCGCTCAGAACACGGAGGGATACAGTAATCTCCCTCTGGCTCGGGGAGATACATAACCTGGTGCGTCTCTAACGCCACTGCCCGAATCGTTAGCAAGCTGTTACGCGAAGATCGGCGGATATCCCTCTTTTTGACCGCAGTCCGACCTATCACGACTCTTCGGTCCTCTCGATCAGCTGCTTGGCCCCCATAATGTAGGCACCTCGCCGCCGGTGGCTTCAAGCATTTTAATTCTTCAAGCCCTCTCTCCTGATCCCCGCCTTACATGCCACACCGCATTTCCTTTTGTTGATTTCCTCGTTGCATGTACCGGCAGCTGGTTCATAAGCCCCCACCAAGAACCCTTCGTCGTCTTTCTCTTCGCCCATCATACCCGCATCTAGCATGTTTTTTCAAATTGAAATCGGGCCGGCGCACTGAGGTCACACTAGTCAAGAGTCGATACTAGTCAACAATTGATTGAGCACATCGTTAAACGCTTTGGAGAGATGGGACAGTTTCTGGATTTGATCCCCCCGTCTACCCGACACAACCTGTTATCACTTACAAGTCCTTGATTGTGACAACGGCCACTAAAATTAGCTAACTCAACCACAGACTGAGTACCAAGTGTGGTGGCCTAACTACGTGGCAATTGAGCCCAAGATCCTCGAGGCTGTGAGTAGCAGCGGTACGCGCACCGTCCGATAAGATTCGGCCGGCAAAGGGCGATCTACGTAGATATGTACCCATGTGTGTAAAATTGCGAGGAAACTAGCTTGAGAGCTGAGTGAGGAAGCGTCAGCTTGGTGAGACATGCAGTGTTATGCGTCCCAAACTCCCAGTTTGGAAGGTAGTTTAGTCTATCCAAGAGCGATGGGAAGGTGTTTGCATTTGAGCCTCATTCCTGCAGATATCCCGCAAGCGGCGGGAAACTTAGCGTCCTCTCTGCCGCAACGATGGGCTGAGACCTGAGTATCTCAAAGTGAGACATGCATATTGAGGGATTCGCTGGTGGCCAGCACTGGACTGGATCCCGAACTATTGGTGCCTTGCATAGCTACATGTGTGTACACATGCGCGAACCCTTGCTACTGCCGTTGCATCCTGTCAGTCAGCATCTTGTGATGCATGCCAGATGGATAGGCACCAGGAAGCCGGTGGCGGAGTTTTGAGAGCCCATTTCTGGGCGAGCCCGGCAGCCTGAGGTGACAAAAAGACAAACTGAGAGATATAAAGACGGGCCAAACCACCTTCCCCAGCCCTGTTTAACATAGTCAACCAACAACCGTCAAATCACACATTAAAGGAGCCTTTAGTTCATTCTTCTCGCCAGACCAACTCGCACAATGGTTTCTCTCAAGTCCCTCGCTGCCTTCGTGGCCCTCGGTGTTCTTTCTACCACCGCTGCTCCAGCCAACAGCCTTGCCGAGGCCAAAGCTCTCGCCGACCGCCAGAACACCGTGAACATCTATGCCTGCGAGCACACCGACTGGAAAGGAGCTTGTGAAAGTTTCAAGTCTGTTGCTGGTTCCTGCTGTGAGTCGAAACCTGCTCCCATCTAAGCTGGAGCCCCTAAACAAATAAATATTTACTGACAAGTAGCTAATCATACAGATAATGTCCCCGGCAACTGGGACAACCGCATCAGCTCCATCCAGAACCTGTCCAAGAGCAACTTTAAATGCGTTTGGTGGGAGTAAGTATCATTTCCAGATGTGATATCTAAGGGTTGTAACTGATCATGCGATCCACTCAGGAACTTCGGTTGCAGCGGTTCATCGTACGACAACCAAGAAGATGCCGACCTTGCTGACGGAAACGGAAGATGGAATGACCGGATTAGCTCCTGGCGCTGCTCTTAGCCGCCTCGGATGCCACTACTCGTGGCTGTAGTGTTGCCCATTATCTGCATATATCTTACCTCGCCTGTTCTTTTGTTTGTTTGTTGACTTGTCAACTCGGTAAAACTTTCCTCACAAATCAAATCCGCACAAACTTGACTTCCGTATTGGTCCATGACCTGCCTACTTTTACGCGAAGGTGTAACTTTGAAAACTCACCCGCCATCAGCCTCCCGCGACTATAGAGTGGGAGATAAGAAGGGATCCGGCCGTGCCGGAAACTACCTACCTAAGACGGGGTGTGTTTACTTTGGACACCTCGGCATCCTGTTAGGATGGATTGCGTCGTGTTTTCATATTATAAATCGTTGGTCTTGGCCGTTACGACTTGTGACGATCTACGTTGCAGTGGTTTGGCGCCTAGAGCCTGCTAGGGACTGTGCCACTCGGTCAAGTTTCGTCAATCCTGGCGTTTGAGCAATATTGCATGCCATTGGTTGGCGTTTGGTTGAGCGCGGCTAGCGAGACTCCCTTTTCATGTTCAACCACCACTTCTGTCAAATGATTTTTGGTCTGTTGACCTGTTATTTCCATGTTATTGTAAACAGCCAAAGTCCATCAAAACTTGAGCACACGGATACCTAGTCGAGATCCCTAACACACATCTGGCGACACCCAAACACTCCATCCCATGGACGAACTACAATGAAGCATCAGATACTTCGGAGACTTGCGCAGCTAGCTTCGTACAATGTCCACAAGCGGACCTTCCAGCCGATTTCCGTTGCTCAAGTAGCACAAAATGTAAAATACTCGCCGGGGCCACCACGCTTCTTTGCTGCCCTGAGGGTAGCGAGTGCAGCACCATCCTGCCCATCTCTTGCGATCTGACGCAACAAGATCCCGGAATACACCCAGCGGGAGTGATCCCCCAACGCCTCGGAAGTCATCTACCGGTAATTCATCTGCGTCCCCAAGCGACGCTTTGCGCATTGTCGTCCCCATGGTCGTCTGCGTCGTGTTTGCGGGTCTTTTCGGGGGTGGTCTCTGGGTTTGGAGGAGACGGCGGAGAGATGAGAGGAATAGACGGAATTCCCAGGTTCGCTTTGAGAAGATCAAACTGGACGCTGAAAGCTGCGAGGTTCTGAAGCGGAAGAGCGTCAAACACGAGTTGTCCGCGACGAGTGAACCAGCCGAGCTTCCAGCGTCGCCTGTTGGTCGATAGTTGGAATAATGTATGTACTTATCACGCCCTATTTTGAGGATAGAGTATAAACTGGACCGTGACAGTTCAGGTCATCTCATTACCTACTCAAGAGGTCGATCTGTACACAGTAGAACCCGAACAAGCAGTTGCTCGCCTTCAAGTTTGATTGTTGTCTCACTTGTCTCCGAATTTCAATGAGAATCAATCAATCGTTTTCAGTAATCGTTTTCAGAGGCTGACGCTTCCCGGCCAAAGACAGTTTTCAATTCCCACCCCCATTGCCCTCGTTGTCCTCATCGTGGAAACACCAAGCAAGGGCAGTTTGTTGCAGCACCCTGCCAGCGTCAAACTCCAAGTTTATGCGTCTGACGGTCTGAGTAGGCCTGAGACCACCCCACAGCAGGGGTCCCTAGATTCCGGGCGATCTGTTCTTGAAACCTTGGAAGTTGAGGAACAAGGTTAGTTACCGTATTCTGTACGCATTACATACGGTGTTTCGTTATCTTGGGCTAGTGTCCCACCAACGAAAGAGACCAACTCAGCCGCACAGAATACGTAATTACAATAGATAGTTAACGGGGACACGCAGTTGGCTGAGTTTTAAGATTGGCCTTCGCAGAAGAACCGTTCGGTAAACGGGCTTCCGGGAAGGGACAGGGACCAGAACCTGGTTCAAGCCGGTCTTGTGTAACGTATGGAGGACACAATTACACCCGACGGTACGGGTCGGTCAGTTTCGGCTGTGTCTGTGGTCTTGACTTGATGAGATAATAAGAACGTTGGGGATAAAAGATGACAAAATACCGGGAACTTCTATTTTCGTAGTCCACTTGTCACAACCTTCTCCCACAGTAGGTGTGTGGAAGGTGGGATCGGGGACTGCTTCTCTCATGCATGCGGATGTGTGTTTAGCGTGCGGGACCTCGGCCTTGATTTGGTAATTGGAATGGACTGTACCCACCTACCATGTGTGAATGATGCGGCATCGACGCGCATCACGATCTCTGCTTTGCATGAGTAATGTGGTCGTCTTCGTGTGAGCTCTAAACGACTTGTTGTGATCAAGTGGTTGTCACAGGTCTGAAATGTATGGCGCGTCCTTGAAAGACCCCGCAAAAAACCGCCAAGCCCTTGACAACACCACAGGACGCGTATTCTTTCGAAGGTCCTCGTATTGTACTATAACGGCAGAATAAAACATGATAAAAATGGTATCTGGAGATACGCCTTGTCGAGGCGCATTGAATTATATATATCACAAGTGATGCATCGCCGTGGTTGTTGAGATGCACGCGTTCGAAGCTGTCGTCGATGCAGTCACTAAATGAGAGACGCTATCTGCCCTGTTGATTAGGTGCTGGACCCCCTGTGCTTTATAGGGGTCTTCAGGCCTCAACACCAAGCAATGACTATCACACAAAGAGCTGGAGGTCAGGCGGAATGAACCAATAACGTTATTAACCAACTAGTTACTACAGTATCTAAGCCAGATAAACCACCGCCTACCCACCACCGGTCATGCATCGAATGACCATTTTCGCTCCATATCACCACTTTTGATTGCTTTCGTTACCTTGTCAAGCGAAAATCTAGGGCAGAGCTCCTCGATTCGCTGAATGACACGCAAGTGTTCAGCAGCGCTAGTTTCGCCGCCAAGCTCGTGCAACTTGCGCGCGATGAAGTCGACTATCACCTTTCGGCTGCAAAAGAGAGACTTCTGTGACTTTGGACGCCAAGCAGAGCCCCAAGCAGCTTCAAGCGACTCTATTGAAGGCATGCCAGCTCTTCCGTGCCTCCACAGGCGCCATAAATCCGAGACAGTTTTCACATCGAGTGGAAACTTGAACTGTGGTGCCTGTGGTTTGGCCGACACTGGTAACGCCGGCGGGGATGTAGTTGAGGCCTGGGCCATAGCATCCTGCTCTCCTATACTAGTAGAAGATGCTGGGGGAGCAGTAGCAGTAGCGGCGGCAGGCGACGTTGACAGTGCCTGTACCGCTGCCGGCATCATTACGCGGCCGGCCGCCATCGGCCGGCCGCGCTTCGGCATCTCGATTTGTTGCGAGATAGTACTCCGCCCAGGGCTGATCCTGATGATATAGGAGACTTTGGAGAGCTCCTCTACCTTCTTCGACAACTCCTTGACCTGGTTTGCTAGGTCAACAAACGCTCTCTCAGTCCACAAGTTCGAGGCTGTTTGTTGACTCGACAAACTGCGCAGTTTCTCTGCAACAGCGGGGATAGCTCGGTCAACGGTAGCTACATATGTATCCTCTTCGGCTATGCGGCAGGCGTCCTCTGTCTGCAGCGCAAACGCTGCAAACTCTTGACTGCAAAATACAGGGTCGCTAAAGATAGGGTGTTCGGGGTAGTGCTTCTGAAGGAAGACGGCATCTTGCAAAAACACTACCCGCAGCCACTCCAAAAGCTCGAGGAACGCGCCAGCCGCCTTGTTGGGTTCAACCGCCGAAGAAGCACTATCGTGGGCTTCTTTCCACTGGTCGAGAGCCGGCCAAATGCGCCTGCAAAGGGCCGCCGAAGGCTTGACGGTATCGCGTGGTAGAAAATAGGAGCCAGCCCAGTCAGGGTCAAAATCGGCTGTCGACCTCATAAACTCAAAGGGCAGGGATGTAAGGTAACAGCCTATCATCTGGTCGCCGCTGTTCCACCTACCAGCACGCCGTATCTATATATACCTAGTATAAGCATCTATATATATATATATATGAAGGCGGCAAGGTGACAATAGATAGCTTCAAGACTTACTTGTCCTTCTGGGACCCCGTCCATATCGGCATTTTGCGCTGCTGCAACGCGAGGAGCATGTGAAAGTTTCGAGGTTTTGATGCCGCAAGCTTGATACAACCTCGCTGTCCAGTTGTTTGCGGTCTGCGGAGAAAGCTGCTGTTGCGGCTGCTTAGGGGACCGTGGCAGGACTTTGACATCGTACCAGTCCTCGCTACGCGCGAACGTAGGAAACGCCTCAATGCCCTCGGCTTGCCACCGCCAAAAGAAATAGCACGCCAGGGCGCCAACTAGACAACTGCGGACATCGCGGTGCCGCAATGCAGCGCCGTACTCTATCCTGCCATGCTGATTCGTTTTTCCCTGGTTCATGACAATGACCAGCGCATATGTTGGGAACTCGGCAGATTTCTGACCCTCATTCGGGAGCTCCAGGCGGAAGCAGTCAGGCAGTTCCATCGGCCGCCGGTTGCTCTGCCGGAGGAGCATATGGTTACCGAGAAGGAAGTCAACTTGCGTCCGGAGAAGGCATGAGACGTTGCCAACGGTCTGCCAAGCCGCGGCGTGGTGTTGTGGAATCTGCGCCTTGGAGTAGGAATCCTTAATCGTCCCCTCGAGGCGGTCGGTATATTCGCGGCGTTTACGGGCCCAGACGACAGCAAGAATGCTCTTCTTCAAGGCCTTGAGAGCAATCCCTTGAGGCCTCGGCGCCGGATTGACGTTCCGGCTCTTCTGTTCCTCGTACAATCTCTGGATAGCCGCAATATAGAGGCGTATAGAGTTGTAGGCAAGCTGGAGCTCTGGCTCGGCGAATAGGCCTTCGTCGTCGCCATCCTCCTCCTTCTCCTCAAGCTTCGTCGCCGGTACCGGAGACTCGGCAACAAAGACAGTATCGTCTGCATCAAAGGTTCAGCAATTTCAACGCAGAGAGGAAACAACAGGCCGGCTGAAGGAAGGGGCTACCTTCGGCAAGACGCCGCCTCTTCGACGCGGAAGCCCGCTTACCGGCAGCTCCAGATGCCGCACCGCGCTTCCTTTGCCGTTGAAGCCGGCCCCCCTTTTGGGGGGCACGGCTGACAACCTCCATCTTCATAAAGAGGAGCAGCTTGCCCTCGTCTACCAGATCGCCGGGGAGAGGCTGCCCTGACGGCCACGTCGACTGCCTGGCCGTCCAGTCTTCCGGAATCGGTGGCCAATTGATAGCACACCAGCTCTGGGAGCGGCATCAGTACGTACTGTACTTTTTGGATCTCAGGGCAAACCCTCGTGCCTTCCATTCATCTTGTTTGGGCCTGTAAGCCCTGACAGTATTCTTCGGCGCGGTTCCAGCGAGGTTCAAGAGATAATAGTCCATCGCCTCGCGTACGCGAGGATCCTCGATTGCAGTCGACTCCATGGTAGAAAAACAGTCGGATCAATGATTACTCCACCAGCGGCAAGAGCGGCGGCAGCAGCAGCAGCAGTGTAGCCAGCAAGCGCAGAGGTGGTGAGGAGGAAGTTGTGTGGGTGGTGGCAAAGGGTCGCGATCGCGGCGCGCTGGATTGGATGGATTGGAAGGTCTGGAAGGTCTGACCATACAAAAATATACCACGTGACCTTCAGTTCGACCAGCTTTTTTTGCGGGCCCCACCTCTGTCGTATGGGGTTTATCGCTGCAGATTGGAAGGGGAAACGGGAGCGGCTGACCTTCCAATCCGCGGCAATTTTGGCGGGGTCAACCCGGACCCACCGGTTTTTGGCGGAGCTAAAGACCGGTTTTTGGTACCCCGGACCTGTGATACCAAGTATCATCAAACGAGTAAAACGAGTATGTGGCAGTTCGGTATTGCCTGTAAAATACTGGGAGTACGGTGCAGACAAGAAGGCTTGTTTGATGTTGGAAGTGGGGGGAAGCGCTTGGCGCATGGATGGAATGACGGGTGGATGTTCCGATCGTCTCTTTAGGCTGCTCCGCATCGCTCATCTTGTGAGTTAAGACTCAGCCGTGTAAGTTACTGTGTGTGTCTGTCTCTTACTGGTCAACTCCTATGTATCATGTGCTCATCGAAGACGACATTTTGGATACTTTTGTGAATTGCAAAAGCCAATTCTGATACTTCAATACAGAAATGATGCAACGCAAAACAGTGTTGTCGTGAGCAGGGTGTGGCTGAGCTTTGCGGGGCAGTTTCTTAATCTTGGACTCCATTTCAGGGCCATCCGAGACGATTCAATGATTGGGCCGGTGGGGTCCCATGCGAAGCATTTCGAGCCAAGAGCTGCAACGGACGCATGGGGGCCCAGGCCCGCCTCGCTCGTTCCCCACAGTTCCCTGTTTCCGTGTAATCAGTACCCCTAACCAGCATTTCCCACCCTCGATTCCACCCTGCCATTGCGCAAGCGCTCTGGTCTTCAATCACCTCACCACCAGTGCGCCGCATCGCATGTGCAGAGCGTCACTCCCCGCTATCACTCTTTTTTTCAGGGGAACGCCGATTGACCGAACGAGCATCGACAATGGTTTAACTCGGACCGGCGCTGCATCTCTAGGCCGCCGCCCACACCGAACTTAAAATCCATTAGGTTCATCGATCGCGACACGCCGAGCCAAGCACACACCACCACCCTCGCTCCTTTCCACATGTTTCCCACAAGTCATACTCGTCCAACTCCCATTCTACGCCCCGTCCTTATGGTGCTTCGATAAGACGACAGCATCATTTGTTTCCGGTTCTGGACGACCGGACACTTCTCAATCAGCCGCGTCTCGAGGACGCCGGCCCTTTACTCGACAAACTTCTTCGACTCCGCTCCACGGCCACACATTGTGAGCTCTGGTCACCATGTTGCGCCCCGCGACACCGCTGTCGGTGCTGTTATTTGCGGCCTTCGTTCTCCTTTTACTCTCGGTCCTATCGACCCCCATTATCAGTGCCATCCCCCTGGGTAGCTGGGAAGGAATCGACTTTGGTGTCTTTGGGTTTTGCACCCCGAATGGCTGTACCCCAATTGAGATCGGCTACGATGTCCGTGAGTGTAGACCCCATCGATGTTTGTGTTTGGCAACACACAAGACTGATCTGCATATACAGGACCTTTACATGCCAACGACTTTTCCCTCAACGCCGCAACGCGTTCCACTCTTTCCAGTCTTCTCATTGTCCACCCAGTCGCGGGCCTCTTAACTCTCATCATGTTCGTTCTCGCCGTGGTCGCCCACTTCCACAGCCCTTCCCACTCCCCTAGGTACCTGCTCGTGCTGTTTATTGTGGGCATCCTCAACTTCCTGGTCTGCCTCTTGAGCTTCCTCGTCGATGTCCTGCTTTTTGTGCCCCACATCGCCTGGGGTTCGTACGTCGTCCTTGCCGCCCCATCCTAGTCGCCCTGAGCGGCTTGGTCTCGTGCGCCATGCGGAGGACTGTCGTCGGCAGGAAGGCAAAGCAAAAGCGTATTGCCGAGAATGCAGAGATGAGCGGCGAGAATTACTACAATCGCCAAGCCCAAGTGACGACTGCTCCTGTCCCCAGCTCGTCCGTCCTCAGCCCAACAGTTCCTCTCGTCAGCGGCGCCAATGGCAGGGGCGATGCCCTGCCAGAATTCGCCTCGTATGAAAAGAGGGATGATCAGAGCAGCGACGAGAGAATCCCCCTCACTGCCGCTAGGAGCCGGTCGAGTAGGTCGCCGGGCACCTTCAACACCGACCAGACTACATATGTAAACGACACGGCCAACCAAGCCGAGATGGCCACCTTACGTTCCATGTCAACCACGCCTGGCGCCCGCGATCAGTACGGAAACCCCCTTCCGGCACAAGACGGATATCCCATGAGGTCGGGCTCCGTTGAGCGCATGGGTTCGCCGCCGCGCGGCCCTGTGCCCCCAGGCGCTTACCGAGGGCGCGGTGGATACCCGGGCCCTGGCAGAGGCGGCTACAACGGTTACGGCCCTCCTCCAGGAGGCCGCGGCGGCTATGGTCCTCCAGGGCGTGGGGGTTACGGACCTCCCGGTGGCAGAGGAGGCTATGGCCCGCCTCCCCGTGGCTATGGCGGCCCAATGCGCGGCGGACGCACACCACCCCCACCTAGCTATCAGGGCCAGTATGACAGGAGAGGTTCTCCCGCTGGTACCAACCAGTATGGCTCCAGAATGGCGTCTCCCGGCCCGCCATCCGCGCCTGGCTATGCGAATCAACCAGTATCCAACGTCTCATCCAGTGGATACGAAGCATACAACCCTAGCAGGGACGAACTTCCCCGCGCTGAGTCCCCTCCTCCCTTGCCGGGCATCGATGACGGAATCCGGCCAGGCCAAGCAATAGAGATGGATGCGGCGGGTCGTAGCCCAGCGAATGCACCCCAAGGGTTTGGGCAGTTCAACATTCGGGATAGCGATTCTGATGTTGCCGGGATGCTGGCGTTGCAGCAAGCGAGGACCTCGGGCGCGGATCGTCATATGAGTGATACCAGCAGATACAGCCAAGAAGAGTAAGGCGACCCCCGATCTACGCAACCTCTTGTGTTCACTATCAACTAACTTTCAACCCGTAGAAACGCCGCCTACGTACCGCCGAGGCAAGCGTGGAACCAAGAAGGCAGGCATTCGCCTCGCGTAGCTTCGCCGCTGAACACACGCCGCCCCGCAGAACTTCCATCGCAAGGAAGCCCCCCGCCCCCGCCGCCGGCAGCGCCCGCTGGTGAGTACTACGAAGACGTGGACCCGCGCTTCGCCGAGCCTCCTCCGGCCCCGAAACCAATACCTACCCCTATCCAAACGACTAACTCCTACGAGGATATTCCCCAAGGCTCCCGCAGCCCGGCGGAATCTGAACGCTCCAACTTCACCTCCATCTCCCAGCGGGGCGTCAACCCCCGCTGGAACCCGCCCATGCCACCGCCCCTGGCACCAGGGAGCTACGGCGTCGGCGTCGGCGGTGGGGGAGGCAACCTGATGGTCCCCCGACGTCCCGTCAACCGCACCGACATCCTCCTCAACTCCAACCCGGACTTCGAGCTCCCCAGCCGCGGCGCCGGGCCCTCCAGGTCCTAGGTGGTCATGGTACCCGACTGCGCCTACCCGGCGAGTGCGTTTCCAAGCCGCTAGGCTAGGTCGGGTGAAAGTTGGGTTGACCGACCGAAAAAAAAAGAAAAAAGAAAGGAAAACGAAAAGTAATATCTCTGTTTCACGGCGCTAACGGCATCATGGCATGGCATGACTGCGCTCACACTGATCTGTGTCTCTCTGGCGAAGGGCTTTTGATATCGTCCTGCTTTCTTTCTACTTCTTCGCCACGTATATAGATACCACTTTTTTGTGATACACTACACTTCGATTCAAATTTAAGGCTCTTGTAATTTATGGCTCGATCTACTTTGCATTCCTCTGTGAAGGCAACTCCAGCGAGCGTCAAGGACAATTCCCCATAAACTCGAACGTTCATGTGCTGAAAACCCCGACGGAATCAAGCCACAACATCGATATACACATGTAACGAGCGTCAAGAATATAAAAAGGGTGAGGTAATTAAGCTACGCGTTCCTCCTGTACAAAATCTTCGTGGGATTAAGTCGATTTTGCGTTGTTCAGCCAAAAACCGTCCAAGCAGTGGCGCTGCATCTCCAAAGCAATTGTCCTGCTCGCCACCAATATCAGTCCAAAGCATAAATATCCGCCGATGCTGGCTCGCACCGATATCTCCTCTGTCTTCTTCCAGATATCAAATAAACAGCACCCCTTCGTAACAAATGCCCATGGCTTGCTCACTTCTGCGATATGTTAAGCCTAGCCGAATGCTTCTTTAGATATCGAGATGGGCGGTTGGGTGCGTCAACGTAAGAGTGGTTGGTCACTCTCAATACCCCCGCCTCACCTTTTTGGGAATCTTCTTCCTCTTCAAGTAGTCCTCTTTCGGCTTGCTGAAGAAGCTCGTGTTGCCCTCGTCTGTGGTGTCCACCCAGCTGTCATCTGCTTTGGTGAAACCGCTGGGCCATCCGTTCTGGCCCGAAGCCCCAGACTCGCTCTTTTCCTTGTAGGATAGCAAAGTGGCAAACGCCATATTGACCAGGGGCTTTGCGACATCGGCCTTGTCCATTCTGTCGACTTCGTCAACACCCAAAGTCGGCGGTTGGACTTTGCCATCGGCGCCCAGTCTCGCGATGTGGCTCCCGCGGAGCCGCTCGCGCTCCTCGCCAATGACGCCAACTTTGTTCTCCAAACAGCGATAGTTGTGGTCGCGTACGATTTGCTCCATGTTTCTGACCAGCCCCTCTGTACCGGCATAGAAGTTCCGGTTGATCTTGGTCATGCGCTCTGGGAAGCTCTCCTGCGCGAACCTGTCTTCAGGCACTGGGTACTTTGTAGTCCAATCATCGCCCACGGGCCTGTGTCGTCCATCGTAGCTCGATGGAAACCCAGCTGGAAAGTAATGCTTGATTCTCTCGGGAGGGAGCGTGTCGTGAACCTTCCGTCTGGCCCCGTCTAGTGTCTCGGTAGATGTGTCAAAAGGACCTGGTGTTGAAATACTCCCAAAACCGGTAATATCAAGAGGGTTCCGAGAGACGGGGCCGTGCTGATTCTCGTCAAAGGACGATTGAGTTCCTCGAGCTGAGCTATGGGTTCCATCATCGTCATCAAAAGCGGCCAGGATGTTTGCCTCGGGGTTGTATTGGAAACCAATTGGTGATCTGGATTGGTACAAGGTTGGTGACACCTGGTCCTCGGCGCGAAGGGACCTGGTCGCGGCGTCCAATGTCGTCGGCTTGAACGCTCGCTGGCCAGGCGGGCCTGCCTTCAACGGCTGAGGCGGGCCTATAGCCGGTCTCGCGCCATACGTGTTGAACAGGCGGTCCTTGAACAGATCCGGGGTCGTAGATGGGAGGGATGAAGGAGTCCCCGGACGGCTGAGACCGACATTAGCAGCGCGTGCTCTTGCTAGCGTGTTCTGGGCAGCCTTCTGCATAGGGTTTGGGTACGACGCCAGGTTGGTAAGCCCTTTGACAGTGATACGCGACGTCAATGTGTCCTCGGCAGCAACGCTGTCATTGCTTTCGAATTCGGCGGGGGACGGGAGGTTCCCAGACCGAACACTCGGCATCGACATGTCGAATTCGGTAAACGTGCTGTTCTCGCCCTCTGGGGCCGGGATGGCTGCTCGATCGTAGTTCTGCTGCAAGGGCGAGTACTGCCGCAGTATGGATGCCGTGGAAGGGGGCGAAGGAGGAGCCTGATCCTCGATTGGTAATGCCGACAACAACGCGTCGGGAAAGTTCATGAAAGTACCACCAGAGGGAGATCGAACAGGCTGCGGATACCGGCGCGTTCTCGGGCGGCGAGTCGGCGGCTGGAGTGGTGTTGTGCCTTTCGGGTTGTAAACCGACCCAACAGTCGTATAGGTGGGCGGCTTTTTGGGACCTATTCCTGTCGACAAGCCTGTCGCTAAGTCAGATGAAAGGGACGCAGAATCCATTTAGAGAAATAGCTTAGGTGCCTATGCATCCCTCATAAGATAAGGCTGAGGAAGGAAACGAAGGAACGGAGTGCAGTTATGGGAAAGGAGAAGGGGGGATGGCCTGCGCGAGTAGCGACGCCTGAGCCTGCAACCGTTTCTTGGAGGTAAAGATCGAGTGTTTGATGTCGACTATGTGTGGCTGTTTGTGACGGGAGGAACGCGAGTGCCAGCATAGTAAGAGGACGATGGTGGAAGAGCGACAAGAAAGGGCAAGCAGGAGATTCGGGGAGCATGCTTACCGTTTGAGTCGGAATCTAGATCTTCGTTACTGCAGCCATAAGGCTGCAGCGCTCGCGGATTGTCGCGAAACATGGCCTGAACTGGAGGGGGGAACGAATTGAGCCGCCCCTTCTTGCCAATGCCTTCGCAAACTCAAGAAAACCAGCGAAGTTAGAAGGCACAATCTGAAAAACAAGCACAATAAAGACGTAACATACCCAAGCCGGTATACGGAGTCAAGTGTTAGGGCGAACAGAAGTTGCCCTTTTACTCTTAGCATGAGGCCGGAGATGACTTGGAGGGAATCCTGAAGGTTTCAATTCCACGCGACTCCCTCGGTAGATTATCCAGAGGGGAGTTGGTAGGAACAGCGGGCAGGTTTGCGAGAGTTGCGATGCCAGAGAGCTCTTTCCCCTTTTTGTACGTGGCTCTTTCCTAAGACTGACTTCGGATCATAAACGAATCTCGTCAACGATAAGAGTTTGCTGGCATTGGGAATTCACAAAGAGAAGTGCATCCACAACGCGCCTATCAAGTATAAAAAAGAAGGGAGGAAAGAGCCTTCAAGGGCTTTGCCACGATCTTTAAGTTTTGCGGCAACCTACAGATGGATACAGGTGAGGCAAGAATATCCGAGCCCATCCCCAACGCCCTGGCCCTGTTGTTAAAATGCGGCCTTAATCTTTGCTGGGTGCCCAATATTCTCTTTGAGACGGAAGATGTGAAGAGGCAGGCAGCTTGTTGTTTCCAAAACTCAATCAATGCTTGCCAAACAACCGTAACAAACCTTAAAGCGTACCCATCAAACCAGAGCATGGTAACTCGATGCACAAACATTTCCCTTCATATCATAAAAAACAGTGTTTGATTGAGAAACGCTCGAGCTCACTTGCTTGAAAGTTGGACGTAAGATGTAAGTCAGGGAAAGTTAGGTTGCCGCGTCAAAAGCCTGCTTTGGCATATTGAAGCTGACCGAAGAACCCTCAACCCAGATGACGGGATGCAGTGGAAAGGGTCACATTGTCACAGCATGTGTAGTTCGCCTACCACGAATATCGGTCTCGCGAACATGAATTCTGTCCTCCTTGAAGACACATAAGAGGTAGAGTCCGATGCTAGTTTGCGGGACCGGCGTCGTTGGTATTGTAGAACACCCAGTTAAGGGGCATTTGTGGCTTATTGTCCAGCACAGCATAGTTATATTGTTCTACTTGAGTAACGGCAGGTTAGTCATCGATACTCTCCCGAGCCCCTTGGGGCCTTCAGGGGTACAGTGTCGTGATGTTTGTGCTTGGCCTGTTGTCGAGGCAACATAGAATGGCTGGGCTGCCCCATTGGCTCTGTGAGCGGAAAACTTGAACAGGCTGTTTCGCCCCGGGGGAAATATCAAGATCGTCGGGCAGTAAGGGAGGTTTGTGTGCTGTCAGCGGAACTGGTCTGACAAACTTCATGTCCATGATCAGCTCGTGCCAAGACTGTCGTCGATAGGGGGCAAGGTAGCACAATGCATGACGAGTGAGACAGAGGTGTGCTTGATGGACGATTGGATTGCTCCTCAACGGTGGCTTGGTGGCACAAGCCTTCACAGTTCATCATATCCCCGAATGGCCGGCGGGAGACGTCCCGATTCGCCTGGGACTTATGGAACTTCTGAACAGCATCGGACGACAGAGGAGAAGGCCACGTGCTCGTCTGCATGTCGCTTGCCCCCTCGTCAAATACCATAAGATCTGGTGCCGCTGGCGTCTGCATGCTTGAGGCGCAGCACGACACTGGCATGCGTCAAGGGCCATTCCATCTGTTGAGCATCTCTGGCTCGTTGAGATTGACCTATTGTTGTCAAGAATCCCGCCTCAAACACAGCCTGGAAACCCCCTCTTCCATCGCCGTAATCACTTGGCTCTGCATTCTCAGTGAACGGAACCTGCCGTCAGCATTGCGGGGAAAGTTGCTTGTATTGGCGGCCTCCCTTGCCTGTGGCTGTTGGGAGGGTTTGAAAGCTCTTCGCCCGTGTCTTGGGGTTCGGAGAGGCTCGAGCCGGGGCATCGCTAGTTAGCTGACCCGGCTCGCGAGCTCATCTCACTCTTCTCTTCTGTAGATACTGGGTGTGCGTCCACGAGCGAGCCTGTGCAGCGGGCACGGAGAGCAAGCCGCCGGTCCGAGGTTCGAACGCAAACGGAAGTTCCATCATTCCATACCGCAGCGTTTTAGAGACTGCATGCTCGCTAGGGAGAAACATGCCTGAGTTGTCTCGGAGGGTTCCCACATCAGCCCCCGAGTCCGTTATGTATGAACATTTCGTTCCATACCGAGCTAGCGAAACTGTGCATCGAATGTCTCACTGTATCGAGTTCCCCGGTCTCCAGCGCGATCCAAAGTGACATGGAGATCGGAATGGTTGCTTCGTGTGGAGATCAATAACAGGGTGGACCCGGGCCCTTCCAGAACTGGCTTGATGCTGCGCGCACAGGGCGAGGCTGCTGTTGTTGTGGGGCTCCCCGCCCCAAACCTCTCCCCTGGAAAGCCTGGGCAGCCTAAAGCTTCACCGGTCCCCGTGCTGACTGACTGCCTCCGCCCAGACCCAGAAGACACAAGAATTCCGCTCGTCTCGTCTGAATCAGGCCTCACCTCAAGATCCCGTACCTCCACCTCCTGCTCGTTCAGCAGAAAGCAGAAAGAGAAGCAACTCTACGCAGTACCATGGACTACTCTCACACTGCATTTTTCCCGGGCGCTCCGCCTTACCAGTTCATGGGAGCAGCAACTCAGGTTCCTCTGACGCCCTCGCATTCCAACTCGGTAGCCTCGGAAGAGTACAACAACACATCGTCTCCGGTAGGTTACGTCTCCTGGCCTCCGCAGCAAGAACCGTAGCTGGATGGAGAGGGAAGTACGGTTTTGGTCAAGACAGGGAGGCTTCCTTTTGGCTTTTATACTCGCCAGCAGTCGATTGGGGCCATTGCTTTCATTCCCTTACTGGGCTGCGAGACTCCGCATTTTGATCGCTGCGAGTGGCAGTAGCGCGCATCCGATTGCGGGACGAGAGGCTTACACAATCATTACTCAGGAAATCTTTGACCAGTATCCGAACGGGATACCTCCCGAACAGTTCCAGAACTTCGATGGCTATGTGCAGTTCAATCATGGCCAGGCTTTCCCGGGCCCGCCCACGCCGCCGGGGCAGCTTCCGGTGCATGCCTCAGTACCCCCGGTGAACGGCGCTGTTCACCAAGCCGGTCCCACATCCGAGATCCTCTCCGTCTCGAAACTTGAGGCCGAGGAGAATCGCAGACAGGCGTCGAACTCGGAAGACGACGATTTGACCCCTGCTCAATCGAGGCGCAAGGCCCAGAACCGTGCAGCGTATGTGGCGGATCCCACTTACCCCCCGTCTCGCACTTCCCCTTGATCCCACGTCTAGTCGTGCATGTGCTCGTCTAGTTCTGCACTTCGGGCTCGCTAATGGTTATTGCAGTCAACGTGCATTCCGGGAGCGCAAGGAACGCCATGTCAAGGACCTCGAGAGCCGCCTCAATGAGCTGGAGCACGCACAGACCGAAGCCATGTCCGAGAATGAGCGGCTGAAGCGCGATCTTCAGAAGATGGAGACGGAGAACGAGATCCTGCGGGCGACGTCGATGGTGGCCCCTGGCGCGGGATCCCCGGCCGACGCCGCGCCGACAACGACGGGGCCGATGACGTACAACCCCACCGACTTTTACAGCAACGTCCTGCAGGGCCACGCCAACAAGTCGCCCAGCCACAGGGTAGTCACGAGCGAGAAAGGAGAGCGCCTCCTCGCCGCCGGGGCGACGTGGGAGGTCATCATCAACCACGAGCTCTTCAAGCGTGGGCTCGTCGATGTCAGCGCCGTCAGCGAGCGGCTGAAGCCCCAGGCCAAGTGTGACGGACAGGGCCCGGTGTTCGAAGAGAGCGCTATTATCGAGGCCATCGAGCTTAGTGTCGAAGAGAACAGCGACGAGCTGATATAAACGGCATATGAGCTTTGCACCAGAGTTTTACTGGGCGTTGGCCTCGTCCGCAAAGGCGAATCGTGAAAGCGATCTTCGCAGACGATACTCCCGACGATGCGACGATGACCACGACGACACGACTATGATGATGGGTTACCGCTTTACCACTCCGCAGTAACCACCCCCGTCCAGACACTCATGGTGCCATCAAGCGCCCCACTCGCTTGAGCAGGTATATTTTGGCTTTTCCTTCGGTATTTATGCATTGGGCGTTTTGGATGAGGCTTTCAATAGTGGATGCATGGGTATGGCTTGTGATGGGTTCCTCTCTCGGGTCTCGGGTATTCAACGAGCGAGCACCAAAATTGAACGCTTCGTACCCTTCCACTTGTGTATTGTGTGGGAGAGGGACGGGGTGAAGTAGAATCCTCTACGTCTTTGGGGAGGATTCTTGGACTTCAACTCCAGGACGTGGTTTAGTTACAGGGTGGGGTATTATAGTTCACAATCGACATCTTCAACCAAGCACACGCACAGTATGCCGTGGAAGCGTTGTCCGTGATTCCCATCCCATCATTAGCTATATAGTGACAAGCTGTCAGTTTGCCGACGTCTATGAGATAGGTAAGGAGAGCAAGTTGAACCCCAAACGCCGTCCGTCGGGACACCTTGCTGAAGAAGACCCTTTCCCGCTCTATACCGTCGCGCCTGCCATGCCCATTCCAAAACTGCCGTGCACACCGTCCAACGCCCGAGCTGTCTTTCACGCCCCGGTCCTCCCTATTCGGTTTCCCACCTTTCTTGTGCGTGCCATTACAGCTAGCCTCGCAGCCAGCTCCTTATCGTCGTCTTCGTCATGATACAAAAAATAGTTCTGCTTCTCGTCCTCGAAACCGCCAAGTAGTTGTGGTGCCATAGGTGTCTGCGAGCGGCCCGCCCTCACTGCTTCTTCTTATCCGCGGTCCCGTCCTGGCCCTCCACCCACGGGTGCTTGATGGTCAGGCACCAGATATCCAAGTAGTCACATATCGTAACAATGACGTCAACCACGAAGCTGCCGTACACACCGATAGCCATGCCCAGCATGCAGAACATGAAAGCGACCTGGTACACGCCGTCGCCGAGGGCCGAGGGCCAGCCGAGCCCGGGGACGGGGCTGTGGCGCAGCAGGATAGGGCCGAGCGAGTCGATGACGCCGAAGGAGAGCGGGATGACCATGACGTTCCAGTAGGGGAAGGGGAGCTTGACCAGGTGGGCCGTGATCATCTGCCCCACCGAGTAGGCGTTGACCATGCCGGCGAAGACGGCAAAGGGGATGAGGTGGCCGTGCAGGATGGTCGGCTGCAGGTACAGGTAGGCGACAATGAAGCCCCACGCCGCGAAGAAGGGTCCCAGCCCGACGAGCGCGTACCGCGACCGGTCGCCCCGCGCCCGCCGCGCCCGGATCACGTTGCGTGCTGACTCGACCGTGTTGTAGACGAGCACCACAGTGCCCTGCACCATGTACCACTCAGTGAACGAGAGGTTGTAGACACAGTCGGGGATAGTGACGGACGATCCTAGCGCCAGCGGCGTCTGTGGCACGCCGACGGTCGCGAGCATGCCCTGGTTCCAGAAGGAGGCGCCGCCGAAGAAGCCGGTCAGGAGGTAGACGACCACGACGGTGAGGATTCCCTCGACGGGTCCGTTGACGATGCCCAGCGTGAGCGTCTTGGTGTGGTACTCGTCCCAGGTCTGCACGTAGAAGGTCAACAGGCTGGCGAAGAGCGTCGCCACCGTCTTCCAGCTCTGGCCCATGTTGGTCGCGCCCGCGAAGAGGAGCACTTCGAGGCAGGTGTTGAGCGCGTCGACGCCATGGTCGAAGAGCTCGCCGAGCGGGCCGGATTGGTGGGTTCGCCGACTAGAGAGAGACAAGAGCACTACCGGTCAGCAAAGGGTTTATCTTTCCAACGGCAGAGCGCCGTGGTGCGCGCGAGAAGAGCAACCTACGCTTGTGTCCCGTCCACCGCGTCAAAGGTCTGATAGAGGAACAATCCAGCCGCCCAGCTGTAGTAGACCCATGTCGGACAGTCCTGGTCCAAGGTCGGGTTGTACCACAGTAGCGTCAGGAAGTTGGCGACGACAAACATGAACCCCGTGAGCGTGATGAGGTTTGGCGCCATGCTCATGGGGAAGCACTTGATGACGACATTGGTGTAGAACGGCTTCAGCACGTAGCGCGACAGCAGCGAGTGGTCGACGGCCGAGTACTTGTATTGCCGCAGATTGGGCAGGTATTCCTGCCGTACGTAGACCATCGTCGCGGGGTTCTACTGGCGCTATCTCGAGGTGTCCGTTTGCAGCCACTCAATGAAGCGGGACGGTGGGAGCGGGCCGGAGGAAGGGCTTGCGGGTGGTCGTTGGCGGCGACGTTCTGTACCCCGGGGTTCGTCTCGCCGATGTTGACAGAGGGCTTGGGGGGCCGAGTTGGCGGATGAGACGGAAGAAAAATAGCGGAGGAGGGGGAGGAAAGGTGTGGAAGAATCAAAGTGGATCGTCGAGGTGCCGATCGGAAGCTTGACTTTTTTTCTCTAAGGCGAGCTCTGGCTGGGGCCTCTTTGTTCTCGGCATGTCACGCAGCGGCGCGTGCCTTGGTTGCTCGATCTCGCGCGACTGGAAAAACCCGGACCATTAAAAACGGAATAATCATTGCCAATTTCCCCTACCCGCCATCACGACGAGTCGAGCAGTTTGACCGCCGGTTTTCGTCCGAACCCATTCAAAACTTTCACGACTTGGAAGTCTTGTGTCCCCTTGCCGTTCGTTGTTTGATCCCAGCTACCAAGGAGTCCCACAGCATCGTCACCCTCCCCACTTTTACATTGACCGCTCACTCTTGCTTGGCACGACGGCACTGGGCGGGAACCCGAATATCAACCAACCTTTCATCAAGCTTTCTCTATTATTCCGATTCCGATTTGCAGGTCTTCTCTTTTTTATGGCGCAATGATACGGCGATGATGAACCGTAATGCTAACCCTCCTCCGTTTATACCGGAGGTTTGTCCCTTGTGGACAGCCAAGGTGCCGCCATTGACGGAAAAGGTCGCTATAGACCCTGAGGAGGCGGATAGGTACTTCGACTGCCCGTTCCACCATCGCAACATCTATACAGCGACCGGCGCACTTTATACGGTCTGATGGCAGGCTTGCAGTTCCACTTACAAGACGGCAGTCAAGACTCTCACGGATTAATCGGACTGGTTCAGCGTCGAACCCGACCTTGTCCTAGCCAGCACCGACCTATCTGCGTTTTCGGGAGAGTCCCGTGCTGCGTTCCGCCGAACCGATTCCTCCATGCTTCTTAGAGGTATGGGCTGTGCCTCCTCCGCTGGAGGATGATGGAAATTCCAATAAGCCGGGGCTGAGGAAATATAAGGTGAACCATACAACTCCTCCTCCTCTTCATGGGTCCTGTGCCTTCGGCTGCTAGGACCACCTGTCGCTGCAACCCGGCGGGCGCGCTCTCCCTCCGTTAAGCGGCAGCTCTTCCACATTACCTCGATGAAGCGGATGAAGAAGATGAATTTGATTAGCTTCCACAAGAGACTGCAGCACCCGTCTTGCCGCTCGTGGCTAGGGTCGCGAAGAGCTCGATCTGTATGTACAAAGTCAGCATAGATGCTTGGTTAACACACAAGGAGCGGGCAGCCGGTAGATGTATGTGGCTAGGCTAGTCAAGGGGAAGCAGTCTTGGTACCTGTGTAGTAGATCAACCCGAACAACAACATAGCGACAACGTATATGACTATGAGCGTGGCTACGACTACGACCAGTGAGGGACTGGGAGCGGGCTCGTTGGTTGGGGTTGAGTCAGCGGCACTCTCATTCCCGTCCCTGTCGTGTACTCCGCCCCCTTCTGGGGTGCGGACTTGATAGGGGTGACAGCCGCCCATAAGCACAGTCGATTCTTGAGTGGGCTTGAGCAATAAAGTCCGTATGCGCGATAACCCGGCCCTTCGCAAATTGCAATCAACTTGGAAACAACTATATAGTCTCACGTAATAACACCACCTCAGGCACACCCGGTGCCAGTGTGGTTACTAGTAGTTAAAAACACGTAGCTCGCTGAATTGCCCGCCATCTAGTCGTTCAAGCCAGGGCTTATTCTGTGTAGAACTCATGATAGGGGTATTGTTGAGAGACACAGACAAGGAGAAAAGGGAAGCAGGTGAGGAAGATGAAACGTCTGACCGGGCGCAGCTCTCTTCAACATAATCTCAAGCTGTCTCCGAATGTTTAGACCAGGCACCGGTGAGCTAGTGGCGTCAGGGAGGCTGCGTGTTCATGGGCAGGCTGGTGATTCCGGCAATAAGTGGCTTGGGTAACATATAACCAACAACTAATTCTGATACCACAGCAGCATAGTTCCACCATATTTGCTGGCATCCTGTTGGGCTTTGCTACGTGTTGGTTTTGGAACCCGGTTGCACACACACGCCTTACATCTACAACTACACCTTCGACTCCGCGGCCGTTGGTTGATGACGAAACTTGATACCTCGATTTTCTCCCAGACCGGGGACATTCCCATACTGCTTTAAAACAAACAAACAAACCCGGTGCCCGTTACAGCGTCCATACGACCAAAGAGCCGGTAAAATGTTGAAACACTACTTAGTCCCATCTTCCCCATGTTCCGTACCCTTAAAGCTTAGAAGCCGGCTTGGGACTCTCCTGCGAGGTGATCTCGTTGTACAACAATCTATCACACGGCATTAGTCTCAATCTTCCACGCCATGGAGACAATCAGTGGCCACTCACGAAGTCAAGAAATCTGCATAATCTTCGCCTGTGACCTGGCCCGCAAAGTACTGCGCGGCGAGCTGGTACTTATTCCCCTTGGGGGCCTTGGTGGCAAGCTCCTGGGTCTGCTCCTTCAGCAGCTTGAGGGCGTAGCCCTTGTCGACGCGCTTGCCCTCGGCCGTGGTCACGCCGTGGCGTACCCATTGCCAGAGCTGGCTGCGTGAGACCTCGGCGGTGGCGGCGTCCTCCCTAGAGAGATACATGTGTTAGTATGGTGAGATGGATAGGGCTGTGATTCGTGGGGAACAAACATGAGGTAGTTGATGGGCACACAGCCAACACCGCGGACCCACGCCTCCATGTATCCCAGGCCGATGTTAAGGTTCTTGCGAATGCCCTCCTCGGTGATCTTGCCGGGGACGTTCATGTTGAGGAGGTCGTTGGCGCCGATAGTCACGTCCTCACGGCGGACAAAGAGCTGGTTGGGTGTGGGCATGTGCTGGTTGAAGACGTCGGTTGCGATGGCGGCCAGGGCCGGGTGAGCGACCCACGTGCCATCGTGGCCGGCGCGCACTTCCCGCAGCTTGTCGGCGCGGACGCCTGCCATGGCCTTCTCGTTGGCGGCCGGGTCGTCCTTGATGGGGATTTGCGCCGCCATGCCGCCCATGGCATGGACGCCGCGCTTGTGGCAAGTCTGGATGAGCAGCTTGACATAAGCATCCATAAAGGGCACCGTCATGGTGACGCAGCTGCGGTCTGGCAGCACAAAGTTGGAATTCTGGCGGAACTTCTTGATGACGCTAAAGATGTAGTCCCACCGGCCGCAGTTGAGGCCAGAGCTGTGGTCGCGCAGCTCGTAGATGATCTCGTCCATCTCGAAGGCAGCATTGATGGTCTCAATCAGCACGGTGCCGCGGATGGTCCCGCGCCGCATGCCAATGTAGTCCTGGGCCAGGTTGAAGGCATCGTTCCAGAGACGGGCCTCAAGATGAGACTCCATCTTGGGTAGGTAAAAGTAGGGCCCGAAGCCACGCTTGACGGTCTCGGCGGCGTTGTGGAAGAAGTACAGACCAAAGTCGAAGAGCGAACCGCTCATGGGCTCACCGTCAACGGTGACATGCTTCTCCTCGAGGTGCCAGCCGCGGGGCCGCACGATGAGGGTGGGAAGCGGCCTGTCTGTCCGGAGCTTGTACTCCTTTGCCCCTTGCTTGAAGTCGACTTGACGGCGCACGGCATCGTACAAGTTCACCTGGCCATTGATCATGTTGTCCCATGTCGGGGCACTCGAGTCTGGGAAACTAATTAGCTGAGGCTACTCTCAACCCTCAAGAGGTAGCCCGGGCCCAGGGAATTCCCGACTGGGGTCCCGAACCGAGGCACTAGCCACGTACCCTCTAAGTCAGCCATGTAAGTCCAGACGTTGGCGTTCAGCGCATTGACCACCATCTTGCGGTCTGTCGGCCCCGTGATCTCGACGCGGCGGTCAACGAGGCCGGGGGCGGGCGGGGCGCCCTTCCATGTTGGGTCCTCGCGGATGTGCTTGGTCTCTGGCAGGAAGTCTAGGAGGCCGCCCTTGTCGAGCTCGGCCTGGCGAAGTTTGCGACGCTCGAGGAGGGCCTTGCGGGTGGGATTGAAGGAGCGTTGCAGCAGGGCAAGGAAAGCAAGGGCGGGGGGAGTCAGAATCTTGCGGTGCGACTCCTGGATGGGGCCCAGGACGCTGACGCCCTGGAGGATGGCCTCGTTGCTGGGCATTTTGGTGTGTTCGGGAATTACGTGTTAGGCCTGTAGCAAGTAAGCCTCTGTTATACTTCAAGCGGATGAAAGAGATTGCGATTCCGTGAGTCAACCCGTGAGAAAGAACGCGGATATCTGGGATTGACGA